>CM052542.1:102742333-102768381 GCA_028533065.1 Trachops cirrhosus
CAAAGTTTTTTGATCCATTCATTTACTGATGGGCACCTGGGTTGTTTCCAGCACTTAGCTATTGTAAATTGTGCTGCTATGAACATTGGGGTGCATAGGTTCTTTTGGATGGGTGTTTCAGGATTCTTAGGATATAGTCCCAACAGTTTTATGTCTACATCTCTTTTCATTCCTCTCAGTTCTGCTGGGGCCAGAAATCTTAAGCTCTTGTCTTTTGTAGCTCCTTTCAGTTATTGTTGGTTGTTTAGTCCACTGTGTTGAAATAATGAAATTCAAATTAATAAATGGGTCCTGTGCCAACTTAAGACATTGTTTATCAGATGAAGAACACTTAGGGATCTAGCAAGTCCTCAGAGTCATGCTTATCACTATTTTACTTATGGATTAGTGCCTTATATATTAGAGAATCCTTGTAGTAAGGACTTACCAAATAATATAGTCTATATCCTAGTCAAAAAATTTCTCCTGTATCTAATTGTATTTTTGGTAAAGAAAAGTGTTAAGAAAGATGTCAGCAAAATCATGGAGCAAGGTCCTCTATATTATTTTCTTCTCTATAAAAACAATAAGGAACTTGGCAAAAATGGTCCAAATCCACTTTTTTTAGAACTGTAGAAACTAATCAGAGCAGCAATCTGGGGAGCATTTTAAAAATGGCTGAATCTTGGTAAGAACTGTAAAGCTGTCCTAGTTTCATTCCTCTCTCTAGCTCCACAGTAGCCTTGAAAACCAAAGCCTGCAATCACAGTGAAAAGTGGCAGACTGGGTAGGGGAAAATGGAGTTAGAGAAATTTGAAAGCTTTATGCCAGGGAATTGTCATTATTTGACCTATTTGGTGATTCCCTGTAAGACCCAGTTACAAGGCTGACTACTTCATATGACTCAGAGCTCATGCTATATGCAAAGCTTGTCCTCTGAGGATTTGTTTTTTAAGAATTGGAGGAAATTGTATAACTTTGTAGCTGTCTGAAGCAGTAGATAACAGTTGGGACAAACAATAAACTAATCAAAAATCTGAAAATAAAAAGCTGAAGAATGAGATGTCCATAGGGCCTTTTGAAAATTTCAAAATATTTGTCAGAATACAAAAGACCATGCACATTCATAAGACTGTACACATGCCCAGTGAAAACCTGACAAGGCTCTAAATTTTCTTCTCTGACAGAACTTGAGGGTCTGTATAAGCAGGAAGTGAAGGTAAAGGCAGACTTCCACATGGCCAGTGCACTGAAGACATGCCCCAACAGATCCAGAACCATTTAGCAAAGACTGGGAGTCTTACTGGTTTCATATATTTGAAAAAATCTCTGTGAATTCACTAAATAACCAGTAAACAACTGCAAAAACTTCAGTGACTACATACAATTTTAAAGAATTATACCAAAAGGTTTAGCAAGCAATCAGCTACAACAACTACTAAAAACAGCAATAACATCAAGCTGTAGAAAGGGGGAAAATGTGATTTCCAGAGTTGTTAATTATATTACATAAAATGCCAGTTTTCAACCAAAAATTATGAGACATACATAGAAACAAAGTGTGACTCATACACAGGGGGGAAAATAAAAAAACTTTTCCTTAGGAAGCTCAGGTTTTGGATTTAATAGAAAAATACTTTAAATGAGCTATTTTAAATATGTTCAAACACAAAGGAAACCATGTCTAAAGAACTGAAAGAAAAAGTATGAAAATTATGTCTTACTAAATAGAGTAGATCAGTAAAGAAATATAAGTGATAAAAAAGAACTAAATATAAAAGACTTGTAAAGTACAAAAATTGTACTTTTACTTACCAGATGAGCTCAACAGCAGATTTGAACAGGTGGAAGAAAAATATCATCAAACATGGAAATAGATTTATTAATATGATCATATTTGAGGAACAAGAAAAAAGGAAGAAAAATTAACAGAGCCTCAGAGACCTGTGGGACAGCATTCAGTATACCAAATAAGCGTAATGTGGTACCCAGGGGAAGACAGAGAGGAAGAGGCAGAAAGAATATTTGAAGAAATAAAGTCCAAAAACTTTCTATATTTTATTAAAAAATGTTGATTTACAAACCTGAGGTACTCAACAAGCTACTAATAGGAGCAATTCAAAGAGATCTACAACTTCATACAGAAAATATTTAAAAATCATGTAGCTACTAAGAATCTAGTATTCAGAATATATAATGAACTCTTGAAACAATAAAACACAAATAACCCATTTATAAAATGGGCAAAGGTTTTGAACAGACATTTCTCAAGAACAACAAATAAAATAGGTACAAACAGCCAAAAAACAGCATTTAAAATTTACTCAGTGATCATTAAGGAAATGCAATTTATAACCAAAATGCAATAACATTTTATACCCACTAGAGTGACTATTAAAATTTTAAAAAGGACCATTAGCTTTACAAAGATTTGGACAAATTGAGAACCTCATAGTGGAATGTTGAATTGTGTGGCTGTTGTGGAAAACTGACAATTCTTCAAAAGTTAAACATGAAATGATCTTATGACTTAGCAGTTCTTCTCATCAGTATATATCCAAGAGAAATTAAAATAAAGGTCTATACAAATGCTTGTACATTGATGTTCATCATAGCATTATTAATAATGGCCAAAAAGTACAAATAATCCAAATATCCATCACTGATGAATACACAAACAAAAATGGGACTGCCATACAATTAAACATTATTTAGCCATAAAAAGGAATAAAACATGAATAATTGTCACACTGTGTATGAATCTTGAAAATCTTATACTATGTAAAAGAGTCAGATTTAAAATATCATTTGATTTCATCTACATGAAATGTCTGGATTTGGCAAATCCATAGAGATCAAATGTAAATTAGTGGTTGCTAAGGACTGGTGGGAGGGAGGAATGGGAGTGACTGCTAATAGGTACAGGGTTTCCTTTAGGGGCAATTAAAATATTCTGAAATTACATAGTAGTGATGGTTGCTCGATCTTATGAATATGCAAAATATCACTTTTATTATGGATTATTTATGGAGTGTAAATTATATCTCCCCACAGAAGAGGGCTATTATAAGATCAAATACCCTTAACTGAACTTACATTGTTTTTAAAATAGGGAAATACTTCATGTTTATTAAATACCTATAACATATAGGCACTTTACATATATTGCCTCATTTTATATCTCAAAACATCCTGTAGGACCTTATTCAAAACAGAAAATCTCAGATTCTGCTCTAGACCTATTAAATCAAAATCTGCTTTGTAATAATGCTTCCCACGTCCCATGATTCTTATGCCTTTTACAGTTGAGAAACAATGGTAAGACTACCATAATAGATTTCTATGAATGTAATGAATGTGAGTCACCAAAATATCAGGTTTCCTTAGCAGAGGTGGTACCAACTACATATACTCAAACCAGGATTAAATTATGCATTCATCCTATAAATTGATTTTTCTCTTTTTCCTCATCTCTAAGGATCACTTCCTTTGTAAATGTGGTGAAAAAAGGAGAGTTTGTATCATTTTTATTGAAGGGTCAGTAGCACACTGGACCCCGTGTTGATGCTGCTCTCATCTCCACCCTGAGCCTCTATTGCTTTACTGGACATGACCATTCCCTTTACTCCAAAACATGGCTGTCTCGAGGCTGTAGGTCTAGGTCTCTTTACTGAGAGCTGAAGGTTATGGAGGGAAATTCATCACAGCGTCTCAGAAAAGATAACTTAAAATTGACCTGTTAAACATGTCTGCTCTTCAAAGTTTGTAAGCTACCACCTCTATAGAACATTTCCCACCTAGTCTAACCAGGGGGCGCTCTTCTCTTCTCACTGGGTTGCTCCTTGAAAATCCATACTTCTTACTTTGTTATTTAAGGCAAGTCTATTCTTTTTCTTCTTTTATCCACTTTCTGAGGGCTCCTTATCCACACACAAGACTTTAAACAGAAGTTAGGCATCACTTATGCTGAGTAGACCAAGGGCCAAGTACCTGTGGTCATAGGGCTTTGGATATAGGTTGTAAACCAATGACTTTGGACATAGGTTGTAAACCAAGCAGTGTTGCTAAACTACTACTCTCTGGCAAAGGAATAGGCTAAGCATGGATTTGTAAATTATAAAACATGCTAGTTAGTCTGGACACACACAGAATTTTCATTTCATCTTTGCTTCCTCCTCTGATCCTTTTTATAAGCATTTTTCTTACTTATTTTTTAAACAAGTAATCTGACAAAAATAACAAGTTACCCAATCATAAATCACAGCCCCATAGGTCTACTAAAATTGAAGCAAGTCTCAACTCATTTGAGACTTGCTTCATTAGAGACTTGCTCATTAGCATAATTCTTACATAAAATTTTTAAAACAAAGTTTTAAGTTTAAAAATTTTGAAGTCTTATGCTAGACCCCAAGAATGAAAAATATTGTTCTGTTTATCACAGTTATAAACAATGGGTTCTTCCTTCCTTCCTTCCATCCATCTTTCCTTCTTTCTGTCTATCTTTTTTTAACAAATGCAATATGTGAAAATTGGAACTTCTTTTAATTTATGTTTCTTTGATAATTTTAATCTAGTTATCTTTTTATTTATATATTTACTAATTTCTTTTTGTTCATTGCTTGTACATACCTTATTTATATTTATTTTCATTTTCCATATTAATGGTGCCAAGGCAATATCTCTGCATTTATCTCTGCATTTAGAAATATTTCTTTAGTAAATATTTAGATTTTTTCCCTTAAATACACATTGGGTAATTGTTTAAGTACAGTTAGTGCTCTGACCAGAACCTCTCCAATTCCTTTTGCCATTTTTGTGTGACCCCCCTCCAGCCCCATGTGCTTTTGCTGTAGGTGAACACATTGTCAGTCTTACTGGTGGGACAATCTTCAGGCTACTGGAGCCTTTTTGATTGAACATGTAGAGAACCTGAAATATCTAAGAGTATATATTTCTACTAGTGGTGTCCTTAACCTTGCTTGACTGTCCAAAATAACAATGTGAAAGTTCAGCTCCCTTTGTTTCAGTTTGGTAGAAATTCTGGACAACCTTTCCCCCTCTATAATTTGGCCGAAGTCTTTCTCTGCAAGATGTTTTTCCCAGATTATGCCCTTGCTGGGGTCTTATTTTTCTTTTTCAGTTTCCCTCACTCCCTAACTAATCCTCCCTGAGAATGAACACAAATCTTCTGGGCAATCTGACCTATAATACTAATGCATTTCTGTGAAGAAAGGAGAGAAAGAATGCCTTGAAAAGATTTAAGCTGTGGAAAATAAAAAGAACTAAAGGTATAATGAATCTTTACATACATCAAGTACAATTCATCTCTCATTTTTCAGACATGAAAGTTAATATGTACCAAGAGACAGTATGTAGTTTTTGTCTAACATCATACAACTTGGACTAGAACAAATACCTTATTTGGTCACTTACAAGGGATCAGCATAGTGCATGCTCCTGAAACCATACTGCTTCGAATGAAGACCTGGCTCCGCTGCATCTATTTTCATGACTCACAGCATTTAGCTAAACCTCTCTGCTTCAACCACTTTAACTATAAAACTACTTTGTATGGTTAACGTCATTATTAAATGAAATAATACAACCTAAGGATTTAGAAAAATTGCTAACATGTTGTAATCATTACTGGAAAGAGCTACTTAACTCAATATTTTTATGTCATGTAAACTTAAGCTAATTAGTTAAAAATGTTATTGTAACATTTCACAAAGTACTTAATCAAAGCCTTCTTTTATTCTTACAAAAATCTTTATATTTCAGAAGAGGAAGTTGATGCTTCAGATAGAATCAGATGGATGTTTTACAACCTGAGAGAGTTATCTATTTCCCATATTTCAGCTATGTGATAACAAACCACAAAGAATGTAAAGGACCAAGATATAGAAGGCAGTGATAACTCCTGTGACAGATCCTAGGACAGACTTATTGTTGCAACTTAGAAAACCAATAATGCTAAGTACAAGTCAGATAAGATACCACAGCCCAAACAATGACCAACTGGGTGGTTGCACTCAAAGAATTTATTGCAAAGCTCATGAGTTCCTTTTGGAAAATGAAAGGAAATCTGGAATAATCTGACTACCAGATAATTTATTGTAGGAGGAAGTAGGTACACAATGTGGATTCCTACATTTGTGAAGATATTTGTGAAACCAAGCTTGATTAATATTTAACAAGACTCAGTGGATGTGTCCTACATGCAAATTGAGGATATGGTCCTATCACATCCATTACACACAAGGCACTGTCATAGGAACTGGAGAGTAGAAATAAGTCTGTTTTCCTCAGATACCCTTTCAAGTAAAATTGAGGTTGTTTTAACATCCAAAATTTTATTAAAATGTTCAATAATAAGCCTGTTAAGAATACCTGATTGCCAGATTCTCTTTGTGTAAATGCTAGAGTAAATTTTAACTCACAGCCAAAAACAACACCAAAATGCCATTTTAAATGCTCAGAAAAGCCTACTTTAAATAAATTCCAAAATAACAAATTTTCATGGAACCACAAGCTGTGTCACATCATGTAATCTTCCTCTTCATTTTGCCTTTTTATTTGTGTTCAGGTTAAAGATATGGCTCATAAATATTATTTACAGATGGAACAAAATTTTCCCAGAAAATTTGCTAAAAAATAATGAAATACCACTGGGGACTTTTATGATGACTGAGGAAAAGCTCTTTCTCACAAACAAACGAGTGAGGGGTTGCCACATTCTGGAGGAAAGGTGTTTTCCTGACTTCCTGTTATTCAAATTGTATATAATTTGAAAATAACTCAGACAAAGAAGGTGAGCAGATCTCTTTAGCAGCTAAAATACCACTGTCACATTACAGTAGGATAAACACAATGTATAGTTTTTTAGTTTGTAATTATGTAATTCTCAATGAATTTTTAATTTTATTATATTCACATTAATTCATATTCTGTACATAAATTAAAACATTATTACTATTTTATATAGTATTATTTCAAATGTGCACAAAATATACTACTCATCTTTTATTAGATAATTGTAGTAAGCTTTAATCATAGAAAACAACTTTTAGGAAGAACTCGGATTTTCTCCCAAAAACCTTGATCCTTCTTCTCCTGCCACTTAAAAGAAGATTTTTATAGTTCAAGGATAAATATGTCCCAAGGACAATAAATTATATAAGTCTCAAGGATGACTACTAGATTTCTGGTTGGGCAACCTGGATATATGATGGTGTTGTCTCTGAGAAAGGGTATTTTGGAGGAGAACCATATTTGTGCAGTTCATAAATTTGCAGTGTATTGAATTAGAAAAGTCTGTGGAGTAATATAAACGTCTGAGATTCACAGAAAGTGTAAACATGTATATAAACTACAAGTGCCAAATAAATGTTTTCTTTGTGTTTGTGTTTGGTTTTACTCTAAAATGTGTCCTTGGAAAATAAAGAAATCAAAGCTCTGAACATGCTATAGTCTATTACTTGGCACCCAAGTAAAATTTTCTCTCAATACAAATCAAGTATGACTTGACCTGGTGGGAAACATATAGATTTCAGTGGGACAAAATTTACCTTGAAATTCTCAGGGACTTAGAGGTCTCAGAAGATAGACTATTGCCTGAGTGACAACTATATACAATACATACCACTCCTCCACAGTCATGGAGCTCACTCTGGGTTATGGAAAAAAGTGTTAGGTATAAACAAATTCTTATCAAATATACCCTGTGCCATATAGAAGACAAAAATAAAACAAATAATTATTCCTCTGATCAAAAGTTTTTAGAGTTTAATTTAGATTCTGCATATGAAAAATATAGGAGATTTGAAGACTGTATTATACTTTGTAGTCATGTTTTTGAGAATTAAAAATATAGTTTAAAGTATTTTATTTCTAAGCATTACTTTTCCAAAAAAGAAAGTTACACTGTCTCATCATTTTTCCACTTTCATATGACAGTCATTATGATATTTGGTGTTTTCCTAAAGGATACTTATTTACATCAGTTAGGTCCCATCTCAACCCTGTTCTCACTGTAGCAGTTTTTGTTCACAACTCACATTAAAATCAAGCCATTTCATTTCTTATTGGTGTGTGATGCTAACTCAGCCCTTCCTATTCATGATTCCTTTTTCTTGTATCAACTCTGTGCAGTGCTATGTGATTTAGAAGCATAAGCCTAGAAATCTGGACTGAGATTATGACAATTTGCAAGGCTAGTAACTTTGATAGTGGGACCCAGTGCACTAAATCAAAGCACAGAAGTGCAAGTATTTGCCTGACTGGACAGGGAGTTTATAAATGCTATATAATCACAGTGCCAAAAGATGAAGATAAATGATTCTGTGTGAGCCAAACATTATGTTTTGATCTGTCTTGAATATAAATACATGTCTGTGAGAGTAAGAGAAGTCCATTAGATATAACTCAAAAACAAAGAAATGGGCTTGAATTCCAGCTCTGTGTTGCATTACATGTGAGGTTGTGGATGAAGAGATCGCACGTCTGTATATTTAAGATCCTCCTCTGTAAAAAGGAATAATAACGCTTTCTCCATATAATTACTGGGAAGACCAAATGCCATAAAGCATGTAGGTGACTTGTGCACACATTTGGCATGTTTATTATTTAATCCTCACCGAAGGATATGTTTATTGATTTGAGAGAGAGAAGAAGACAGGAAGAGAGGAAGAGAGAGAGAGAGAGAGATGTGAGAAATATCTATTGGTTGCCTCCCGTATGCAATCCTGACCAGGATCGAATCTGCAAAATAGGTATGTGCCCTGACCCAGGATGGAACCTGCAACCTTTTGGTGTAGGGGATAACACTCCAACTAACTGAGCCACCCAGCCCAGGTGAGTTTGGCATGTTTTATGAAGATAAAATACCATGAAAACAGTGGTTTCAAAAAAATGTTTGTAACAAATGAATTATAGATAAGTAATTCTAGGGGGAGAAGTAGAGTAACAATAACTGTACTCACTCCTTTGGAACAGTAGCTCCTTTTAAATTCTCCTAAAGATGATTTGTCACATATGCTTAGGCATTTGTCATCTTAGAGTAAATGGCCTTCAGATCCAGGCACTAAAATGCTACTAATTTCTTTCACAGATGAAGGTGCAAAAGATATCAAAGTGACAGGCTCTTTAGGACAATGCATTTCTATAGGAATTTTTGCCCTTCATCCAAGAAGAATTTGTATGAAAATAATCTAGACATTTTATACTATTAAGTTCTCAGTCTGGTTCCTTCCCTCCATTATCTTGAAATGCATGAAATGTATGCATCTTGACCTTTCCATTCCTCCACTTCACAGTAGGCACTCAGTCCCTTTTGTAAATGGACAGTAGGCAGGGTTTTGGCTCTAGTGCCTGAGACCTGGAGTGAACAATGCTTACTTTGCAAGTTGTATCTCCTGACACATGTACAAAGAATTCATGCCCATGTTAACAATGGCTAATTAGGATATCACTTTAATGACTTGTTATAAACCTTTCCTATGAAACCACTCTGTAACAAGAGTATTTTCTCTCTTAGTCACAAATAGCCATTCTTTATGAGATATAGCTTATTTCTTTACTTTGCCTTATAGAAGGGAAGAGAATGGCTGAGTTGTTTATTGGGTCAGGAGTATAGAATAACTATTTTTAGTTGTCTTTCCTCTTCTTGATAAACACATCAAGGATAGATTTCTCGAAAATTTAATCTTATTTTTTGTCTTCTAAGAATTTGGCCTTCTCTTGGATCTATTATGCTTCCTTCTTCTTCTTGACCACTAATAACTCATAGATAAATCTTGTCTTCAATTGCAGTAGCTTCCCATAATCCTTATTTTCTGATCAATTTACTGTTTTGTATTATATATGCTGACTTAAGCCATTAGACTGAACAATCCTATAATGCACCATGAATCAGACTTTAGTACAAGCAAGGTGGAGCACTTCAGCTTCCCCTCCTTTCTCTCACCTTTTGTTTCTACTACCACCCACACTTACTCATCTCTGGACCCACTGATTATCATATATACTCAATTCTATTTTTGCAATTTGTAATTTATCTCTGTTCTTTTCATTTTCCTCTGACTTGTACTTGCTCAACTCCTGGAATTAAAAAAAATTATCCCTACTGATATTCTTTGGGCAACATTACCTGCCAGTGGCAGTGCCCTGATATTTAAATCCCTATCTCAAGCAAGCAATCTAACTGGACTTGCTAGACTATTGAATTCTTGATCTGTTACTTTGTTTTAATGGTATCATTCTGCCTATTTCTTTTACTGTATGCTGCCCAATATTATGTTTTGGAAGTAGAAAGCAAATAAATCATAAAACATTTGCTTTATACATCAAAACACCCCTGAATTCTAACATAACTATCATAACCTCTATCAATCAATGAAAAACAAAAAGAGCTTACCAACTTATAGAAGGAAAAGGTTGGAGGATGGAATGTTCATGATACCATCCTCTTCTCCCTGCTGACATCAATGAGCAGTTCTTTTTTTCTCACTCTTTTTTTAATTTAATTGTTGTTCAAGTACAGTTGTCTACATTTTCCCCTACCACTCCCCTCCAACCCAGCCATGCCCACCTCCCTCCTCTGATTCCACTCTCCCTTGGTTTTGTCTATGTGTCCTTTATAGTTGTTCCTGTAAAACACTTCCCCACTTTCCCCCCATTATCCCCTCCCATCTCCCCTCTGGTTACTGTCAGATTGTTCTGAATTTCAATGTCTCTGGTTACATTTTGCTTGCTTGTTTGTTTTGTTAATTAGTTTCCACTTATAGCTGAGATCATATGGTATTTGTCTTATACCACCTGGCTTATTTCACTTAGCATAATGCTTACCAATTCCATCCATGCTGTCACAAAGGATAGGAGCTCCTTCTTTCTCTCTGCTGTGTAGAATTCCATTGTGTAAATGTACCTCAGTTTTTTGATCCACTAATTTACTGATGGGCACTTAGGTTGCTTCCAGCACTTGGCTATTGTAAATTATGCTGCTATGGACATTGGAGTGTGTGGGTTCTTATGGATTGGTGTTTCCAAGGCCATACATAGGTCCAGAGACATATGAAAGGATGCTCAGCATCACTAGCCATCAGAGAGATGCAAATTAAAACCATAATGAGATACTACTTCACACCAGTGAGAATGGCTATCATAAACAAATCAACAAACAAGTGTTGGAGAGAATGTGGAGAAAAGAGAGCCTAGTGCACTGTTGGTTTTTCTTTTTTTCTTTTCAAATAAAGCAACCTACAATCAAGTCTTTTCTTTCAGGCCAGAAAAAAAAAATGCAGTGGTTAGTATAAGAAAATCTCAAGACAAGAACATAATAAAAAACCCACAAAATTTATTTTAATATGGTAATGCATTTGTATACTGTGTATTTATGTTAGTTAAATGATATTAATTGGGAATAATTAGAGAGGACTCCTTCCCACTTGGACTTCAAAACTTTTAGATAATGGAATAATTTCAAAGAAATAAAATTTTATCATTATAAATATATGCACTAACACAAACTATTGGTAATTTGCTGCCCAAATGATCTCCTGCCAGACTTGATTTAATAATTAAAGCATTACTTATATTTAAATGTTTCTTTAAATGGCTAAGAAGATGAATAAGATTTGCAGAAAATTTTCTGCAAATTGTAGTCCAGAAAACAAATGGATAAAAAGTCTGCACAAGCACACCAACAAGGAAAAAGCTTGAGAAAGGCATCAGCCACAGTGAGGAGCAGGCAAAGTTCTAGGAAGAACCCCGGAAAAATGACCCAACTTGCAGTGTGACACACAGTGTTTGCATAATATATGTTTCATCTCAGTCAGGACTTTGTCTTGTGTGTTGAAGTATTATGGGAAGCTTTAGAAAAGAGTGGGAGAGGACCTCAAAACCTTCTAAAATTCTCATTTTCTAAATGAGAAAAGTTTTCAGATGAGCCCTAAAAATGAAGAAAAGTAAGGAAGGGCAAGAAATAATTTCAAGTAAATAAAGAACTCAAAGATAAATAAATGAAGAAAATAGAGGTGCGAATCATTAGGTTTTTGAGTGAGCACAACACTCACCTCTTCTCTCCTTCACATTTTCCTCTCCCTTAAGGCTGCTGGCAAGCCAGTAACTTACCCACTCATTGCCAATGTCAAGCGCTCCTTCCTTCCTGCAACCCCTCCATCACTGCTGCCCTCGTTTCTGGCTCTTTCCCCTATCCTCTCAAGTCTGTACCACAGAGATCAACTTAGCCTTCTTCTTTTCAGCTTTTTATTATTTTTTTTTCATTTCTCAGGCCCAGAACTCCTCTGCTCATTTTTAAAATACATCTGAAAGTTCCTAAAATCCATTTTGTAGGAAGTCACACACCTTAGAGGGTGGGGGCTGATAAATCAAGCTGGAAAAGTTAACTTTGTTCTGAGGGGTGGGAGAAGCATGGATGGTGGCCACCAATCTTTTTTGTTTTCCTCCCTCCTTTCCTATCTTCCTTTTATTTATGTTTTACCATGTCATAAAGTTCTCCTCATCAGTCATTGCAAATTCTCTCTCTTCCTCTCTCCTTTACACACACACATGCACACACACACCCCAAAATATAATGTGGCTCCTAGAAGTTACAATTATTTCCATGATAGCACAATTCCTTCAGGGAATGTGTGTAAATACCCTTAGGTGCCTGGGAAGATATGATCAGGTGTAGTCTATTTATAACCTTCTGAATATCTTGTAAAAGGGAAATTGGGGGATTAATGTCTTTCTAGAGAACTGACATAACACTATCAGCACCTCCCACTCAGAATTTCTGTTCATTTATCTACTCAAGGTATGTGCTTACCAGTTGTCAACCCTCCTAGTTTCCAGCTGCCACTAGATGTCCTTCCTAGACAATACTGAAATGCAATCCCCTTTGCCATGCATCCTGGGGTCGGTGAAGTGTAAATGGATAGATGCTCAGGTGCACCTGCCCAGCCCCACAACTGTTAACAGGTTACAGGGTGCTATTTTTTTTTCCTGGCATTTATTCTGTCTATGGTTATATCTCTGTGGCTCTGACAGGGGTTGAGGATGTTGTTTATTCATACTGAACCAGACATGGCTTCTTGGTGGTGTTTCTTTAAGAAGCAGAGTTACGGGTACCTTATTTCAGTCCTCTTATGCCCTTCAAGTGCCTTATGTCTGAACTTCATTATTCATCCTTGCTTCCCATTCACCATAACTCCCTTCATCCTATGCTGGCTTGATTTAATCAATGAGAAAACTTTGATGTGTTTCAAAATAATAATATAGTTCATCTTGTAGTCCAATAGTTTATTGAGTGTTATGGCAGACATCCCATGGTGACTCCTAATGAATCACACCCTGTGTCATCCTTTCCCCTTGTGTGCTATGGAAACTGTGCCTTTCCTCTAACCAATACAATATGGCAGATGTGACAGGATGTCACATCCATGCTTATATTACGTTATATGGCAAAAATGAAAGGTTCCTATCTGTTGACTTTGAGTTAATTAAAAGGGAGATTATACAGGGTAGGTCTGACCTAATCAGAATAGCTCTTTTAAAAAGGATTCAGGCCTTCCCTGAAGTTAGGGACTTCAGGTAGCATAGACTCTTGTTCTCTCACTCTCTTTCTAGCTTTGACAAATCAAGATGCCATGAAATCTGTAGTTGTAAGGACCTAATATCTGCCACCAACCTGAGGGAGCTTAACAATGATGTTTTGCCTGCTCAAAACTCCAATGTGAATGGAGTCTAGTCAACATCTTGAGCTGAGCCTTGTGAAATTCTGAGTTCCGGACCCAGCTAATCTGTGCCCAGACTGGTCTCTGAGCCTGAGTCTCTTTATAATTGCTTTATGGATTATACAGCTTTTTTTTTCCTTTTGGTATCAACACTTTATTCCAACAATAAATTGCTGGTTTTCTTCATAGTTTGCAGGTTGGCTATCCTAGTCACACTCCAGGTTGTAGATGAGGTTCAGGTTTTCTTGTTTTTGGACTACCTATATTGCTGTGTTCTTCACAAAGTGACCAGCAATATTGCAGAAGAGCAAGAAAACCCATGGATGTTTCCTAACATCTTCACTCAGAGGCGGCTCTAGGTCACTTTTGCCCACATTCCATTTCTCAGAGTGCTATGGACTGGATTGTCCCATCCTTTCCATTCCATTCACATGTTGAAGCCCTAAAGCCCAATATGATGGTATTGCAGATGGGGCCTTTGGGAGGCGATTATTTCATGAGGGTAGAGCCCTTAAATTGGGATAAGTGCCTTTATAAGACTAGCCACAAGATCGCTCTCTCTGTCTGATGTGTGAGAACACAGCAAAAAGACAGCAATCTTCAAGCCAGGAAGGAGGCCCTTACTAGAATCTAATCATGCTGGCATCCTGATGTTGGACTTCCAGCATCTAGAGACACGAGAAATAAATTTCTGTTGTTTAAGTCACCTATGATATTTTGTTGTGGTCACCTAAGCAAACTAAGACACAAAGCAAGCCACAAGGCCAATCTCAAGTTAAGCAGACAGACAAGTATAAGAGGTCTGTCCAGAAAAAGTCCAACCATTGTTCATATAATGGGAATGGTTTGCACGATATTGATGTAACCTGGCAGCCAAGGAGAGTAGACTGGAATGTGCATGTGTGAACAATGACAACTTCACTGTACTAGTCAGTGGGGGCAGTAGATGCTGTTGAGTGAGTGTGTGTACTGTGTGACTGTTGTATTCAAAATGACTGAGCAAGTAGAGCAACAAATCTGCATCAAATTTTGCATTAAGTTTGAACATTCCTCCACGGATATTGTTCGGATGATTCAGAAGGCTCCAACTATGGGCAACTGGTGATTGGCAGCTACATCACAACAACATGCCCACTCATGCATCATGTCTTGTGAAGTTTTTTGGTGAAAATTCAAAGCATCTAGGTGACTCAGTCCCCCTACAGCCCAGATTTGGTACCCTGAGATTTCTGGCTTTTCCCAAAACTAAAATCACCTTTGAAATGGAAGAGATTTCAGACCATTGATGAGATTCAAGAAAATACAACAGGGCAGATACTGGCTACTGGGAGAACTGTGTGAGGTCCCAAGGTGCCTACTTTGAAGGGGACCAAGATGTCATTGTCTTATGTATAGTGTTTCTTGTATCTTGTATCTTCTTCAATAAATGCCTCTGTTTTTCATAGTAAATGGCTGGATACTTTTCTGGACAGTCCTTTATTCCATCCCACAGGTGTGGGAGAAGTGTGTATGTGTGTGTGTATAATTTTTTTAATTAGGAGTATATTTCTTATATTCTAGCGATATTATAAGTATCAAGATCATGCTTTAATCCTTGTCTTACTACTTATCACTATTGTGTTAACTTATAGTTATCAGTAACCTGTACTATCATCATTTCAGAGTCTGTTTAATTGGTAGATTTCATAATCTTGATCAAGAAAGTAAAGCCAAAGTCTTAAACAGATAACATAAGAGTCTCTCAATAATCATGTGATATGAATTGATATCTAAAGAAGTTTAGGGAAAAATAAGACAAAACAAACCATAAGCTCCAGCTTTATAATTCATAATGAATAAGCTACTTTGCTGAGTTTTGCTCAAGTTAGGGAGCATGCATAAGTTTATGTTTCTGGTTAAAAATTTAAGAAATAAATAGGGTCTTTTCCAAACTATGAAAATATTACTAGGATATCATTCCCTCAGAATTCTTCAAAATTTTTGAGTAATTCCTGATTTGAGGGGCCCTTCCTCATCAGGATGAAAATACACATTGGACTCATATGTGGTGATGACTTCCATTCCAGTTGAGTATAGCTGTATACTGGAGGTGAAATCTCAAATCCTTCCTAGTAGACCTCCTTACTCTAGAAAGCCAAAAAGATGATTCAGTCTCAGAATGAAGTTATTTCAAGAAACATATTTTTTAACCTTTGCTTCTCTAGGACATTAGATGGTCCTATGATAACTTCAGTCACAGAAACTTGTTTCAGAAAAGGGAACCCTCATATACTGTTGCTGGAATTGTAAATTGGTATGGCCACTATGGAAAAAATATGGAGATTCCTCAAAAATTAAAAATAGAGCTGCCATACAATCCAGAAATTCCACTTCTGGGTATTTATCTTAAGAAACTATAAATGTGTATCAAACCATTTTCCCATGTATCATCTGAACGACTCTCAGGTGGTCCTGATCAATTTTCTTCAATGTACTGGCCCTATTTATATCTCCATTATACCCTTCATGACTCACCTCCTTTTCTCTTATTTAGATTAAAATGTCTTATCTTGTAGGAAAAGAGCATCCTTGCATTCAAAGAGGGGCAGAGATAGGGAACATAAAGGGCAATGGACATTTAATTAATTTTTAAAGAGTTTTTTTTTATTTATTTTTAGAGAGAGGGGAAGGGATGGAGAAAGAGAGGAAAAGAAACATCAGCGTGTAGTTGAGTCTCGCACCTCGCACACTGGGGACCTAGCCCACCAACCAGGCATATGCCCTAAGTGGGAATTGAACTGGCAACCCTTTGGTTCACAGGCCAGCACTCAATCCAGTGGGCCACATCAGCCAGGGCAGTGCTTAATTCTTTTAGTTGACTTAGGATGAGGGGAAGTTTGTGAACACACGTATGTAGTTTCTGGTTCTCAGAACAGAGTTTTAAGGCCTAATTGACAATTTCTTAAAATCTTCAAAACCAAATTCTGGAAGAGACTTTAAGTCATCTAGTCAAATACCCATTGTATGTCTAAATGTTCTCTGCTACACACCAGATAAGAAAATGATGCTTAAACATCACCTATAACACAGGACTAGATGAAGAGACATTTGGAATCAGACTGTTAAATTATGTTTGGTTTGTTCAAAAGCAACTTCCAGCATATAGTCAGAGCCGATATCATCTCAATATAACTTCTACCTCAGACTTCTAAAATATTCCTTAAGAATGTATTCTATTTTCTTTTCTACTGACAGTCCTTTAAATATAACTCATGCATATTATTATATCAAATAAATACCACTTCAAATATTCCCAGGTGATGTGGACTCAAGTGTCCTCATTTTCCTGGTGGTTTTACATGAAAGCAATATTTATTTTTAATGTTCATTGTTTTCCTGAGACTCTAGTGGTTTGGCAAGCAGTATAAAAGAAGATCCATTAAATTCCTGTTCCCCAAAACTATATTCCTATTAATTCAGTCTAAACTTCAATACTATTTTGGGAAGGACAATAGTATGGTTTTGTAGGGGTTCCAAGTTGGAATTGACTACCTGGGTTCATAGCCAGACTTAACCACTTTCTAGGTACTTGCCTGGTTTCTTCATCAATAAATCTGTAAGATGCCATTTTTATGGGGTTTTGCAAGATTCCAATGAAACAATGCTCACAAAGGCATCTATAATATCTGTCACACCATAAGAGCTCAGCTAATATTAATTATTATTACTGTTATTCTAAAATTTTTCCAGCATATTACTTTCAACATTTTAAAATACTGTTATTTCTTTTTTTATCATGTCACTAATGGCTAATCCTACTTAGTCAATCCCAAGCTAAAGTAAACCAAAGATCTCTCTTCCACACTGTCCCTTGACATCAAAGGAACCTACTCAGACTAGGAGATTACCTTTGAATAACTAAAACTTGATCTCTGTGAATAAAACAGCATAAAGAACAAACTAACAATAACCAGAGGGAAGATGGGAGGGAATAATAGGAGGAAAAGGGGAAGGGTCATCAAGGAACATATATAAAGGACACATGGACGAAGTCAAAGGGGGGTAGGATTAAGGATGGGAGATGGGGTGGCTATAGTAGTGAGGAGTAGTGGAGGGGAAATGGAGACAACTATACTTGAACAACAGTAAAAAGGAGAGAGAAAAAAAGAAAGAAAATCCAGCTGTACACAGATACATAGTTGAAAAAGGGTGGATGATTTCAATACCTTCTCATGTAATTGTGAATATTTTTTGTTACATCAAAACTAAAAAAGAGGTAGGTTCTTAAAGGTTAGTAGCCATGTTAACTTTGAAACCATATCAGTGAATTTTTTGTGTTCTGTAAGATTAAAAATCTATGGGTTCATCTTGAAAAAAACAGCAGCAGCAATAATTCCATTTATTGAATGTTTTTTACGTGCCACACATTGAACTCTCTCTCTCTCACACACACATACACACACACATATGCACAACAATCACATTATCTTGTTCCTGCTCTTCCCATCAACAACTTTAGAATAATTATTGTAATAGTGTTAGTAACAGCAGTAGCTGCTCCACTTCCTGAGTCACAGAGATATTGCAGGGATAAAAAGACAATATCTGGGTATGTCTTCCTAGGATCTGCCATATTTTCAGCAGGATTTGCAACGGCGATTGGAACTGTTTCACAGGCAATTTCTTTCCCATGGAAAACACGCACCCCCCAAAGGACATTTCAAATATCAGCTCAGCTTCCCTTTGGCAAATATATCACACTCTTAGCATTTCTATAGAATTTTAATGCTACAAAGTGCTTTTATAAGCATTAGCTCATTTAAACCTCACTAAAACCCTAAAGCAAAGATCTTTTAAAGAGCTAAACACTTGTGATGAAGCCTGCAAGATCACTAGTCAGATGGAGAATTAAGACTTGAATCCATATCCTTATTCTTTCCTGTCTTTGTTTCCCACCATACCAACTGCCTTCCTAGAGTCTTGGCCTAGGAGCCATGTGGCCTAACTACTGTACTTATATCTCTACCACTCAGTCTGATTGTGGCTATGAGAAAGTCAGGTGACCCCTTTTAGTATCTGCATCTAGTTCTGAAATGGTCAACATAAACCCATGCCACATAGTTGGTGTTAAATGTGACCTTGTAGATAAAAGCGCTATGCAGCATTGCAAGTGTTTAACAGGAATGCATGGGTATTCCTACCACAGATATGGAATATGAGTGTAATGTTTTCCAGAGATTTATGGCTGTGAAAGTATGATTTTCATACTTTCAGAGTAGTAGTTATTCGATAATTATTGCTTTGTATAGTTTGACTCACCATTTCAAAGTGCATACCTAATAAGATTATAGAGACAATTTGTAGCCATTGATAAATGTGTAAGATCTGAATTTTTTTTGTTTGGTTTGGAAAGTCTTTTCAATATCTTTCAGTTAGTTCTACTCATCCTAATTTCTTCTCCACACTCTTGTAGATGAAGAAAAGTCAATAAAATAAGAACACTGATTTTGTCTGCTTAGAAATAAATCTTTAATAAGTATAAGAAGTTGTCTAGTTGGGGTAGATGGTTAATACTGTTTTGTGTTTCCTTCATGTTATACCCAAGCCTAATAAGGCATTTTATCTATTGAACTTCATTGTTGATCTTGAGTATAGAAAAAAATATAACCATAGAATTAATGTAAATTAGTTTTAAATTATAAAGTGTATTTATAAGATATTTTATATTATTTTTATTGTTTCAAAGATTGCTTCCTAGTTAAATAGGGCTTGTTAGGGAACCTCAGTCTTCAAGCAGGACTTAACATATGTCTTCCTCTGTAAGATTAATTTATGCAAGAGTTTTATATACTGGAAAAAAAAAACCTAAACATTAACTGTCTTGCCTAATGAGTTTAGTCAAGTTCATCTGTACAATAGGATTTATAGTGAATAAGATAAAAAAATATTTTAACAGTGTTTTGCAATTTAAAATGCCTTTTCCATGCATAAATATTATCCACACATAAACACACACATAGACACATATCAGAAAAAAATTAAAAATACCATAGTGCACGAAATGGCTGACTATATTTGACTTATATGGCAGTGACATTGGTAAACTGCTTAGGGTTTGTCCATTGAACATCTGGCTTCCTAAATCACAGTAAATGAGGTAAAACTTTAAATAACTCTTACTAATCCCACCAATCCCATTAAAATTCATAAGGCAGGATTTCAAGATCTATTAGAGCAGCAATAATCAATTATAGCTAACCATATATTACTGAGAAAAATGTGTTTGTTAGTCATTTTTCTAGGTCTTTCTCTTTCTTTACTATCAATTTATTCTTTTCCAGTATAATCCATCCCATGAAATTAGAGTTAATCAGTTTAACACTTCACGCATATTACAGCATCAATAAAGACTCAGTAGAAAATCAGTGCATTTGCCAATACATGTTTTCTTTAATAACTAAGCTAGAAATGTAATGGAATGTACAACATAATAAGGCAGAAAACAACTAGTTTTAAATAAAATCAAGAGTGAAACATGTCTTTAAAAGAGTTATCTTGCTTTTCTTTGTTTTGATGTTGAAATCTCTAGTTTCATAAATAATCGTCTCTCAACCCTCATAGTGTTTGGAACTACCATCATTGCTATCTCTTTCTTCTTTCATTCTTAGACTTATGAATCAAGAAGGTTTCCTACTGGCTGTTTCTGTATTTTCAGTATCTAATCATTCACTAGCTCCTTTACAATATAGCTTCCACTTTTTTCTCTCATTAAAATCACTAGCTTTTTACATTGTCACAAAAGGTTCCTTTAGGCCAAAAGCCATGATATATTTTCTATTCTTTCTCTGAATCTCTACAGAGTTCTAATTTATTTTTTACTTTTTCTTCCTAAGAATTATCTACTTGCTTAACTTCCTTAGTAGTACATTCTCATTATACTCCTAACATCTTTTGATGTACTTCTAGACTTCTGGACTGGTCCCTGTTCCCCAACAGAAATCAAATTTTAGTTTCCTACTTATAAAAGTCTATAAACTCTTCCTTTGAAATTTCAGTCATCTATTAATTTTTTTTTTACTGGGCGATCATTTATTAATCTTCTAACATGATTGAAGCAGTGCATTAAAAGCTATGGGATATAAAGATGAAAGTTGCCATAAAAGAAACTAATTATTAAATTACCACCAACCTCATTATACTTTTTCAAATGTAAATATATTACTTTCCTTCTTGCCTGAGTACCAAGGTATTTCATCCCAAGGCATCATTGTTGTAGCTTCACACTTAAAATATACCTAAAGATGAATTCATTCGTTTTCTTCCAACTCGCTTAATGCTCTGAACTCTATTCTTTGTAAGATACATCACTTCTCCTGCCACTAAACCTCAACACGTTTAAGTCAATGTTGACTATTTTTTCTCATATTACCAACATAATTAAGTACTTAGTAATTCCTATCAGTTGTTTCTGATCATGACTGCTGCATTTGTTTCCTTCTTTTTAATCTTAGTGCAATCCTTCTATTCAAATCCCAATCCTTCTATTCAAATCCCCTCACACCAAGTCCCTGCAGTTTAATTTTCTTGCAGTATCTAACAGTTGTACCCAAACTCTTCTTACCCCTTACCTCCAATCTATTTTATTTTATGTTGTTAAAATTATCTAGATAAATACTAATTAGAATCAATTTCTCCAAATCTTAATGATTTTCCACTGCTCAAAAAATCAGAAATTTTGGTGGAAACACACCATAAGCTAGCCCCAAACTTTTAGCTCCTACTTTGCCAGCCTCAAGTCCAACTTTTTTTTACATAAATTTGAAACTCTTAATTTGAAGGCATTCTGAATCCTATTATTAAAATTATAGTCTTAGATCCTTTCCACCTGCTGAATCCCATATTTGCAATATGGTTTTTTTTTCTCTCTCCCTTATTAATCATACTATCCTATCAAGATATACCAAGAACTTGTCTCTAACCAATTAGTACATATGTATATCATTTATAAATATCATTGCCAAATTCATTTCCTTTATTTTAATAATCTCCAGCCTTTGATTCTGTCCCATAACTGATATCACATATGACTTATTCTGCTCACCATTTATTTGTCACTGCATTCATAGATTCTCAAATAATTCTCATATTACAATAAAAATGTGGAATATACTTCCAGTCAATATGGAGGTGTGGGTAAACATGGCTCATCTCCCTACACAACCAAATCAAAATTACAACTAAACTATAGAACAACTATCACTCAGAACTGTCACAAATCGAGTTGAAAAATGACAAAAGTCTGACAATGACAGAACTAAAGAAACCACATCCACCTAGGCAGGATATGCATAGATAAGGAGACATAAAGATGCATATTGCGCTGGTCCCACATCCACATGTAGTGGGTAAAAATTCAGAAGAGATATCTCAGGAGTGAGGCATCCCAGTCCCACAGGAGACCCCCCAGGTCAGATTTCTGGTGCCAGGAATATAAGCCCCCATAACTTCTGGCTGTAAAAACCAGTGGGGTTGAAGTATAAAATAACTACTGGAATCTCATGGAGTTCCTCTTAAAGGGGCATCATACAGATACATTTAGACTCACTCCCTCTGAGCTCCAGCACTGGGTTGCAGCCTAAATGACCCCAGAATCACATGAAAGGAAATGAAGTGACTAGAATCAGGACCAGAGCTAGCATAAAACTTTATACTGGACCGAAAGGCAGGTAGGGGCCATTGCTCTTTTTCGGAGCCCTCTCCAATACAGAGCCATAGAGTTTGTAGAAAGGGGCCATAACTGAGACTCCATCAACATGGTTAACACTGTTAGCCCTGACCTGATGAATCCTCCACGCTTTGCCTCATCAAACTTAATGGGCCCACACAGGCTGTTACCGATGGCTTTTCCATGTGTATGGCTGGTCTCTCCTCAGGCTTCACATTTTCCAAAATCCACTCAAATAAACAACAGCAAGCCTCAATGACCCCCAGCCCCCATACCACTTGCTAAGTGGCCACAGGCCTGGTGCTAGCAGCAGCCAGCTTTGGACCAGAGTTTGGCTTCACCTCAGAGCTTCCAAGCCCAGTAGAAGTAAAAGTATCTGTAGATTACTTGGTAACTTATGCCAGGTATTCTCAGGTAGAACACAGGTGGGGACTGACCCTGACCTAACCACCCACCCAGGACATCCCAGAGCCTACAGAATCACTGGACAGCTGTAGGCCATGTCAGAGCACCACCACCCTGCACCTACACAGCTGATCCTCCACGAAAGGAAGAGGCTGGTGGCCAGTGGTCACAACCAGTCCTTGCAGCTGACTGGCCTGGGTAGATCCCTCCCATTGAACTGCCAATAGCAATCAAGGCTCAACTACAAGAGAAGGTGTACTAAGTCCACATGAAGAGCACACCTTGGGTACCCAGTTTGGGTGATAGAAGAGGCTGTGCCACTGGACCCTACAGGACACCTACTACATTAAGCCACACTACCAAGACAGGCAGTCATAGCAGCTCTACCTAATACATAGGATGGAACACAGGAAGGCTGACAAAATGAGGAGACAAAGAAACATGTCCCAAATGAAAGAACACATCAAAACTTCAGAAAAAAGAACTGAAGAAAATGGAGATAAGCAATCTATCACTACAGAATTCAAAACACTAGTTATAAAGATGCTCAGGGAACTTAGTGAGGACTTCAACAGCGTAAAAAAGATCCAGGAAGAAACAAAGGGCACACTAATTGCAATAAAGAACAATTGACAGACAATTGACAGTAGAGTGGATGAAGCAGAGATTCAAATCAATGATTTGGAACATAAGGAAGAAAAAAACAACGAGTTGGAACAACAAGGAGGGAAAAGAATTTAAAAAATGAGGAAAGGGAGGAGGAAGATGGCGGCATGGTAGGAAAGAGCAGATTTTACATCTCCCACACCTGGGGGAAAAATAATCGCCATTCTAGGTAGGAACTGAGCAAAGAGCCAACATTATCACGACATAACTGAAAATAGGAGATCACAAATTGTAGTGGACATTGAAAAACCCAAGGGTAAGGAGACTACGTGGATCAGCAGGGGGGACCAGGGGGGTTGCAGCTCCAGGCTCGGCGGTGGCACACCTGGTTTGGCCAAGGGGCTCCTGGGAGAGAGCTGGGTAATCCGCTCCCTCCCTGGCCAAGCAAGGACTGAGCAGCACCCGGGGAGACCAGTTTACCAGAGGGCACAGAGGCAGGAGTGAGGACAAAGAGGCACCCACACAGGGGCTGTAAGCACCTACGCAAAGCCCTAGTGAAAGTGTGCACCCCACACCATGCATCCAAAGGCACCTGCCTCTACGCCTGTGCCCCCAAGCCGGAGAGAGAGCGTGGTTTGGTGAAAATCTCAGAAACCACAGCATTGAAAAAGGAAAAGGCGCAGGCACCTCTTGGTATCTATGATGCCCAAGCTGTGAATCTGGGGGAAGTGGGTGCCCTTCGGGATCCAGAAAGTGCGCACCCCTGAACCCGGAAAAGGGGCGGGCGCTCCGCGGGACATCGGAACACACAGCAGTGAACTCCCAACGATGCACATAGTTGCACCCAGCCCCGACACACGGGTCCCTTCCAGGAGACACCAGAAGGGCTGGGGGAGAACGCCTCGCACCTGCACTAAGAACAGTACGTCAGAGGCTGACTGAGCCCTGAACGGGAACAGAGAGACTCTGTCTCCAGTAGCCCCTCAGTGGGCGGAAGACAGCTAGAAAAACCAATTCGGCCAGTCTGAAACCAACAATAGGTGTGTGTGTGTGTGTGTGTTTTCTTTTTTTGCTCTTTGTTTGTTTTTTTGTTTCTTTGTTTTTCTTTTAATTATTTTTAAGTAAGCTTTTATCTTTTAATTCATATTATTTTTTGATTTATCAATTCTTTATGCTTCTCTTTCTGTCACCCTAGTGTTGACCATTCTCCCTTGCTTTCCAAATTTATCTCTTCTTCCTTCCACCTTCTGATTGGTTCCTTCCTCTTTTTTTTTTTTGAACCTGCAAGTAATTGCATAATTTTATAATCATTATTTCATTATTCCTATACCTTTTACTTATATAGCATTTTGGTATTCCTCTTCTTTTTGTATAGACTTCTTTGCTTGGCTGATTACATTGTATCATTTGAAAGGTTTCCCCTGTTGTCTCATTTATAGTGTATTGCTAATACACTGTCCTCCATTTGTGTTCCATTAGTACAATACTCTCTATTCCTGAGTACAAGGCTCAATACACTCTATCCTTGTTATCTAGATCTCATAGATTCTGTCATATGATTGTTGCTATAATATTATTGTAAATAATAGCTATTACATACAATTGTTAATAATTCATGACACCCATTCCAGATCTTAGCGCACTTCACAGTTTCCTGAACTCCATTACTGTAGTGGTTAACTCAATTTTCTCACACACTTCACATAATTACTACTCTTTAATCTCACCCTACCTCAGATTCTGAGTTCCCACATCCTCACTGCTTTCTAGAGTCAACTCACAATCCTTTCCCTCCCAACAAGAGTCTTATCATCTTTACATCCTTTCTAAAAAGTGGCTAGTGGGGTGGAAGATCACAATTAACACTATACATAGCCAAAGGATCTCCTATCTCTTCTATTCTGACTGCTACCGTAAATATCATAGAATACTTTCTTGCTGTCTTAAACCATTTTACCTTACCCCTCCAGCTGATCACAAAAAAGAGTAGGTGTAAACTGTGAACACCTGGATACCCGAAAGAGACTGCACCATAGAATATCACAGGTATTCTACCACAGAAGTACACACCATAAACCCGGGGAGCCAGAACAGATTAATTTAAGAAGCTGAGGATAGCCAGAAGAGTCTCACGAACAATGAGAAGACAAAGAAACAATCCCCAAATAAAGGGAAAGGAGGAAGCCTCAGAAAGAATGCTAAATGAAATAGAGGCAACTCAACTATCAGATTCTGAGTTCAAAGCAATGATTATCAGGAAGTTCCACAAACTCTCAATGAGTTTCCAGAGACTACAGGGAAGCTACAATGAACTCACTGCAAACTATATCAACTTGAAAAAGGAAATAGAAACTATCACCAAGGGCCAAGAGGAGATGAAGAATACAGTTTCTGAACTGAAGAACACAGTAGAAGGAATGAAAAGCAGGATCGATGAAGCAGAAGATCGGATCAGTGAGCTGGAGGACAAAGTAGAAAAAAGCACCCAGAAAGAGCAAGGAAAGGAAAAGAGGCTCAGAAAGAATGAAGAGGGATTAAGAGAAATGCAAGACAATATGAAACGTAATAAATCTGTATAATAGGGATTACTGAAGGAGAAGAAGAAGAGCAAGGGATAG
>CM052542.1:102768881-102792783 GCA_028533065.1 Trachops cirrhosus
ATGAGATATCACTTCACACCAGTCACAATGGCCACCATAAATAAAACAACAGACAACAAGTGTTGGAGAGGTTGTGGAGAAAAAGGGACCCTAGTGCACTGTTGCTGGGATTGCAGACTGGCACAACCACTGTGGAAAACAGTATGGAACTTCCTCAGAAAACTAAAAATGGAGCTGCCTTTTGACCCAGCAATTCCACTGCTTGGACTATATCCTAAGAATCCTGAAACACCAATCCAAGAGAACCTATGCACCCCAATGTTCACAGCAGCACAATTTACAATAGCCAAGTGCTGGAAGCAACTTAGGTGCCCATCAGTAAATGAATGGATCAAAAAACTTTGGTACAATTACACAATGGAATTCTATGCAGCTGAAAGAGAGAAGGAGCTCATACCCTTTGCATCAGCATGGATGGAGCTGGAAAGCATTATGCTGAACGAAATAAGCCAGGCATTGAAAGACAAATATCATATGCTCCCGCCTTTAACAGGAACCTAAACAACAAAACAAAGAAACAAGTAAAATATAACAAAAGACACTGAAATAGAGGACAGGTTGTCAGTGCCCAGAGGGGAGAGGGGAGGGAATTTCAGGGGAGAAGGGAAGGGTTTACAGGAACAAATATAGAGGACACATGGACAAAACTAGGGGGGTTGGAAAGGGAAGGGGGGAGGGGAGGAATGGGTGGGTGGGCTGGAATGGGAATAAAGGATAGAAACTGTACTGAATAAACTAAAATGAAAAAAAATTTTTTTAAATGAGGAATGTACAAGGAGCCTCTGGAACAACTTCAAGAGGGCTAACATTTGCCTCATAGGGGTGCCAGAGGAGAAGAGAAAGAGCAAGAAATTGTAAAGCTATTTTTAAAAAGTAATGAAACAAATTTCCCTAATCCAATGAAGGAAATAGACGTGCAAGTCCAGGGACCACAGAGTCCTAAACCAGATGGATGCAAAGAGGCCCACTGCAAGGCACATCATAATTAAAACGCCAAAGGCTAAAGATAAAGAGAGAATCGGAAATACAGCCAGAGAAGTTAGTTACCTACAGGGGAGTTCCATAAGACTGTCAGCTGATTTCTCAAAAGAAATTTTACAAGCTAAAAGGGATTGGCAAGAAATATTCAAATTCATGAAAAGTGAAGACCTACTGTCAAGATTGCTCTATCCAGCAAAGCTCTCACTTAGAACTGAAGGGCAGATAAAGAGCTTCCCAGACAAGAAAAGACTAAAGAAGTTCATCATAACCATGCCCTTATTATATGAAATGTTAAAGAGACATATTTAATAAAAAAAAGATCAAAACTATGAACAAAAAAGGCAATAAACACACAACTATCAACCACTGGATAAAAATAACCAAACTAAGCAAACAAGAAGTCAGAGACAGAATCATGGATAAGGATAGCATTTTGATCGTTACCAGATGGGAGGAGGATTTTGTGGAATGGGTGAATATGTGAGGGGATTAAGAAGTACAAGTAGACAGTTACAGAAAAGCCATGGGGATGTAAATACAGTATAGGAAATGGAGTAGCCAAAGGAGTTATACACATGGCCATGAACAAAGGTGTGGGAATTGACTGAGGAAGTGGGGGCTTTGGGGTATAGGGGAGTGAAGGGGGTAAAATCAGGACAACTTTAGTAACATGAACAATAAAATATAATAGAAAAAAGAATTGCAATTGTCTTTAAATAGATATTCAGCATCAGCTGATCATATACTGTGTAGTTAATATAACATTTATGTGATAGAAAATATTATTATAGTCAGTATTTAAGTTATGAAAGAGAGAAAGAGAAGAAAAGAAGCAAAAATCATCAAAGGGATGATTTTCTTAACTAGGTATGAGTGCACATGTTGCCCATAATTCATTGCTAGATATATATCTGCAGTATATAAATCAGATATACTAAAAAGAAATATTTATATTCAGTTAAGTTCAAAACAACATGAGAAATTAATATTTAGCAAAAGCATAACCCAGCTGTTGTCAACAAGCCTGTTGTGGTCCTCATTGTTCCAGACTGCAATAATGATGTCATCCAGACTACATTTTACTCCCCATGTCTTACAAGAGAATGTCCAGAGCCAAGAACAAGAATAGTCACTAAGCTGCACTTCTAAGGGGGAGAGGGAATTGAGTGTAAAGAGAAAAGAGTTAGTGCTCTATCTCAGGTTTTATCTTCTCATAGCCAAGTAGTTCATCCGCTCCTTGTGGTCAACTTCTCTCAGAATTTACATTTTGGGGTTCTTTTCTTTCTCTTCATTGCTAGTGGAAGCTAACTGTAGAGACTATTTCACCTTTATTTAAAACCTTACACATTCCCACAGTATAGAAAATGAGATGTCAACTTGTACCACTAGGTAACTCAGATTTTTAGGGTAAATTCTGGTGTTAATAGCCAGCAGTCCCTCCCTGCTACCTGAATGGTCTGGCACTGTTCTCTGGCTCTGTATCTTCTCTTGTCACTCTGTGTCTCTGTGTCTGCTTACAGCAATGATTGTTGACTGGGCTGTTTGCAGACTGATTCGGGATTAATTCCTGAGAACTCACCATTTCTCACTCTCCACTAATGAGAAGAATATCATGAGGTACTGGGGGATCAGAATAGCATGAGTAGGAAAACAGATGTTTGACTTCATCAGGCTTATTTGTGTGGGCATCTGGGTGCATATACTTGTACCTGTCAAAGAGGTTTGAAAACTGCCTATTGTTTGATGTGCATACCTCAGAATAGTGACTATAAGCAAAGAAAATTTGTTTTCCCAGAATTATAGCAGCAACAATAACAAAAAGCCAACCAAATTACTGTTAAACAGGTCCTAAATTGATGCATCTCAACCATTGTGATTATGTATTTGCATAAAACTAAGGTGAATTTTGGTCATAGCCACACTTTGAAAATAAAAATATACCCAGGGTGACCACAGGTAGAATAAAGCTAAGCCTTTTCTTAATTCAACATTTTCATTTTGCTGGGAAGGAAAAAAAGCCTGAAATTTTAAATGAGAATAAGATCAGGCCAGGCTTAAACACAATTAATCAGTGAAAGAGCTAATAATCATGTTTCTTTTTAAATACAGAGATTTACCACTCCACCAAATGGCTTTTTTTTTTTTACCTCCTCCCAGATTACTCTAGTGATCAGTCTAATTTAAAGAACACAAGGATTTAAGACACAATATTAATACTATATTTTAAATGTTAATGTAGGTGTCACTATACATATATTTATATAGTATATCTATTATTATCTTTAAGCAGTGTTCAATTTTACTCCCTAAATGCAAAGCATATCCAGCTATTTTCTCGTGTGTCAGAATAAACAAACAAGCAAATTACCTTAGAAATCAGTGTAAAGATAGTTAGCTTTTCACTATTAAATCTCTCTCTCCCTCTTTCTCCCTCTCTCTCTCTCACACACACACACACCCCAAGTCGTTGGTTCAATTAATCCTCATTTTAATTTTCTAGGTCATTGAATATTTGTCCATAGGCTTCTGCTACTTCTTGATTAAGCACTTCTTTTTCTACTAGAAGATTGTTTCAGTTTTTAGTATACAGATGATTTAGATTTAGTCTAATTGAATTGCAGACGTCTGGCCACTTGAATGTTGTATAAATGGAATGTATTTGTGGCATTCAGGGTAAATTCTATGATAAAATCTTCTGAAGAGGTTAGACTTCCCCTTTCAAAATCTCTGGCTTGAGGAACACTAGATTGTCCCTCACATTGCTTTCCAAGGGAGGAAGTTTTATCTAAAAAGTAGGAAGGTCTGGGCTGCTCTGTAATATAGAGAGGATTTACTTTCAATGGGAGGGACAAGAAAGGGAAAGAGGTGGTTTGCTCATTTTTTGAAATTTGAGGACAGAAGAATAAATATGTCTAATAAGGATTTTATTAAACTTGTGCTATGCGTGTTATACTTTTGTTCCTCTTCCTATGGAATAAATCTTCAATAAGATATTGATATTTTAATATGTTAAAAGATTGAATCTGTTTTTGAAATACTATGCCTTGTTTCAAAGTAAGTGGGAGCCAAGAACAGGAACAGCCTATATCTATCATCTATATCTATGTATCTGTGTATTTATGTATCTATCAATCTTCTATCTATCATCTATTGATCTATCATCTATGTTTCTCCCTGCCATGACCTGGCTATATTAGGGAAGATGTCCTGAGAACATTGCCTGTTGGTAAAAGCCAAAGAACTTGGAAAGTTTTAAGTAGGGCCTAAAAGCCAGAATCTTATCTCAGTATTTCAGGAAGTATTAGATCCCTTTGACAACACTGCTTTATAGAGCTGAGTTAGAGGAAAAAACAGTAGCAACATTTTTGACCATTTGATACCATATTTGCATGCCCACTCCAACTTCACACCTCTATTGTTTGGTCTGAAAGATTAATTTTCAGAGGTCTGAACTCTACTTTCTGTTAAATATCACCTTAAACATCCTCAACACAGTTTGTTGAATGACTTGCTCACTACAATATGGGAAAAGGACACCTCAGCAGAACTCTGTCTTTCTCAGAGGAGAAAAGACAATGCCAATTTTAATAAGAATAAGAAGTTTGGTTTAAGCTGGGTCTTTCAGTGAAACAACTCTATTAGAAATGGGAAAAGAGTATAATATAACAATTTAGAACTGGTGGAGATAGCAACACAAAAATGTTGAGGTGACAGATTCAAAAAGTCTGAAGGCCTAAAGTATTTGTTGTTACTTCCTATTGAAGGGTTGAAGAGGAATTGGAAAATTTGGAGAAAGGCTTGTAATAAACAATCATTATTTCTTTGGCAAGGGTTTCCTGGCATAGTAAAGGTATGATAATGAAAACAACAGAATAGTAAAGTATTGTTAACATAGATAATAATGTAATTATAATTAAACTATGTATGTAGATGTGGGAGTAGACCTACATATACTTTTGAAGCTTTGGTTTGCAGAACTTTATACTGAGTATTAGAGGCAAGCATAGGGGAAGTTCAAGGGTTCCTCTTTGCATCAGGTCTTTTGATAGCACATATTTCATTTCAAGTATTTATTTAATCCCTGGACTCTTTTGTATATCTTTATACATGGGAAAATTCCCTGCTTATAAATGTTTATTAAATCCTTGTGAAACTATGTTTATGGTTCAATTTGCACAGATGAGGAACTTAAAATAGGATGGTGACACAGTCTCAACTCTCCTAGGATGTCTAGATCTTTTAAGATCTCCTCTCACTTAGGGCAATGCCTGAGTGGAAATACCTTATGTACTGTAAAAGAATCTCCACCAATATTTCTGCTCTTTAAGAGTCTAGCTGTGGTTAAAAAATAAGCATTTATTTATTGAGCCTGAGCATATTTATCCATGTTCTTAGATTTTGAGAATCATTTATCACAGGCAGAGAACTACCTCGAGAACCTCTGAGAATTTCACACTATGTGGAAATCTATTAAAATCTGTTTTGAAGATTTATTATGGAATATTGAGGAATCCTATTTAAATTCTCTACGTGTAGGTGCCGCTACTCAGCCAAAATCCCTTTACATCTATTGTGCATAATCTGATGTCTGTGGGTATAGAAATTATTTTCTAGAACCTCAGCCAACTCAATTTAACGGTATATTTTCTTAAGGTGGGGCAGACATCAGTAGGTAGGATGATGTTCATGAAAGTTTCAAGTGATTTTTTATATTATTATTAGGGTAGCTTTAGGAACTGAGAAGTTATTTCAGTAGAGATGGAATCAGAAGCAAAAGGATATGACAGTAGATATTTTACTCTCTTTGAATAAACAAAGTTTATTCAAGGTGCAGAGAAATTAAATGTGGAGGAAGGGCCAAGTTTTAGGGAGAAATCCTTGTAAGAAGGGCATACAGTTTCTTAGAGGAGAGCTGAAATATCAATTATTCTTTATTTATTCAACTTTTGATAGCAATGGATTGTGGCCTAAAGGAACTTTTGAATCCTGTTGTGTTGGAGAAATAAAAGGAAGATAGCTTTTGAGGAAGACAAAACCATGAAATTGCTTGGAACTTTCCTGCTATAAACTTGGTGTAGGTGATGCAGGCTGCATTCTTGGACATAAGCCGCTCAATTTATCTTTAGAATGCTAGAACCTCAAGGAATTAAAATGGTATGTGGGGGTCAATAAATATATTTAGCACAATGGAAAGAGACACTAAGTGATATTAAATACATGGATTGAATGTTAATGGGAGTAAGGTAAATTCAGAAATTACCTGGAGGTGAGGGGGTCCACCATTGTAAAATTCTGCCTTCATATGTAATTTGTCATTTCCGAAGAAGAGTCAGTTTGCATTACTTACAAAAGTTGTTTCCCCAAGGTATTGAAATCATAGAACCACAATTAACCTCTTGTTGTAGTTAGGCTGAAGAGATGGCTGCCATCAATTTCTTTCTTACATATTGTACATGCTGCTCCTCACACAGAGAGCTGGACTTTACTTCATCTCCCCTTGCATTAATGATTTGCTTGACTTCTATACAGTGAAAATGATGTTACTGTAGTTCCAAGGCAGGTTCAGAAAAGGCTTCACAGCTTTTCCTAGGCTTCTTACAATACTTGCTTTGGAGACAATTCATTTTAGAATCCAGCCACCATGCTGTGAGAAGTACAAGCCATTCAAAGGGGGTGCATTTGGGTCCTCTGGTTAACAAGCCCAGTTGATTTCACATTTGACTCTCACTGAGTGAGCCATCTCTCAGTCCACCCCAGTCAAGTGTTCAGGTGACTCCAGCCCCACAGACCATGTGAGCACAGTCTGTTCAGATAACTGATGTGAAAGCTGCTAGCCGAACTCAGTCAAACCACAGAAGTCTGAGAGAAAATAACAATTTGTTGCTTTAAGACATAAATTTTGATGTGGTTTGTTACCCAGCAATGGATAACTGGAGCACTTTTCAATGTACTATTTATTCACATGTCTGTCAGTTCCCAGTAGGTGGATTCTAGACAATTAGAATAAATTGAATAGATCTTGGAGACACACAAGGGAAACGACAGAAACTTTCTATTGTTCTTTCTTCTATTTCCTCTGCCTACCCTGTTTCCCCAGATACCATGCTCTGTGATATGCAGCAACGAATTCAGACCTACAATATTATCATTTCCTCTTTAAGTATTTCTACTTTATGATGGGATTTGTACTGCAAATTAGAATATGCTTCAGTGATCACATTTTTTTTTGGGATCTTGATTGTCTTGTCTAAATAATGATGGTGATATCTTGGCATTCTAAATTGTCTTTAAAGCTCCATGGAACATTGTAAAGAGATGAAAAGGAGAAATTTAGGGTGGGAGTAATCCATTTTAACAGGTGTTAAAGGAGTACCATCAGTTTCGTCATGCAGGAGGTAGTAGCTGATGGTGAAGAGATTTAACCAGAAATAATCTTTCACATGGTTAGGGGAGGGTGAGATGATACAAGCAGAAAGATGCTTTTTCAAACTTTCAGGGTAAAGATGAGGGTATGACCATTTTGCTAGAATTTACTTTCTGTGTGTACCAAAACACCAAACTAATAATGAGAATTTCAAAGTACTTTTTTAGGGTTACAAAAAGTTTGGGTCATTTGACATTGCTAGCATTATACATTCTTATATGTTGTAATTTGATGCACACATTGCTAATCCTAGCTGGACTAATGGTTAAGTATGATTAGAAAAGAGAAGGTGAGAGACCAGTAACTGCCTGACTTGGTATGTGGTATGTGAGAAACTATTAATGAATCTTCGGGAGTCCTATTGCCTATGCTGTTTTCCCAGTGATATTAAGCAACAATTAAAGAATAGGGATAATGCAAGGAAAGGTTTTATTCTCCCTATGAAATTATATTGTCTTCTGTAGAGGAACAGCCTTTCTCTAACTGCCCAGAGATAAGGACAGAACAGGGAAAAAAGATGTAGAGGAGAATTACCTTCCCATGCCAACCTTTAGGGGAAAATCAAGGTATTCTCTTATCCATCTTATCTCCTTGCCCCACTTCTCTACAACAGTTCTCCAATAGCCCTTCTGATTTTCAGTCCAGTGCTCACATAACGTACTATCTTGTGTGAAAAAAAGAGAAATGTTTATCACTTTCAATGGAATAAGACCTAATTCATTATTCCTCATCATGAATTCTTACTCTTATTAGAAATCCATATATATATATTCCATTTATATCTATATTATCATGTGTATCTGTACAAACACATATAATCAATAAAAATGGGTTTCTCTTATATAAGTCAGTAGTGATATAAAGTTACTGATGGAAGAAGCTTAGCTGAAAAGCTGCTTATTTTAACTGAGATGCCTTTGATACAATTAGAATCATGCATGGTAGATACTGAATAATTCAAAATAAGTTGCAGATAATTCATGCTCCCTCCCTGCAGTCACTGTGTGATCTACAAGTAGTCTGGAAAATGATGTGGTCTGATGGATTTTTTCTCTTCCTGACAAATAAGAGTATTATGCTTCTATAATTATCCTGAAATAATTTTTAAGACAACCCAGAATCATATCACAATAACTGAAAAGAGGTTTACAATAGAATACCAAAATAGCAGCAGTCTTTTGAAGGAATTTGACTGCCTGTGTCTAGCAAAAACAGATATTGAAAGGTTTTATTTCTGTAACTGGACCCATTTCACTTTAGAGTTTAAGGAATGGTAGCATATGCCCCAGATTAAGAAATGGTAGCATATGTCCCAGATTAAGAAATGGTAGCATATGTGACTGGATTCTTGACTATTTAGTTTCCTGTTGGACATAGGCAGCAAACTCTTGTGTTAGGAATGTGAAGTAAACATTTTAAAACCCTGAAGTTTTATTTTATCCATTATTTGCATCTGTGATTTGGGAAGCCCTCAAATTCAACATTTTCTATAGATTTTTCTATAAAGTATGTGATATCTTGTCATTGTAAAGTTAATTTTAGAAAAAAATTACACAAATATTATCTCATTAAACTATAAAACCACTGAATAAGGAAGTAATTATTGTAATCAAAGAAACTGAAACTCAGAAAATTTAGGAAAATTGTCTCAGATCATACAATAGGGTTTCTGACTAAATCCAATGGTCCCTTTGTTATTACATATTATTTACTAACTACCCAAGACTTTATGTTGGGATATGTTGATACTTAAAGAAGTACATTATAAGAATATATGCCTTATGGTAAGTAACAGGGGGAAAATGAATTTACAGATCATTTCTAAGAAAAACTGTGGAGTTAATGACCAACCTACTTCTATATCTGTGCCTCTGTGCAGTCTCTTCATTTTACTAGAAATGGGAATTATGGCATCTTGAAAAGGAAAAAAAATCACTATTCTGCATTTAGCTGTATTCATATATTGCATTTCTATAATTTGCTTACATTGTAAAAATTCACATGATAAACACTGTTTATTCTTTGTGATATAAAACAAAAAATAATAAAATTAACATTTTATCTCTCTTTGTACAGGTTGCACCTTTTAGGGTCAAAGTAATTGGACAAAGCATCTCAGACAATATCTGTCTGATATTCCTAGCACTAATTTTGTTGGAAAGATAACAAATGAATATGAACATACAGTCTGTACATTAGAATGGAGATCTTTAAATTATGAAAAGTCATTCTCTACATGTGGTAGAATCTCAATAACTTACTGGTATTCACAAGGATATTTGTTGTTTCCGATATTCCTGAGGTGTAAAATAGCCTTTGGGATATTATTTTACCAGATTTTTGTGAAATTACATCAGTTTTTCAGGTTTTTGCACAGCAGATTTCAGCACTAGCTTACCATTGTGAAGAATCAGAGAATTTCTTTCTGCCAATGCAGTTAAGACCCACACTAAATAGATAAACAAATAAATAAATAAAACTTTCACTGGAAACATATAAAAATACACATTGGATTTAAATATACATGGCTGAGATTACCTGATTGAAAGGGAATTTCTCAGGTTCCAGGAGAGAAAATTAAGAGTAATTGGACACTGAAATAATTGTGTGAGATGTTATTATAACTCTACTTTGGTGAAGAGAGGGGCTGGAAAGCAGGGGCAGCTGGCATTTGGGAGGGGTAGAGATGAATAATCGAGAACACAATTTCTCACAATGGGAATGATTTTGAATGCTGCCTGGACTTTGGACAATATCTGGAGACATTTTTGGTTGCCATGACTGTGGGGGTGGTGTGATGTGGTCAATATTAATGACATCTAGTAAGTAGAAGCTAAAGATTCTGCTAAACATCATATTACAAGAAAGCAACCTAGAACAAAAAATCATGTGGCCTAAAATGTCAATAATCCTCAAATTGAGATAGTCTAAACTGGAAACTGGGCCCCCCCCCACCATACACACAAATGAAGAAAGCTTTAAGTCCAGAGGTGTGAAAATTTAGAACTTATGCCCTTCCACCCCCAAATGAAAGTCTTCAACCTAGAAGTATTCTATCTTAAATCAAAGGGAGAATCCTAAAAGAAACAAAAATTACAGGATTTCTCAGGGAACTATTTATTCTTTTCATTTTTGCCTGGAATGTGAGTAAAGAAAAACTCCTATGAGAACATACAGGGGGCCCAGAAACATATGAAAAGAAGCTCAGCATCATTAGCCATCAGAAAGATGAATTAAAACCACAATGAGATACCACTTCTCACCAGTGAGAATGGCCATCATAAACAAATCAACAAATAACAAATGTTGGAGACGATGTGGAGAAAAGGGAACCCTAGTACACTATTGGTAGAAATGTAGACTGGTACAGCCACTGTAGAAATAGTATGGAATTTTCTCAGAAAACTAAACATGGAACTGCCTTTTGACTCGGCAATTTCACTGCTGGGATTATATACTAAGAAGCCTGAAACACCAATCCAAAAGAACCTATGCATCCCAATGTTCATAGCAGCACAATTTACAATAGCCAAGTGCTGGAAGCAACCTAAGCACCCATCAATAAATGAGTGGATCAAAAAGCTATAGTACATTTACACAATGGAATTCTATGCAGCAGAAAGAAAGAAGGAGCTCCTACCCTTTGTGACAGCATGGATGGAACTGGAGAGCATTATGCTAAGTGAAATAAGCCAGGCAGTGTAAGACAAATACCACATGATTTCATCTTTATATGGAACCTAATCAGCAAAACAAACAAGCAAGCAACATATAACCAGAGACATGGAAATTAAGAACAAACTGACATTAGCCAGGGGGAGGTAGAAGGGGATAATGGGAGGAAAAGGGAGAAGGGTTTTCAGGAACAACTATAAAGGACACATAGACAAAACCAAGGGGGGTGGGGTCAGGGGAGGAGGTTGGGATCAGGGCAGGGAGGTGGGGATGGCTGTGGTGGTGGGGAAATGCCAACTGTACTTGAACAACAATAAAAGAAAAGAAAAACTCCCATGAGCCCAAGCAACTGTGCAATGTGTGGTTCATATTTATCAGCTACATATCTTGGGTTCCAAATATTTAGAAAACAAAATGAACACTAATTCTGGGTATGTGATATTACTGGAATTTTTTGCAGAAGTAGATACAAAATCTTTCTGACAAGATAGTTAAAACAAAATCTTCAGAGAAAAAAAAGAAAGAAGAATGATAGAGATCAGCTCACAATAAAAATTTTAAAAGTAAATCACCAAAAAGAGAGATTATGGTAGTATTGAAACCCTTATCCCCTGAGATAAAATAATCAGAAAGAGTACACAAACTAGTTAAGTTTAATGCCATCAACATATTTAAAATGCAATTAAAATCTTGTGAAAATACACTATAAAAGAATAAGTTGATCTTCACAAAGAAGTAAATCTAATTTCTAAAAATAAAAATTAAGTCACTGAAAATAAAAATTCAAGCAACGATTTACACAGCAAATCAGATACAAATTAAGAGATAATAATTTATTGAAATAGACTTTGAACAATTAGCCAGAATAAAGCAGAAATGGGTTAAAAAATCCCAATAATGCTGGAAAGTATGAAATCTTGAGAAACATGGAATTTAAAATAAAAAGTGTCAAAATTTATAATAGGAATTTTGAAAATAAAGACTAGAGATTTTAGGATATATAACATTCAAAATAATAGAACTTTTGTTTGTAATTGAAGATTGCACTATTTGGATAAACCATTAGTTCTTCTTTGTATATTTAGGTGCTCCAACGTTGAGTTCATAAATCTGTACAGTTGCCATATCTTCTTGATGTATTGACCTCTCTATTATCATATAATGGCCTGCTGTTTTTTTCTTTTTTTACCATTTCTAGTTTAAAGTCTATTTTGTCTAAGTAGAGCTACCCCTGCTTTTTTTTCTGGCTATTATTTGCTTAAAATGTCTTTTTCTCTTCTTCAATCTCAGTCTATATGTATGTTTAAGTCTAAAGTGAGTCTCTTGTAGGCAACATGTTGTTGAATCTTGGTTTTTAAATCCATTCACATTTTAGTTATTAGTAGGTAATGACTTTTGTTAATTGTTTTCTGGTTGTGTACATCCATTGTTTCTTGTTTGTTATTCTTTTTTTTAATTTTTGTATCAATATACTTTGACTTCTTTCTTGTGTTCTTTTGTATAATTTCTATAGGATTTTCCATTGTGGTTACTTTAAGGCTTACATAAAATATCTTAAATTAATGACACTCTAATTTAAACTTATAACAATTTAACTTGAATAGAGCTCATAAACTTTACATTTGTTTTCCTTACCCTCACATTTAGGTTATTGGTATCACAATTTACACATTTTTATATTGTGTAACTCATAATAGATTATTGTAGTTATGGTTATTTTTACTGTTTAAAAAACTTTTTGCAAGTTAACTCTCATGTTGAGTACAACTAAAAATTTTTGATAAACTATGGGAAAAATCTTTGTAAAGGCTCGGAAGAGCTAATATGCTAACATGTTATCTAACATGTAAAGGCTTGGAAGAGCTAACATGTTAGTTTTGTCCAATAACATAAATTATTGGGAAAATCTAATCATTATGCTGGACACATATTGTGTTACCTTGTTAGCGTAGATGCATAAGCCTAGTAGGTACTGTAAATTTAGACAACACCATCAGACCTGGCATAGACTAAAATTTTATATCTCTGATAGGTCACTATCCTCTCATGTTTCCAGGGTCATGGTAAATTTACTTTTGCTTCTTCTTAGGATAGGTGAATACAATATTTTACTTCCCAATTCATAATGAAAATGACATTTGAGGGTGCCTAATTTTATATAAGAAACTCAGTTCTAATTTCCCGCTTCTATGATCTGAGACATTATGGCCTATCTAGCAAGGGCAGTCAAGGTCAAGTTCTCAGTCCTCTAAATCCACTATCCGATTTAATGTTTCTTAAGTTAGAAGGCTAAATATTCTGACTTTGAGTACTCTCCACAAAAGGAAAGCAAAAAAGCACAATGATTTCTTTAGCCATCAAATATACAAATCAAATTTAAAAAGTTATCACTGAACCAAATGTGAATGTTAATCTAGAATGTAGTTAAATAGGGATTTATAATAAAGTATTAAAAGGAGTACTTATTTTAAAAAGACCTTGATTACAACTAAATTCTTTGCAGACATGATTTTAAATTATTCTTAAAACTTCCCTAAATATTTTTCTATTCTATAAATGAGGACATCATGTTTAAGATAAAAATATTTCAAAAGTCATATAACTAGTGAGTATTTAGATTATGAAACCAGTGAGACTAATCGCTATACATGTGGTCCCAAACATCACAATATGAATGAAAATTACATATTTGCTCAAAGTGCTTATTTTCAGGGCCCAACAAAAAAAAGATTCTGATTCTGAGTTTCTATGACACAGCATGGAATATACATTATAAAACAATGTCTAGTGAACTTAACAAGTGTATAAAATTTTAAAATGCTATACTACCTTGCAGTTAAACATTACTCCAGATATCAAAAGTAGACAAAGATAAGAATATTAATTATATTACATATAATTATATATGTAACATACTATATATTAATCTCAAAAAAGAAAAGGGTTTCCAATACCTATTAAATCTATTTTGACCAACTAGAGTAAATTATAGAAATAATGCTACAAGGAATCTGTCCTCCTCTTGTTACCAAACAGCATTTGGGGTTCTGTTTCCTGCTGCTTCCTTCTAGGCCAGAGGTGTCAAACTCATTTTCACTATGGGCCACATCAGCCTTGCAGCTGCCGTTAAAGGGCCAAAATAATTTTAGGACTGTATAAATGTAACTACTCCTTAACTGTTAAGGAGTTGTAATTACATTTGGCCCTTTGAAGGGAACTGAGAGGCTACTGTGGCCCTCAGTGAAAATGAGTTTGTCCCCTCTGCTCTAGGCAAAAATTCCAGAGGCAAAGGTTTGGTGATAAAGGAAAGGAGTCTTTATTCAAAAGCAATTACTCCAGTCAGAGCTCTAATCACTTAGGCTTATCAATTAAGGCTAAACTCTAACACTTGAGTTCTTGTATCTCTTTCCCTGTTAGTTTTTAATTATCTTGTTTTTATAGGGTTAGTTTACAAACCACATAATATACAGAACTACACAATGGCAGGCCTCTGCCTCGGAGCCTGTTCCCTCCAGAACATGCAAAGAATAAACCTGCCACCTTTTGCCAGGCCAGCTTGATCCTAGACTGCTTAGAGTTCCTTCCCTACAGAATACCATAGGTTGGAAAATGCAGGCAGCTGCAGCACAATCATCCAGGCATACTCAAGAAAGAATAGCCTGAGAGCCAGGGCCAGAGCCAGGGCCAGAGCTAGAGCCTGAGCCAGAGCCAGAGGCTGAGCCTGAGCCTGAGTCTGAGCCTGAGCCTGAGAGAGAGCTCAGCTCAGGAGCCAGAGAGCCCTTCCTGAGCTAGAAGGCAAACCCTCTATTTATTTCCATTGGCTCTGGAGGCATTCAGCTTTTCATCCAATCCCATCTAAACTGCCCACAGTTGCCCGGCAAACTTCTCCTCTGGCCCCTCCCTACTTCTCCCCAGAGATCAGAGTTATCTTGATCAGATCACTCTGTATCCTGGTAACAATATTTTGGAGGGGTGAGATAACACAGTACCGAAAATTTTGTTGGCCACATGATGTCATTCTTGCCATGGCAGTAAAACAAAGAAACTAGCCAAAAATGTTCTCAAAATGCAAGTCTTTTCCCAAAAGGCTTTTAATTATAGAATTAAAGAAAGATTTTCAGTTGTCTACTTTTCTCCTGTATACATGGAATAAAGGATATATATTTTTATCTTATTTTGCCCAGTGACCTTGTCTTCTTTCACATTGACTTTATGCCTTAAAAAAAAAATGCTTCAGTATACAATCTAATTAGTTCCTCAATTCTTTTTACTCATCTAGTTTATCAAATTATTTTCCTTTTATAATATTTAATGCAACATAAATAACATGCATATATTTGTTTGTCCCAGTCTTACTATAGGAATAATATTGACATTATTTCCTTTGATATTTTCAGAACCTAACAGAGGCTTTTCAAAGGCTTAATATTATACAGGTTTAGGCAGAGATTAACTAAAAAGCAGCATATTTGAGAATTTCAACCTGAGTCCATTTCTAATTTTATTTTAAAAATGTGAGAATACAATTATACAATATCAATGAAGCTAATGTTTAAGTGGCTTCGAAAAATTGTATTTTATTGGTGAAACATCAAAAAAATTTGCATTAACATCAAGATCAAGAAAAGTATACCTGCTACTACCTGTGTTATTTATTTTCCTTAAAGTTATACTTAATAAGATAGGGGAGAAAAATAAAAAGATTTAAGTCCTGAAAAGGAGACAAAATTTGCCACTATTTCTCCTTGCTTCAATTACCCAAGTAGAAAATCATTAGAATAAAATAAAAATTTACTTCAAGTCATAAATATTAAGGGTAGTAGTATGCTGAATAATTGCTCCAAACATGCCTAGGTCCTAGTCTCTGGAACCTGTGAACGTTACCCCATATGTCAAAGGAGATTTAGCAGATGAGATTAAATTAAAGATATTGAGATTAGATTTTCCTGGATTATGTTCTTAGATCCTAAATATAATCACAAATATCCTAATAATAGGGTACTTGTACTATAGAAGTAGATAATATGATGATGGGAGCGGAGGGGCACAGAAAGATTTTAAGGTGTAAAGTTGCTGACTTTGAGGAGAAAGGAGATTCTATGAGACAAGCAAGGGAGGCAAGGAGTTCAGCTTTAGAACCTGGAAAACGCATGGAAAGGGACTTTCCTTTAGAGCCCAGACAGGGAGCCTGGTTGGCCTTTCAGACCACTGAAATCAATTTTGGACTGCTGACCTCAAAAACTGTAAGAAAATAAATTTGTGCTATTTTAAGTCACTATGTTTATGATAATTTCTCTGTAAGAAACTAATACATGAGAAAGGAAATGCTTCCCATTAACTCTACAAAAAACTATTGTACAATTTGTAGTAAACTTTGAAAAGTATATCCTTTAAATAGCTTTTAAAAATTATCTAGAAATATACAAAGAGATGTACTTAGAAGTATAATAGTGTTATTTTAAAAATTCATTTAAAATATTTCATTTCAATCAATATTTTCTATATTTTGGCGTGTTTTGAATTTAAAAAAATATTGTTTCATATAGAAGAATAAATCTGGGAAAATAGGTAAGAAAAATTAAAAGAGAAGAATAAATGGGGTAGAAGAGTGAGAAGGGGACTGACTGACATAGAGAAATATGAAAATGTTGTAAGATAAAATTTGTTTTCAAAATCTGACTTTTTATAGTGCTATGTTGAGGCCAGAGTATCTTTCTTAATGAAACCACATTTTTATAATATGGCAACAACATCACATATATATATGGTAAATGTGACATTTCAAATAAAATAAATTATAAATTTTTCAATAAATCATGCTGAGGCAATTAGTTATCTCTGTAGAGAAATTATATGCTCTATGTCAAAATGAATTCCAGAAAGATTAAAAAATGATATCTAAAAATGAAACAATAAGTACACAAGAAAACCTTTCCATAAATAAATTCAAAGAAATCATGTTAAAAATATTGATATGTTTGACTCCAGCAGTTAAAAATATTTTTATTTCAAAAACCTGGCAAAAATAAACAAAAGTAAAAGGAATAAATGAAGCTTGAAAATATATTTAAAACTTTGACCAAAATGTTTTTAATATGAACTTTCTTATATTAATAATTAATAGATTGAATACTCCAATAAAAATAGGTAAATAACAGAAACAGATTACTCAGTAAAAATATACAGATGGCCATTACATTTTAGGAAGAAAGGTTCAATCTCACTTATAATATAAATGCAAATTTAAACAATGAGGTTTTATTTTGCCTTTTAAATAGGTAAAGATGGTGGGAGAGAACTATACACTGTGTAGTAATTACAGTTTTTAATATAATGAACATATATTCTTGTTGTAATAAGAAAGTAAAGCAAAAACCAACACTATAGGAGAAATTTCAAGAAATCTTTGTTCTTCTTTCTTAACTGGGCTATTCATTTATTTATGTGGTTAAAGTATTGTATATTGGGCAATTACTCCCTTTCAGGAAATGTGCTAGAACTCATGGGCAAGAACACCAAATCCTTTTATAGGTGGAAGAGTATATGTTGTTGGAGGGTGGAAACTGAGGGTGATACTGAACCCAATTTGGCTGCCTGATGCTTGAAAGTCAATAATTTAGAGGCAGGCTCTGGTAGGAGGAAAGTAGGTTTATTAAAGAGCCAGCAGCTTGAGAAGATGGTGGACTCATGTTGCAAGACTACTGTGTAAGCCAAGACAGTCTGTTCAGATAACTGCTTGAGGGTAAGCAAATCTTCCAGAGCTTGAATGTCAGCAGGTTGAAATCTACTTCTTTTGAAGTTAGTTCCTAAAATTCGTAAGCAAACAGGATATTTATCTGCAGTCACATTGTAGTTAACAAGTCACCATATACGGAAATAATGTTAAAAGAATGGTGGGGTGGGTTACAAGGAAAGAAAGGCAAGCAAAGTCATATTTACAACCCAGTGTGATAAGCACAGCAGATGAGGGGTGGTCATGGCAGTGATGGTGGTGTTGGCATGGAGATAAAGAAGCCCTATGACAAAGAGGCAAGAGAGCAGTCAATGGGAGAAGGTGCTTGAGCTACAGCTCAGAGTCCCAACAGACAAAAAGAAGCTTACCAGTTCAGAAAGAAAGGTGGAGCAGGGCTTTTGAGGAAGAGGGAATAGCAGGGAATGGAGAGAGGGGCATGGTCCAAGGAGAGAACTGTAATAGTTTACTATCACTGACACACAGACTACCAGGCTGAGTGGGTACTAAGAGTGATTGGTTTAGATGGGGCTGTCATGGAATTTTTGTTTGTTAAGTTTAAGAGATGGAGCTTTATTCTGTAACTGCTGAGGTTTCTCTTAAAGTTTTCAGCAGAAGGTGATAAGATCTTGCAATCAAAGAAATGATCAGAAACTGGATGAATTCTGTGTCTATTCCACCTGCAAAAAAGTTGAAACCTTCAGAAAAACGTTTCTGTGCCTCTGCTGATCTGTATCCTTCCATTAGTTTATTTATCGATTATTTACTAAACATGAATTGATTTCTGAGCTCTCACTGCCCTCTCCCAGGAGCAATCCAAGGGGTAGACATCACAGTCACTGCCTGGGTAAACTTAGGTTGAGAGAAGGAGGCAGGAAAGTAAACAGGTTTCAGAAGAGATTGACACACAATATAACAGATGTTCCCACCTAAGAAGGAGTCAGACCAGGCTTTGTGGAGTGATGACGTAGTTATTACACATTATTTGCTCTGAGGGCTCCATAACTCCATGTGTAGAATAACCAATCCAATGGTAGAGTCCAAACAAGGAAAAGAATCACACTGATTGATGACCTCACCTACAGCTGTGGATCTTGACCTCCTTTGAGAATGAGTTGACAGTGCACCTTTTCTTTAGTTTTAGATCTCCTGATATTTTAGGGCTTCAGCCACTCAAACTTAGGTAGGGCTGCGCTAACATTTTGAACTTTATTAAGACATTCTATTGTTTTTCTTTTCCTTTAACATTTCTTTGGGTAAAAAACTCTAGTTTTTGAATACCAGCCAAGATACATTTGAAACAATTATTATAATAATTTTCCAACTTTGTTCCCTCTACAATTAGATAGACAGAAAAAAAGGAAGAAAGGAAATGTGGGTGTAAAGAGGGGAGAAATGGGGACGAAGACAGAAACAAACGAGAGAAGGAAGGAGAGACAGTGCCCCAGAATTCTCCTGTGAACAGTTATTTGACACTTTTATTCATTTTTCAGCCCAGGTGAAGATGGAATTAGTTTGATTGGAGTGCTAAATGGGGCCTTAGCTCTGGAGCTTGCCAGAGCTGTGAAATCAAAATAGGCCTGAACAATGGTCCACACAACTCTTCGGCATAATGCAATTCTCTTTGACCATTGTGCTGAATCTTTTTAAAGATCATTTTAATACCTCTTTGTAGGAGCAAAATAGCTTGGTCTTCAAAAAGGAAAAAAAAAAGTCTTTCTCACCCTTATCCCATTTGCCAAGTGATTTGTCTATGAGAGGAAGAGACATAGGGATATAGGAAAAATGAAGGTAAGGGCAAAGGAGAGGGAAAGGAAACAGATTAGCTTCTCTATTCATGAGTTCACTGTGGCTGTCCTCTGCATTGTGATGCTGCTGAAGCCTAGAAATCTCCCAGCTGAGTTTCTGCCACTGTACTCTGTGAACAGAGCTGGCCCCATGACATTTCAACAGGAGCACTTGGATCAGGCTCACATAGAGACAGTGATATTTTGTAAGTTCATCAAAAGGCAAACTTTGGAACCCATAGTGCTTTCTAGGAGCAATATGTGGTTTTCTCTGAATAACCCAAATCTGAGAAAGAAAGAGAGAGACTGAGGGAAAATGAACAGTATTTCTCATTAGAAAGGTGAAGAATTAACCCATGCCTTTATTGACTGCCTATCATCCACAAAGCTGTTTCTCATCTACTACCTGGAAAAGATGTATTACACCACAAAATTTAAGGAGTACTCTAACTCTTATGCCATTTGCCTCTTTTCCTTTTCAATCTTGTATTGAATCCTTTTCAATTACAGGTGTAATCCCAAGTGCACATACTAGGTCCTAACAAAAAGCAGAAAGCACATTTAGCTGGGATGTTGAAAGAACTTAATGTAGCAACTGTTACAGAGGTATGGATAGGGTTAAGGGGACCAGCAAGTGACACTGGGGTACCTAGGGACTAACCACAGCAAGAAGCCATTAACACTCTATACCTGAAGGCTAAAGACAGTAAATGTAGCAATTAGTTAGATTCAGGTGATAGCCAAAGCTATTGTAAAGGACTGATTAATTCTAATTGTAGCCATAGAGTGTCATAACCATTGCAAGGAACACATGCATGGACAAGGAGGGATTATGTGTGTGTTGGGGGTGCTGGTAAATGCCCTGAACTCCTTTTCTTTATGACTTCAGATGTCCTGCTAGTGCCTTCTAATTCCTTCTATTAATTGAACCCAGTCAGAAACCACAAGAGTGGCAGCTCAGAAATGTAGTTTCTTCAAAGTCAGCCCTGGTGGGCATAGAGTAGAGCAAAGATGGGTAGTGAATGGGCCAGGCTTACAGGCTGGCAGGTAGAATTACCAGACCCTCAGGTGTATTTCATTAAAACGAGCTAGGTTAACCATCCATAAGCAAATTTTATTTTCAGTGAGTAAGTCAAGCACACTTGCTTTGTCCATAGGGAAGTATCAAGGGTGGGGAGAAAGGAGGAAACAGCTTTTTGAGTAGCTATTGAGAACCATGGTTACATTATTGTAACTATATAATTAGGATCATTTTCTTGCTGTTAAGCTGTGAGTTAATTAAGGAAGACATCCTTTCTGAGTTTAATTCTATATCTAATCTATATATCCCTGTATCCCACTCATGGTCATAGTGAGTACTTTCAAGTATTTATCAAAGAAAACAAACATTTGTAGAGAAGAAGGTCCTAATTTGGCATCTGTAAGAGAACCTATTAACTAGTATATCCTTTTGAAAATATTTGTCTAGTACATAATATTTCTCTAGCTCATATGCTTATAAAATTTTGTTGGAACATTTTGATGATAGGGCCATGTTTATTAAAAAGCATCCTGAAGGACACTTGAATACTTGTATGAAGATAGTCTCAAGCAGAGTAAAACATAATGTTTATGAAATCAGAAAAAAAAGAAAGCCCACTATGGAAACTATTGAAGTAGATATACAAGAAATATAGATGTGAATATTTTCTTGTGAGAACAAATCCTATTTTTACATCAGACAAACAGTCCTACTAATACTGCATTATAAGTGATTTCAAAACACTTTCATGGAGAATAACTTAAATGGAAAAGAAAGTTAATCTAGATGAATGTAAACAAACTTGCCTGACATCTCTGGAAGAATTTGGGAGCATGCTTATTTTGATTATTCTTAGAGAAAGAGAACTCATTAAATCATTTCAACCAGAGAAAGGACAGTGGAAACTGAGACGTGAAGCTAATAATAAATTTGAATCTTGTCTCACTCATAATCACTAGTAGAAAAAATTCATAAACATAAAATTATCCACTGATGGGTAGGAACATGGGAGGGCCTTAACCTGAACCTCAACAAGCAGTTAGAAAAATGATGCCTTGTTGACAAATATCAATAGGTTAACAGGAATTGCTAGCATTGGGAGCAAAGTTTCAGCTGGGTAAATGCACTATGCAGGTTCTTCAGAACATGATGAACCTGCACAGTATATTCAGGCAGAATATACTGTGTATCAGAATAATCATGTATTCTTATGAAAATGATTAGGCAGAATATACAGTGTATACTAGTAGAACATAGTAGTTTCAGTTATGGTTCAAAGCAGCACTTCAGAATGGGTACAGTTGTCACAGGTGGTGATATCTTATTGGGTGCCATTGTTGATAGGGGCCACATGAAAATATGGAATAAGTGGTAAAGGTGTGACTACTAAATGTTGGCCTCTCTTGCTGGGATGTATTATTGATACTTCAGCACAAATTGATTGATATTTTGTCTCTTTCATACTCTTCCATCTGGGGTTCATGAGTCTCTTGAAGGTCTCACTTAAAGAGAGCCTCTTTTTATTTTTATTTTTTTTTAATTTTTTATTTTAGTTTATTCATTATAGTTTCTATCCTTTATTCCCATTCCAGCCCACCCACCCATTCCTCCCCTCCTCACTCCCCTTTCCAACCCCCCTAGTTTTGTCCATGTGTCCTCTATATTTGTTCCTGTAAACCCTTCCCTTCTCCCCTGGAATTCCCTACCCTCTCCCCTCTGTTCACTGACTACCTGTCCTCTATTTCAGTGTCTTTTGTTATATTTCACTTGTTTCTTTGTTTTGTTGTTTAGGTTCCTGTTAATGGTGAGATCATATGGTATTTGTCTTTCACTGCCTGACTTATTTCACTTAGCATAATGCTTTCCAGCTCCATCCATGCTGTTGCAAAGGGTATGAGCTCCTTCTTTCTTTCCACTGCATAGAATTCCATTGTGTAAATGTACCATACTTTTTTGATCCCTTCATTTACTGATGGGCACCTAGGTTGTTTCCAGGACTTAGCTATTGTAAATTGTTCTGCTATGAACATTAGGGTGCATAGGTTCTTTTGGAATGGAGTTACAGGGTTCTTAGGATATAGTCCCAGCAGTGGAATTGCTGGGTCAAAAGTCAGATCCATTTTTAGTTTTCTGAGGAAGTTCCATACTGTTTTCCATAGTGGTTGTACCAATCTGCAATCCCACCAACAGTGTACTAGGGTCCCTTTTTCTCCACAACCTCTCCAGCACTTGTTGTTTGTTGTTTTATGATGGCCATTCTACCGGTGTGAAGTGATATCTCATTGTGGTTTTAATTTGCATTTCTCTGATAGCTAGCGATATTGAGCATATTTTCATGTGTCTCTGGATCCTCTGTATGTCCTCCTTGGTGAAGTGTCTATTCAAGTCCTTTGCCCATATTTTGATTGGGTAGCTTGTCTTCTTAGAGTGCAGACGTGTAAGTTCTTTATATATTTTGGAGATTAAACCCTTGTCTGAGGTATCATTGGCAAATATGTTTTCCAATACAGTTGGTTTTCTTTTTATTTTAATACTGTTTTCTTTAGCCATGCAGAAGCTTTTTATTTTGATGAGATCCCATTTGTTTATTCTTTCCTTTATGTCCCTTGCTCTAGGGGACATGTCCATAAAAAAGTTTCTGCGTGAAATATCTGAGATTTTCCTGCCTATGTTCTCCTCTGGGACTGTGATTGTGTCACAGTTTATATTTAAGTCTTTTATCCACCTTGAATTTATTTTTGTGTATGGTGTAAGTTGGTGCTCAAGTTTCATTTTTTTGCATTTGGCTGTCCAGTTCTCCCAACAGCATTTGTTCAAGAGGCTATTGTTACTCCATTTTATATTGCTGACCCCTTTGTCAAATATTAATTGACCATAGAGCTTTGGGGATATTTCTGGGCTCTCTGTTCTGTTCCACTGGTCTATGTGCCTATTTTCTGTGCCAATACTAGGCTGTTTTGATTACAGTGGCCTTGTAATATAGTTTAGTATCAGGTATTGTGATCCCTCCTACTTTACTCTTCTTTCTCAAAATTGCAGCAGCTATTTGGGGTCATTTATGGTTCCATATAAATTTTTGAAATGTTTGTTCTATGTCTGTGAAATATGCCATTGGTACTTTAATAGGGATTGCATTGAATGTGTACATTGCTTTGGGTAATATGGACATTTTGATGATGTTAATTCTTCCAATCCATGAACACAGTATATATTTCCATTTGTTTGTGTCTTCCTTGATTCCTTTATTCAGTGTTATGTAGTTCTCTGAATACAGGTCTTTTACC
>CM052542.1:102793283-102816637 GCA_028533065.1 Trachops cirrhosus
TTTGCTAAGTGTTTTTATCATAAATGGGTGCTCTACCTTATCAAATGCTTTTTCTGCATCTATTGATATGATCATGTGATTTTTGTCTTTGCTTTTGTTTATGTGATGAATTACATTTACTGATTTGTGAATATTGAACCATCCTTCCATCCCTGGGATGAATCCCAATTGGTCATGGTGTATGATCTTTCTAATGAATTCTTGAATGCGGTTTGCCAATACTTAGTTCAGGATTTTAGCATCTATGTTCATCAGCGATATTGGCCTGAAGTTTTCTTTCTTTGTTGTGCCTTTATCTGATTTTGGTACTGGTATGATGTTAGCCTCATAAAAAGAGTTAGGGAGTCTTCCATCTTTTTGGATTTTTTGGAACAGTCTGTGAAGGATAGGGGTTAGCTCTTCCTCAAGTGCTTTGTAGAAATCTGTGAAACCATCCGGCCCTGGGCTTCTGTGTGCTGGAAGTTTTTTGATTACTGCTTCAATTTCATTTGCTGTTATTGGTCTGTTCAGGCTTTCTGTTTCTTCTTTATTGAGTTTTGGAAGATTATATTTTTCTAGGAATTTGTCCATTTCACCTAGGTTTTCAAATTTCTTGGCATACAGTTCTTCATAGTAATTTCTTACAATCCTTTGTATTTCTGTGGTATCAGTTTTAATCTCTCTTTCATTTCTGATTGTGTTAATTGGGGCTTCTCTCTTTTTTTTTTCTTGATGAGTCTGCTTAAAGGCTTGTCGATTTTGTTTATTTTTTCAAAGAACCAACTCCTGGATTCATTGCTCCATAGATTTGTGCTTTTAGTCTCTAACTCATTTAATTCTGCTCTGATCTTGGTTATTTCCTTCCTTCTGCATGCTCTGGGCTGTCTTTGTTGTTGTTCCTCGAGCTCTTGTAGATGTCAAGTTTGGTTGTTTGTTTGAAATGTTTCTATCCTTTTTAGGTAGGCCTGTATGGCTATGAACTTCCCTCTCAGGACTGCCTTTGCTGTGCCCCATAAGTTTTGGGTTGTTGTGAGTTCATTTTCATTTGTTTCCAGAAACTTTTTTATTTCTTCTCTAATTTTATTCTTGACCCATTCATTGTTTAATAGCACGGTATTTAATCTCCATGATCTTGAGTGTTTTGGTTTTTTTTCATTAGGGTTGGTTTCTAGCTTCAGACCCTTGTGATGTGAGAATATGCTTGGTATGATTTCAATTTTCTTGAACTCTTGAGGCTTGTTTTGTGTCCTATCATGTGGTCTATCTTTGAAAATATTCCATGTGCATTTGAGAAGAATGTGTATTCAGCTTTTTGGGATGGAGGGCTCTATGTATATCAATTAAGTCCATTTCATCTAGGACATTTTTCAATCCACAATATCTTTGTTGATATTTTGTTTGGAAGATCTGTCCATTTCTAACAGTGGGGTGTTGAAATCCCCCAGTATAATTGTGGTGCTGTCAATATCTTTCTTGAAATCTTCTAAGATTTTCTCTATGTATTTGGGAGCTCCTATGTTGGGTGTATATATATTTACTATGTTTATGTCTTCTTGGTGGATTCTTCCCTTGAATATTATGAAGTGACCTTCTGGGTCTCTCTTTATGGCCCTTTTCTGGAAGTCTATTTTGTCTGATATGAGTGTTGCTAGCCAGGCTTTTTTTTTTTCCTGTCTGTTTGCTTGGAAAATTTGTTTCCAGCCCTTCACTTTCAGTCTGTGTAGGTCTTTGCTCCTGAGGTGGGTCTCTTGTAGGCAGCATATGTGTGGGTCATGCTTTCTTATCCATTCAGTTACTCTATATCTCTTAATTGGGGCATTTAATTCATTTACATTTAAGGTTATTATTGATAGGTACTTATTCATTGCCATTTACGTACCTGTGTTCTCTCTTCTTCCCCTTCCTTTCCTTAAAGCAGTCCCTTTAGCATCTCTTGCAGAGCTGGCTTGGTGGAGGTGTATTCTTTTAGACTTCTTTTGTCTGGGAAGCTTCTTATTTGGCCTTCTATCTTGATTGAGAGTCTTGCTGGGTAAAGTAGCCTTGGTTGCTAACCTCTGGTTCTCATGACCTGGAATATTTCTTGCCATTGTCTTCTGGCTTGGAGTGTTTCTGTTGAGAAGTCTGCTGCTAGCCTTATTGGGACACCCTTGTATGTTACTTCCTGTTTCTCCCTTGCTGCCTTTAAGATCCTCTCTTTGTCTTGCACTTTTGCCATTTTAATTATGATGTGTCTTGAGGTGGTCCTCTTTGGGTTTCTCTTGATCGGGACTCTCTATGTTTCTTGGATTTGTGTGACTATTTCTCTCTCACCAAATTAGGGAAGTTTCCCATTAATACTTTTTCAAAAAGGTTTTCTATCCCTTGCTCTTCTTCTTCTCCTTCAGTAATCCCTATTATACAGATTTATTACGTTTCATATTGTCTTGCATTTCTCTTAATCCCTCTTCATTCTTTCTGAGCCTCTTTTCCTGTTCTTGTTCTTTCTGGGTGCTTTTTTCTACTTTGTCCTCCAGCTCACTGATCCGATCTTCTGCTTCATCGATCCTGCTTTTCATTCCTTCTACTGTGTTCTTCAGTTCAGAAATTGTATTCTTCATCTCCTCTTAGCCCTTGTTGATAGTTTCTATTTCCTTTTTCATGTTGATATAGTTTGCAGTGAGTTCATTGTAGCTTCCCTGTAGTTTCTGGAAACTGATTGAGAGTTCATGGAACTTCCTGGTAATCATTGTTTTCAACTCAGGATCTGATAGTTGAGTTGCCTCTATTTGATTTAGCTTTCTTTCTGAGGCTTCCTCCTTTCCCTTCATCTGGGGATTGTTTCTTTGTCTTTTCATTGTTCGTGAGACTCTTCTTGCTATCCTCAGCTTCTTAAATTGATCTGTTCTGGCTCCCTGGGTTTATGGTGTGAACTTCTGTGGTAGAGTACCTGTGAGATTCCATGGTATAGTCTCCTTATGGTATCCAGGTGTTCACAGTTTCCACTTACTCTTTTTTGTGATCAGTTGGAGGGGTAAAGTAAAATGGCTTAAGACAGCAAGATAGTATGCTATGACGTTTACAGTAGCAGCAAGTAGAGAAGAGATAGGAGATCCTTTGGCTGTGTCTAAAGTTAACTGTGTTTTTCCACCCCACTAGCCACTTATTAGAAAGGATGGAAAGAAGATAATACCCTTGCTGGGAAGGAAAGGATTGTGAGTTGGGTCTAGAAAACAGTGAGTTTGTGAGAGTTCAGTTTCTGAGGTAGGGTGAGAATAAAGAGTAGTAAATAGGTGTAGTGTGTGAGAGAATAAAGTTAACCACTATAGTAATAGAATTCAGGAAACTGAGAAGTGGGCTAAGGTCTGGGAGTGATGTTGTGTAGTATTTACAATTGTATGGAATAGCTATTATTTACAGTAATATTAGAGAAACAATCATATGACAGTATCTACTAGATCTAGATAATAAGAATAGGAAGTATGGAGCCTTAAGAAGTGTACTAATGTAACTCAAATGAAGGACAGTTAATTAGCTATACACTATGAGTGAGATAACAGGGGAAACCTATTAAATGATATATTATAACTAGCCAAGCAAAGAAGACTATACCGAAAGAAGAGGAATACTAAAATACTATTTCAATAAAAAGTGTAAGGAAAATGAAATAACAATACAGATATTCTATTACTTGCAGGTTCAAAAAAAATTTAAAAAATGAAGGCAATAAGTAGGAGATGGAATGAAGAGATAAATTTGGAAAGAAAGGGAGAAGGATCAACACTAGAAAGAAATAGAAACATAAGGAATTGAATGAAATAACAATAAGAATTAAAAGATGAAAAGTTACTTAATAAAAAAAATCAAGCAAAAAAAAGAAAAAAATCAAAACAAAAAACAAAAACAAAAAATCCCTTTGTTGGTTTCAAACTGGCCAAACCAGTTTTCCTCGTTTTGCTGGCTGTAGCAGACTTAGGGGCGAATGCCATGTCTTTGTTCCCCTTCCTGTTCAGAGCTCTGTCAGCCTCTGGCGCACTGTCCCCAAGTCCAGCCTTGTGGGCCCAACGCCCCAGGCACCAATCTGTGAACTCCCAAGCACTCCCCCTGGATCCCACCGCGGAGTGCCACACGTGTGTGGCCCTTCCAGGTTCACGGGTGTGTATGCTGTGGATTCTGAGGGGCTCAAACCTCCCCGGAATTCATGTCCTGGGCACCGGGGATCCCGCAGAACGCCCGCACTTTTTCCGTGCTCATGACTGTAGGCACCAAGCCTGTCACTCAAAAAAATAACTCTCTCAGGGTTGGGGCACCGGCGCAAGACCCGGTGGTCCCCGGACCCATTGGCTGGGCTGCGATCTCTCCTAAGCTGTTCAGGTGCCTCTCAGCAGGGTACCTGCTTCGGGCGCACTTCAGCACTCCCTCGGAAAGCTCACTATGGAGTGCGCACGCGCACCCCTTCCAGGTTCACGGGTGTGTGCTCTGTGGATTTTGGGGGGCTCGAACCTCCCCTGAATTCCCGGCCTGGGCACCGGGGATCCCGCAGACTGCCTGCGCTTTTTCCATGCTCACGGCTGTAGGCACCATGCCATTTACCCAAAAAATAACTCTCTCCGGGTTGGGGCGCCCATGCAAGGTCCGGCCGTCTTTGGCTCCACTGGCTGGGCCGTGATCTTCCCCAAAGCCCGCTCCACGGTCCCCCAGGTCAGCGTTGCTCAGTCCTTGTTTGTCCAGGGAGGGAGCGGATGACCCAGCTCCCCCACCCTGAGAGCCCTGTGGCAGCTCCCGGAGCTCTGGGGCTGGGGCTGCAACCTCCCTGCTCCCCAAACTGATCCCTGGGCTGTTATTATCCTGCAGTAGTCTCCTTACCGTCTGGTCTTTCAGTGTCTGCTACAATTTTGATTTCCTATTTTTATGTATGCTGCGATGATCCTCTGTAGGATTTGCTCTATCCCTCTGTAGTGTGGCTAGGTTTTCCTGCCATTTGAAGAGGGAGGTAGCATGTGCTCCCTCCTACCACGCCGCCATCTTCCCTCTCCTCCTGTTTTTACTTTTGACTTTGATCTGTCTTCATCAGCATCAGTCAAAAATCAAAGGCTATGAAATAGGAGATTCATTTGGGTAGATAGAGTTGCACCTTCCAACTCAATACACTCAGTTTCCTCAGAAATAATTTCCACCCATCTCTTCGGCTGCTTGACACCCATGATATAGAAAAAGTGAAGTACAGCGGATACTCGAATAATGTCATTTCCATCAACAAAGTTTCTTTACAACGTTCATCAGATGCTCAAAGAGATTAACTCTCATTTATATTAATTAACCTATGGTGAAATTAGTTTCATTATATATGTCATTTTTCTTAAAACTGATAATGTTAAATGAGGACATACTGTTCCCAAAAAGTCTACTCATTTCTAGATCTATCTGAAATATTTGAAGCTTCTGGGTTCTTGTTATTGTGCAGCCCTGAAGACAGACAGTAATAAGAACAGCTGTGGAAGAGACTGATTACTGAAGTTGGCTTTAGGGAGAAATAAGTGTAGAATCCATTTTTTACAATAAACTTATTTTGATATAATTGTAGGTTTACATGCAGTTGTAAGAAGTGAAGAAAAAAAGAAATAATAGAGGGTACTTTACCCAGTTTCTCCCAATGGCAACATTTTCCCAAAACTATAATAAATCACAGCCAGAATATTGATATGATAAAATCTTATTCACATTTTAATAGTTTTACTTGTACTTATTTTTTGTTTGTGCATGTGTGCACACAGTCCTATACAATTGTATCACATATATAGGTTTGTTGTATTCCCCATCACAGTCAAGATATGGAACGTTTCCACCGCTACAAGATCCCATCATCTCATCACCCTATTACAACCAAACTCACTTCTGTCCTTCAACTTGCTCCACTCACATTTCTAACCTCTGGCAACCAATAATCTTTTCCCTACTTATAAAATGTTATTTCAATAATTTTATATAAATGTAATCATACAATATGCTTTTGAAATTTAGTTTTTTCCCACTCAGCATAATTCTCTGAATTTCATCTAAACTGTGTGAATTGTATAGTTTATCTTTTATTGCTGACTAGTATTCCATGCTATGGATGAACTACAGTTTGCTTAATCATTCCCCCACTGAAAGATATCTGGACTGTTTCTAGGTTTTGGCTACAACAAATAAAGCTTTCCTGAACATTTATGTAGAAGTTTTTATGCAAACATAAGTTTTTACCTCCCTGGGATAAATGGCCAAGTATTCTATTATGAGATCATATAATAGTTGCATATTTACGTTTTAAAGAAATTGCCACATTTTCTTCCAGAGTGGCTAAACTGTTTTACATTACCACCAGCAATGTTTGAACATTTCTTCATGTCTCCTCCAGGAGTGCATTGCTGGGTTGCTGGTAGTTGCATGCTTAGTCTTGTGAGAGAGAGAAAACTATTTTTCATGCCAATTAACAATGCACTAATGATCCAGTTTCTCCATGTACTTGCCAGTATTTGATATTGTCACAATTTTTTATTTTAGCTATTTTGATGGATGGGTAGTAATATTGTAATTTTAATTTGCATTTCTCTGATGGTCAGCAATGTTGAAAATCTTACCATTTGATTATTTGTCATCCTTATATCATCTTTGTTGAAATATTTGTGCATACTTATTGCTGATTTTCTAACTGGATTGGTTTTTTTCTATTCCTGACTCCTGTGGGTTTTTTGAAAATTTATTTCAGAAACTAATCGTTTATAAGATATGTGAATCACAAATATTGTCTCTCATTATTTAGCTTATTTTTATCCTTTAAATAGGATCTTTAGCATAGTAAAAATTTAAATTTTGATGAGGTTTAATTTATCAATTTTTCCTTTGATCATACTTTTGATGTCAAGGCTAATAACTTTTCATCTAGAAACAATTTTTGAAGATTTCTCCTCTTTCTTTAATTTACAGTTTTACACCTTACATTTAAGTTTATAATGAATTTTTTTTTATAAAGGTGTGAGGTTTAAGCAAGGTTAGTTTGCTTATGGATGTTCAATTGCTCCAGCATCATTTGTAAAGTAGGCCGTCATTCACTGAATTTTGCATGTTTATAAAAATTAGTTGGAGATATTTGTGCAAGTCTATTTCTCATTTTCCATTTTTTTTCATTGATCTATATGTCTACTCCTCTACCAATACCACACTATCTTATTTATTGGAGCTAAATAGTGATTATTTGAGTGTGAATGATTCTTCCCATCTTATGCATTTTCAAGATGTTTTTGAAATCCCAGGACCTGTGATATATTTGTAAAGAACTGGAGATCTATGATAGTATAGCTTCCTCTCAATAGGGTATTTTGAAGATGTTGGCATGAGTCTGAATAAGCCAAAATTTGTGTAGTGATCACAAAACATTCGTGGTCACTGCTACTTTTTATGGTCTCTAAGATCCTGAGTCTGTCCAAGAATGTACTGGGCCTCATAATTTAAAAAACAATTGTGATAGCTAATAGAATTTAAGAGAAAAAGCAGAATCTGGAATTCAAGGGGAGAAAGAAAGGATTCTTTCTTCTCTTCCTCCATCTTTCATCTCTGTTTATCTTTTTATGCTAAACTCACTTTTTGCTATTGCAAAGAAGCTTCCTATATGGAACTGGGTTGGGTGCTTGAGAGCAGACTGAAACTTATGTAAGCTTAGAATACTATGCAGTTCTAATTAGAGAGAAAATGTATTGTTCAGTAATTCTGGAAGAAAAGTCCTGGAAAGAATTCTGATTGTCTGGAATTAGGTCCTGCAACCATCTCTCAAGCTATACCTATGATGAGGGGGTTGGAGTATTCTAATCAGAATGGAAGGTTTGACTGATATCATCATGACTGACATTGCATCACATATTGTAATGAAAGTGGAAGCTTAATTCTGTAATGACAGGGCCGTTTTTGCTTTTCAAAGAATGTCTTGAAAAATAATTTCTTTTCTTTAGAATATGAAGCTTGACTAAAACACATCCCAAGTATTTTTACTGTTTCTGGTGTGTCTTGGTGTCTTGAGACTTTTGATGAAATGAGTCAGGGCACTGGAACCATCACTGAAGCTCTGTCTCCTAACTTCATAGGATTGCTCCTCTCAGCCTGAGAGATGCTAATTGCTCAGCACTAGAAGGCAAACTCTTTAATCATTTACCAATACTTCATCACTAGTTGAGATGCTTAGAAATCGATGTATGATAAGGACAGTCCTGGTTTGTCTATGTCTCTTCTTTCACTCCTAAGATTGTCCCATTTTAAATAACAATTATATGATCACCCCTACATGATATTAGGACAGTGTGGAGAGGCCATCCACAAAAGCACTTCAATTCCACGGAGCCTGATGTGTGTGGTATGGCCTGGCTGGCTTTGATGCTGGTCTCTGCCATGGCTAGTGATATAGTTTTTCTGCTTAGGCTGCTTTGGTTCTTTAAGGAGCAAAAGAAAAGCTCCCCTCACTCACATCTCCCTGTACGATGTTCAGCCAAGTGTGTTCCAGCCAAGAATTTCTGTATTTGACAGAAACATCTTTACCAAGCACACCTTTTTTCACCAGGGGTTTACACTGTTTCTAAGATCTCCCATCTTGAATAAACTGAAATCCTGAGATGTTTAATTGAGCTTCTGTTATGATGTGTCTTCTAATATCATCTTTAGGGGAAAATCTTGACCTGTGGAAGGAACAAAGTTTAAGAACTACTCACCCCAATATGGTCCTTTTAGAGGGAGAAGTTCAACTTGAACTGTACTTAATATGTAGCATTCATTTAGGGGATTGCAACTGGAAAAATGAAGTATTTTGTTCCTCTTTCTGGGTAATCACTAACTCATATTCTGTCATTTATAAATCTTGAGCATGACTAAGTTATATATTTTTAAAAATATATATTTCATTGATTAAGCTATTACAGTTGTCCCATTTTTCCCCCCTTTACTCCCCTCTGACCTGCACACACCCTTCCACACACATCTCCTCCCCCCCTTTAGTTCATGTCCATGGGTCATACATTTAAGTTCTCTGGCTTCTACATTTCCTATACTATTCTTACCCTCCCCCTGTCTATTTTCTACCTACCATCTATGCTACTTATTCTCTGCACCTTTCCCCACTCCCTCCCGCTCCCACTCCCCTGTTGCTAACCCTCCAGGTGATCTCCATTTCTGTGGTTCTGTTCCTGTCCTAGTTATTTGCTTAGTTTGCTTTTGTTTTTTTAGGTGTGGTTGTTAATAATTGAATTTGCTGTCATTTTACCATTAATGTTTTTTATCTTCTTTTTCTTAGATAAGCCCCTCTAACATTTTATATAATAAGGGCTTGGTGATGATGAACTCCTTTAACTTGACCTTATCTGAGAAACATTTTATCTGCCCTTCCATTCTCAATGAAAGCTATGCTGGATAGAGTAATCTTGGAGGTAGGTCCTTGCCTTTCATGACTTGGAATACTTCCTTCCAACCCCTTCTTGCCTGTAAGGTCTCTTTTGAGAAATCAGCTGACAGTCTTATGGGAACTCCTTTGTAGGTAATGGCCTCCTATTCTCTTGCTGCTTCTAGGATTCTCTCCTTATTTTTAATCTTGAGTAATGTAATTATGATGTGCCTTGGTGTGTTCCTCTTTGGATCCAACATTTTTGGGACTCTGAACTTCCTGGAAGTCTATTTCCTTTGCCAGATTGGGGAAGTTCTCATTCATTATTTTTTCAAATAAGTTTTCCACTTGTTGCTATTCCTCTTCTCCTTCTGGTACCCCTATAATTCAGATGTTGGAACATTTAAAGGTGTCCTGGCGGTTCCTAAGCCTCTCCTCATTATTTTAAAGTCTTGTTTCTTCATTCTTTTCTGTTTGGATGTTTCTTTTTTCCTTCCGGTCCACACTGTTGATTTGAGTCCCAGTTTCCTTCCTATCACTGTTGGTTCCCTGTACATTTTCCCTTATTTCATTTAGCATAGCCTTCCTTTTTTCATCTAATTTGCAACCAAATTCAACCAATTCTGTGAGCATCCTGATTACCAGTGTTTTGGACTGTGCATCTGATAGGTTGGCTATCTCTTTATCGCTTAGTTGTATTTTTTCTGGAGCTTTGATCTGTTCTTTTATTTGGGCCATTTTTTTTGTCTTGATGCACCCGTTATACAGTGAGGGGCAGGCAGAGGCTTAGGTATTCTCCTGGGAGGGGTAACCCAGGTTGCAGGGTTGTGATGCAGTATGTGGGGGAGGGGCCCGAGAGGGAACAATGGCACTTGCTCTACTCTCTGCTGGATTTCAGTCACAAACCCACCCACAAGCAAATTGGACCCTTCTAGTGCTGATCTCCATATGGGTGGGTCCGTGTGCTTTCTAGGACCCTGTGGGTCTCTCCAACAAACTCTCCTGTGGGACTGAGAGTCTCTCCCACTGCCACCTCAACCCCCACTGGTGTTTTCATCTGAGGTTTGAGGCTTTATTTCCCAGAGCTGGGGCCCCGGGTTGTGAGGTATGTCTTGCTCCCGAGTTGTTCCTCCTAGTTCATCTGTACAGGAATATGGGACCATCCACTCCACCAGCTGCCACCTCGCTGGGTCCACCGGCCGCTGCCTTGCCACCAGTCTGCTCCACCCAGCTGCCCAACTCTACCCCTCATACTGTTCTGGATGGATGTTTCTTCTTTAACTCCTTGGTTGTCAGACTTCATACAGTTCAATTTTCTATCAGTTCTGGTTGTTTTTTGTTTTTTTAATTGTTGTTGTCCTTCTTTTGGTTGTGCAAGGAGGCACAGTGTGTCTACCTATGCCTCTGTCTTGGCTGGAAGTCTCAGTTATATTTTATTTATTTAAAAATTATTGTATTTTTTCATTACCATTTAATATCTGTGTACCCCCACCCTCCCTGCAATCACCACACTGCTGTCCATGTGCGTGAGTCCTTTTTCCTTTTTTGTTTGATTTCTCCACCTCAGTTATATTTTATTATCTAGAAGGCATATTTTTAATTTCAAAGTGAACATTTCTGACCATGTTTTTTCCGTTTTATAGGTAAAATACCCTGAATCTTTTTAAGGGTATAAACTAACATTTTCTGTTTTTTTTTAAAGGAGCCTGAACAGGGCTTACTTATTTGAACATGTATTAATAATCTTGTTCTCCTGAACCTTTTGGTATAAATTTGGTTTATCAATTTCCCTTTATTTTCACAAATTTACAACTACAGTACAAACTGAACCTTGAGATGAGTTCTCTCATGTTGTGGTTACATCCTGATGAAAAGAAGGGCAATGTTTAGACTCATTCAAGGTACATTTGATTAAAGTTGGTTTGGAGAAGACCAGAGAAGTCAGAGCTGGAAAAGCCTCCCTGAGGAGCTCCAGGGCTGTGTCATACAACTTCACACATGAATAACTTGTAGTCCTTGTAGTCCACTGATGAAACAACCACTTGTTTACTGCTTTGAGAGGCCTCACTGTGCAGCAGCCACCACAGGTGCCTTCATAGTTTGACTTATGTGGAAACTACTTGGGGAGCCCCAGCTGTTGCTACATTTGATTTAGGTTTTGATAAGATTGCAATCTCTCACAGCCTGGCTTATGGTCCTCCCTCAACCCATCTCCTGTTGTGTTATGTGTGTTAGCTGCATTCCTCTTATGAGTCTATTTATTTAGTGTTTGATGACCTTTTCCTTTGCATGTAACCAATAGGTTAGTCTTTCCTTTCTTGGCCTTGGTCTTTCACTACTTAATTTTAGAATTAATAATAATAACAACAAAAATAACAACAATAATAACAGCTTTCCTTTAATATTTTTATAAAATAATTTTGAATTATAGTTTGCCTTCAGTATTATTTGTATTACTTTTAGTTGTACAGCATAATGGTTAGCCAATCATATGCTTTACAAAGTTATTATTATTGTTAATATCTGCTTTCATATATTGAGTTGCAGATAAGTGCCAAGCAATGTGCTACCAACATCTTGATGAAGTAGATGCAATTATCTAGATTTTACTGATAAGAAAAGTGAGGTACTAAATAATCCCCTCACATTCATGCTGCTACTAAATGAGAGAGGGGCATTTTAAACTGAGGACATACTGGAGCTAAAATTCATTCATATATCTCCTGTACCAACTGTGTGGAATATGTATAAAGGATTTTCCTGGTTTACAAAAGAAAAGGATTCTCCTTACTTTTTACACACTGTTTTCCATGTCAGTAGGATATTGTTTATGCTTAATGAGCTAAACATGTAATGTAAGAGCAATAGTTTGACTCTAAACCTTATCATTCCCTTTTTTAAGATTTTCTCTTAAATATCACTCAATGAGGCTGTAGAGGCAGATCTTTTATCCAGACACTGAGGCCCTTGAATATTGACTGAGCACATCACATAATGATGTTATTATATTTTTTGTGTATCCCTGCCAGACCCAGCCCAGCATGTACTTGCCTGAATAGCTCAGCATGATGCTGTGTGACATATGGTGAATGAGATGACAAACACCTATACCACTACACCGAGATCAGTGAGTGACCTGAACCTATAATACTCTTGAAATAAAGACATAGAGGCCTCTTCATTTAAAGTAAAATTGGATTGAACAGAGGCTAGAAAAGATTCTTGAGATAGTTTGTGAGGCTCCCATGCTTTCCTTAGTTCTTGTTATTATTTGTCTCCATGACTGGACTGTATCTAAGAGACTTTCCTTTTTTCTGGCCTCCTGTATTCATTGGGCTTTACTAGTTCCTTCTTTTTTAGGGATATTTATCACAAATAAATAAATGATGCTGGTTCTTGTTGAAAGTCTATTTTAAAAATATTTGCTAATAGATTGAATGTAAGTATATATTTGGAAAGACAATGTTTTGCTCAATTTTGAGCTGTACATAACTTTTTAAAACAGTTTCTTTCTTGCTAAAATATCATTTCCATAATACTCTCTAATTACCACCTTTGCACTGCTTGTGATTGGTACAAAGATTGTACAGTATAAATTCAAAATGGATGACATAATCAAGAAAGGACCTAGGATGTCCCAGCTCTCTGAGCTCCACTACATGTAGTACTGGCCTACTGAAGACAACTACACAGGGTCTCATGACAAAATGAAGCAGATGAGCATATAGCCTATAACAGTGTCTGATACATTGTTGAGTTACTGACAATCCATCATTCTGTACTTGCTGCTTTGATATCCATAAGTTTCTTAAAAGCAAAAATACTTTGTGATTCATTTGGTAGAAATCCTAATCCAAATATATGTGAAGTCATTTACGGTCTTTATCCTTCTTAGTGTGAATATTCACGTAATTTCTGCAGAATTAATAATATGTTTGACCATAGTTTTTTACCTGAAGCACAAGATTTCTCAAAAATCTGGGAACCCCCAAACTTTAGAACAGATTTGAGTTTTGAAAGGAATTTTGGCTACTATTAGCTTTCCACATGATCCTCATGGATGAGGAACAGGGGGGTAATGGAAGTAAAAAATGAAGTCAAGGGCTAGGTACAAATAGAGATGTATGAGAAACAGATTTTTAAAAAAAGGAAAGAAGGCTTTGGAATGTTCAGAATCTGTTTAATAAATCCTTCACTGAACAGTGCGTCCATGTGTTGACATGGCTTGAAAGTACTTGGGAAGGAAACACTTGAGGATGTGCTTATCATCTCAGGCACTACTGAAATGTAACTAGATGATATGTGAAATACTTGCATTTCATCCCTTGGAAGTGATTAAACCTGACTTTTTGTTGAACTAGGTCTAGCTAATGGTGAAATTATTTGTCAAATGTCTGAAATTAAAAAAAAAGAAATATTTTTATATTACTTAGCATCTTTATTCTAAATCATAGTAAGTCACATTTTTAAATATTGATGATTTTGTCATGGTATAATTTTCCTTATTTCAGACTTCTGAAGGTTTCTGTGTGTATATTTTGTGCAATAGTCTTAATGTATTGTTAGGATTAGTTACTCCAGATAATTTTTATTTTTTTTAATTTTTATTTGTTTATTTGTGTTTTTTAAGAGGAAAAGAGGAGAGAGATCAATTTGTTGTTTCCTTTATTTATGCGCTCATTGGTTGATTCTTTTATGTGCCCTGACTATATCAAACCTGCAACCTTGGTGTATCAGGATGATGCTCTAACCAAATAAGCTACTCAGACAGGGTCTGGATATATTTTTTTTAATCTTAGCATTTGGATCTTTTATTCAACACCCAGGAACACATAGGAAAACTGAGAAGCTAAACAGATTCATGTGAATATTTCTAATTTTATATCATTATGATTCACCAAGAACACTAGAAGAATCTAGATTATACTGAGCCAGTCACAAAGGATTGGCCATTTAGAATACTATGAATAAACTCTCCACACCACTGTTCTGCCAAGAGTTCTTGGAGAAGAACTTGCTTCTTAAGTATCTCTTCTTGGGGCTAAGTTGATCAAGTTATTACCTTCTAGAATGCTTGAAAGAAAATGGAAAAATGAAAACAATTATTCAATTAAGAAATAGATAAAAAAACTGTAGAACTGAAGGACTGGGAATAGATATAAGGCCTTACACACTTGATGATTAATACATAATGTCTGAACTTTGATGGATATTTTCCAAGGCTATGGAGTGCTTTATTGTCCTTGTCTACACCCCACAAGATGCTTATTTCTTGTCTTCTTGAACTCCATTAACAGCAGGGAGTATAACTAACTCATAGGAATCCTGATTGAAATTAGTTCAGTTGTGACTACTAAATGGTATTTCCCTATATTAAAATAGAATAAACATCCCTATAAAATCCAAGACTTCATCTTATTTCTGTGCTATGAAGGCTGTATTAGGTCTTGTTTATATTACAATGTTCTGTAAAATTGTCTTTCACAGACAAGCAGCATAGCATAATCTTTAAAAACAGTGGCATGAACAGTATACTATATCATGGCATTACAATCTTCAACAATTCATTAGATACTGTCATCCTGGACAGTAACAACATTAATCACATGGAAACAAATGAAAATGAAATAATGCACACAAAACACATCATATACATAATGTACATAAATTACCTAGAATGTAGTAATCAGTATCTGGGAACTCTTCATGCTGTAATCACATGATTACACTATCATTTTCTTTGTATATGTTTCTTCTACAGTAAGTCATATTTTCTTACAATGGTAAGAAGCATTGTTTCTCTTAAAAGTTTTATTTGCCATCAGATAGAACTAACACCTCTCCTTCTCAAGCTTATTTAAAAAATTCATAATGATACAAGACTACCAAGTTCATTTTACAAGGCTAACATTATCCTAATTCCAAAACTAGATAAAGACACGACAAAAAAAGAAAATTATAACCAATATCCCCAATGAACATAGATGCTAAAATCCTCAACAAAATATTAGCAAAACAGAATGTAGCAATACATAACAAAATAAATCACACACTATGATCAGGTGGGGTTTATTCCTGAAATGCAAAGGTGGTACAACACTTGCAAATCAATAAATGTGATTCACCACATGAACAAAATGAAGAATAAAAACCACATATCATATCAATAGATGTAGAAAAACATTTGATAAAAACCAGCACCCAGTTTTGATAAAAACTCTCATCAAAGTGGGACTAGAAGGAACACATCTAAATATAATAAAGACCATATGTGACAAACCCACTGGCAGCATCATACTCAATAGGAAAACACTATCAGTCTTCCTCTTAAGATCAGGAACAAGACAGGATGTCCAGTTTCATATTTTATATTCAACATAATACTGGAAGTCTTAGCCACAGCAATCAGACAAGAAGAAGAAAGAAAATGCATTCAAATTAGGAAGGAAGAAGTAAAACTGTCATTATTTGCAGGTGGCATGATACTGTACATAGAGGACCCTAAAGACTCCACCAAGAAATTATTAGAACTAATAAATGAATTTAGTGAAATAGCAGGATACAAAATTAATATCCTGAAATCAGTTTCATTTTCATATGTCAATAATGAACTATCAGAAAGGGAAATTAAGATTTCTGGCCAAGATGGAGGTGTAGGTAGACACACGTGCTTCCTCGCACAACCAAAAGAAGGACAATAACCAATTAAAAAACAAAAAACAACCAGAACTACCAGAAAATCAAACTCTATGGAAGTCCAACAACCAAGGAGTTACAGAAGAAATATTCATTCAGACCAGTACGAGAGGCAGAGATGGGAAACTGAGTGGGGAGGACTCATGGCAGGGTGGTGGCTGGCAGACTGGGACAGGCAAGACAGTGACTGGCAGAGTGGGTGGTCCCACATTTCTGTGGAGATAACTTGGGAGGAACAACTGGGGAGTGAGACAGACCACGGAACCCAGAGTTCCAGTGTGGAGAAATAAAGCCTCAAAACTTCCGACTATAAAATCCTGTGGGAGTTGCAGCAGTGGGAGGAACTCCCAGCTTCACAGGAGAGTTTGTTGGAGAGAACCACAGGGTCCTAGAACATACGCAAACTCACCCACCCAGGAATCAGCACCAGAAGGGCCCAATTTGCTTATGGGTAGCAGAGAAAGTGCCTGAAAGCTGTCAGAGAGCTGAGCAAGCGGCATTGTTCCCTCTTAGACACCTCCCCCAATGAAAGCATCACAACACAGCAAGTTTGGTTGCCCTACCCTGGCAAATTCCTAAGGCTCCACCACTTAGTGTGGGAAACTGCTCTGCATGGCATGGGACCAGCTCCCACTTGGAGATGCACAGGACCCACGCCCATGGATAGGTTCTCCCGTGGGGAATCAGGCCTGCAATGTACCTAGGCTGCTATGAGTCTTGCTTTTTGCTAAAACTCTCTCACCCTGAATTGAGGACATTTACTGAAAAGTAACTTCCTAAAATCTGTGCTAAACCTTCCAAGGATGAGTATAACCAGTCCAACTACTTTTGTCTTTTCATTTGCAAATATCTCTCTTCTGTGATGTGATTAGTAGTATTGGCTCCTTTGTTTTCTGTAAAAGGTAACCACCTAAAGTGAGCCTGTGCATAGTTAATGAGGACCTTCTGGTAAAGTGCCCAGTAAGACAATACAAGCTCATTGGAGCAAGGGCAGAGGCTTTTGCTCCTCTAGAGAGAAAAAGCCATGCCGTACCTTTTCCTCAACTGGATTCAGTAATCCATGTGAATGTCTCTTTTCACCCATAATGACTCGGACCCCATGAGCCGGGGTCTGCATCAACTTAGTATGTAATAGGTGTGCCAGGAAAAAGAAATGATCCAAAAGAAAGACAGATCAAAGCTCCAGAAAAAATACCACTAAGTGATAAAGAGATAGCCAACCTATCAGATGCACAGTTCAAAACACCGGTAATCATGATGTTCATATAAATGGTTGAGTATGGTTGCAAAGTGGGGGAAAAAGTGAAGGCTATGAAAAGTGAAATAAAGGAAACTGTACAGGAAACTAATAGTGATGGGAAGGACACTGGAACTCATATCAACAGTGTGGACCAGAAGGAAGAAAGAAACATTCAACCAGAAAAGAATGAAGAAGCAAGAATTCAAAAAAATGAGGAGAGGCTTAGGAACCTCCAGAACATCTTAAATGTTCCAACATCCAAATCATAGGTGTGCCAGAAGGAGAAGAGGAAGAGCAAGAAATTGAAAACTTATTTGAAAACATAATGAAGGAGAACTTCCCCAATCTGGTAAAGGAAATAGACTTCCAGGAAGTCCAGGAAGCTCAGAGAATCCCAAAGAAGTTGGACCCAAGGAAGCACACACCAAGGCACATCATCATTAACTTCCCCAAGCTTAAGATAAGGAGAGAATCTTAAAAGCAGCAGGAGAAAAGGAGAGAGTTACCTACAAAGAAGTTCTCATAAGACTATCAGCTGATTTCTCCAAAGAAACCTTTCAGGCAAGAAGAGGCTGGAAAGAAGTATTCACAGTCATGAAAAGCAAGGACCTATATCCAAGATTATTCTATCCAGCAAAGCTATCATTTATAATGGAAGAGAAGATAAAGTGCTTCCCAGATAAGGTCAAGTTAAAGGAGTTCATCATCCATGCCCTTATTATATGAAATGTTAAAGGGACTTATCTAAGAAAAAGAAAATGATCAAAAATATGAACCATAAAATGACAACAAACTCACAACTATTAAAAACTGAGCCTAAAAAGACAAAAACAAAAACAAACTAAGCAAACAACTAGAACAGGAACAGAATCACAGAAATTGATATTACATGGAGGGTTATCAGTGGGGAAGGGAGAATGGGGGAAAAGGTACAGGGAATAGGAAGCATAAATGGTAGATGCAAAATTGACAGGGGGAGATTAAGAATAGTATAGGAAATGGAGAAGCCAAAGAACTTATAGGTACAACTGATGGACATGAACTAAGAGGTGGGGGAAATATGGGTGGGAGGGGTTGTGCAGGGCAGAAGGGAATAAAGGGAGAAAAATGAGACAACTGTAATAGCATTATCAATATATTTTTTTAAAAAGAAAGGGAAATTAAGAAAATCCCATTTACAGTTGCTTTGAAAAGGATAAAATACTTAGAAATAAATTTAACCAAGGATGTAAAAGACCTGTACTTGGAAAATTGTAAGAAAGAAAGTCAACAAGCTACAAATAAGTGGAAGCACATACTGTATTCACTGATAGGAAGATTTAATATCAGTAAACTGTCCATACTACACAATGAAATCTATAGATTAAACATTAATAATTAAATGATAATTAAATTATTAAATAAATAAATAATTCTTATTAAGATATCCATGATATATTTCATAGAACTAGAATAAATATTTCAAAAATTTATGTCAAACCACAAAAGATCCCAAATAGCAACAGTGATCTTGAGAAAGAAGAACAAAGTTGGTGGAATCATGTTACCTAATTATACTATAATACTGTATACTATATATAGTATATACTATACTATAATTATCTAATCAAACTCTACTATAAGTCCATTTTAATCAAAGCAGCATAAAACATACACATAGATCAATGGAACAGAATAGCCCAGAAATAAACCCACAGCTTTATAGTCAATTAATATTTGGCAGAGTTACTAAGTACATGCAATGGTCTACAGATAGTTTATTCAATAAATGACGTTGGGAAAATTAGACAGATACATCCAGAAAAATGAAACTAGATCACCATTTTACACTACAAAAAAGAATAAATTCAAAGTGGATTAAAGACTTAAATGTAAGACTCAAAACAATAAAAATCCTAGAAGAAAACACAGGCAGTACAATCTCAGACATTGCTAGTAGCAATATTAATTTTTCTTATGTATCTTCTCAGGCAAAGGAAACAAAAGAAAAAATAAACAATTACCACTACATTGAACTAAAATGTTTTTGCATAGCAAAGGAAACCATCAATAGAATAAAAAGACAACTCACAGAATGCGTGACCATATTTTCCAATACCTCTGATAGGGGGTTAATATCCAAAATTTATAAAGGACTTTTAAAACTCAACACCAGAAAAATAAACAATACAATTAAAAAATGGGCAAAGGACTTGAATAGACAGTTATCCAAGAAGGACATGCAAAGGAGAAGAGACATACAAATGGCCAAAAGACATACAAAAAGACACTTAATGCCACCAATTATTATAGAAATGCAGTTTAAAACCACAATGAGATATCACCAAACATCTGTCATAATATCATTGTCAATAAACCAACAAAGAAGTAAGCACTGGTGAGGATATGAAGAAAGGGGAACCCTTTTGTACTGTTGGTGGGAATGCATATTCTTGAAGCCACTGTGGAAAACAGGATGGTGTTAACTCAAAAAAATTTAAAATGGGACTGCCTTATGACACAGTGATTCCACGTGTTGGAATTTATCCACTTGTTAGAATGTAACACTAATTCAAAGAAAATAAGCACCCCACTGTTCATTGCAGCATTATTTACAATTGCTAAGATCTGAGAGTAGTTCAAGTATTCAGTAGATGAGTGGATAAAATAACTATGGGACATATACATAATGGAATACTACTTGGCAGTAAAAAAAATAAAGATAAAATTTTTACCCTTTGCAACAGCATGGATAGACCTGTAAAGCATTATGTTAAGTGATATAAGCCAGTCAAAAAAGACAAATACCATATGATTTCATTCATAGTAGATTCTAATGAACAAACTGAACTAACAAGCTAAATAGAGACAGACTCATATATAGAGAGCAGGCTGACAGCTTGGGTGGGGGTGATTGGAGGGTGGAGGGATTGATTTTAAAAAAAGGACTCAGAAAACAGTGTGGTGATTGCAGGCCTGGGAAGAGAAGGTAGGTGGAGATGGAAGATGATATAAGAGGGATTAATGGTAATGGAAAAACAATACAATGATAAATAATAATTAAAAAAACATTTTTGCCATTTTAAGGAGACTTCCCAAGAAGTTAGGCTGTTAGTATGCAATTGTTGATAATTTGATAGGCCCAGTTAGAAGGCTGAATGGAAAGCAGCAGAAGCAGTTATGTATCAAGGCAAAGAAGGCATGTTTCAAGACCTTGTATAACCTACAGTGCAGGACCTGCACTTCTTTCATTTCATATATTAGAAAGATAAGAGGGGTTAATTTCCTTAGCTTCAAAATTATTTAGACCTGTGGAAGAACAGATTAACTTTCTGTAAATTATTTAACAGCAATCAACTGACAAAGTCTGAAAACAAAACAAAACTAAAACTTTCAAGTTAATAGCTTGTAGGAGTTTGTAATATTGTTTAAGACAAGCTGATTAAAGGTTGTCACCACTGTATGGAAAAGCATCATTTGTGTATGGAATTCCACACTGAGTATGTCCCCATTGCCAACAACAGGATGGAAAAGTGTTTTATGTTAGTTGTTATTCCTGAAGTATTTCTGGAGAGAATGTTGAAGTTCTTGGCCAAACAGCAGAAAAAAACTAAATTTAGTAAACTGATGTGGCTAAAATTGGTACCAATCATATGTACCACTGGTCCAATAATCATGAATTTACAAAGTGTTTCACAGGTTAGAGTCTAATTTCTTCTGTCTCTAAACCAATGATTTTCAACTTTTTTCATATAATGGCACACATAGCTAGTTACTAAAATTCTGCAGCACACCAAAAATATATTTTTTACCAATCTGACAAAAAATAGGTACAATTTTGATTCACTCACACTGAACAGATATTATTGTGTTGGCTGTTGTCATTTTTTTTAAATCTACACCTGAGGATATGTTTATTGATTTTAGAGAGTTAGAAAGGGGGAGGGGGACAGAGAGAGAGAAATGTTGATTTAAGAGAGAAACATCCAAACAACATCAGTTCCCATATACGTATTGACTGTGAATTAAACCCACAACCAAGGTATGTGTTCTGACTGGAAATTGAACCCGCAGCCTTTTGGTGCATGGGATGATGCTCCACCTAACTAAGCCAACTGGCAAAGGCTGGTTGCTGCCATTTTTTACTTAACAATCTAAGGGAAAAGAGGTCAGTTCCCCTGGTTAGCTAGTCATGTATTGCATGTTTTAAAAATTCGTAAGGCATACCAGTTGAAAATTGCTGCCCTGCATCTTCATAGCTAGCATTGTCAGATTAGATGGATGTGAGAATGAGAAAGAAAAGTTATATGACTGTGACTGGGGGCCTCAATCTTCACTACTCAGTGTAAAATTTTGTGTGCCACAAGCAGATTTCTCTCTAATAAATTTAATGGACAAAGGTTTTTATACCCCTAATGTGAATTTCACTTTAATTCACTAATTATATTTTTTACAATAATCTGTAAGACATTCCACTTCAAAGATGAGGCAATTGAGTTGGGTAAGATGGTTTAAATGATTCTTCAAGAGGGAAAATTAATTAGGATGGACCTGGGTTTAACATACCAGTACTCTTATTGCTCAACTTTAAAGTTTAATTTCTATTTCATTATTATATATTTTTATTTGTATTAAATCTCTAGATTGTAATGCTCTGATATGAGAATTATTAATAGATATATTTATATATGCTTCTGTGGCTTTACAAGAACATCACCATTTCTCATACTGCTTCCTTTTCTTTTGGTTTAGGGATTAAATAACAAAGGCATATTTCAGATATTCAATTGTATGTCAAGGTACTGTATAATAAAGAATTCAGCTGGGAGTTCTGGTGAAGATGGCACAGTGGGTAAATTCAGTACTCAGAACTTCCCACAACCACATCAGAATTAAACTAAACTACAGAAAAACCATCATTCAGAACCACCCGAAATATAGATGAACAGAAGTCTTATAACTAAGGATATAAAGAAGAAGCCACATTAAGACTGGTAAGGGGGAGGAGCCTCAGAATTGGCTGGTCCCACAGTCATGTGTGGTGATTAAAAATTAGAAGGGATATCTTGGCTACAGAGGTACCTCCTGAGGAGCAAGGGATCCCAGTCCTATCCCAGAAATCCTAGTACAGGGTTCCAGTACTGGGAAGAGAAGTCCCTATAACTTCCAGTTATAAAAACCAGGAGGGAATGTGGCTGAGTGAGATGGAAGGCTTCTAAAGTCCCAGTCTTTTTTTTTAAATTTTTTTATTTTATTTTATTCAGTACAGTTTCTATCCTTTACTCCCATTCCAGCCCACCCACGCATTCCTCCCCTCCTCCCTCCCCTTTCCAACACCCCTAGTTTTGTCCATGTGTCCTCTATATTTGTTCCTGTAAACCCTTCCCTTCTCCCCTGAAATTCCCAACCCTCTCCCCTCTGGTCTCTGACAACTTGTCCTCTATTTCAGTGTCTTTTGTTATATTTTACTTGTTTCTTTGTTGTTTAGGTTCCTGTTAAAGGCGAGATCATATGGTATTTGTCTTTCACTGCCTGGCTTATTTCGCTTAGCATAATGCTTTCCAACTCCATCCATGCTGTTGCAAAGGGTATGAGTTCCTTCTTTCTTTCAGCTGCATAGAATTCCATTGTGTAAATGTACCATTGTTTTTTGATCCATTCATTTACTGATGGGCACCTAGGTGACTTCCAGCACTTAGCTATTGTAAATTGTGCTGCTATGAACTTTGGGGTGCACAAGTTCTTTTGGATTGTTGTTTCAGGGTTCTTAGGATATAGTCCCAGCATTGCTGGAATTGCTGGATCAAAGGGAAGGTCCATTTTTAGTTTTCTGAGGAAGTTCCATACTGTTTTCCACAGTGGTCGTACCAGTTTGCAATCCCAGCAACAGTGCACTAGGGTCCCTTTTTCTCCACAACCTCTCCAACACTTCCTGTCTGTTGTTTTATTTATGATGGCCATTCTGACTGGTGTGAAGTGGTACCTCATTGTGGTTTTAATTTGCATCTCTCTGATAGCTAGTGATATTGAGCATCTTTTCATGTGTTTCTGGATCCTCTGTGTGTCCTCCTTGGAGAAATGCCT
>CM052542.1:102817137-102849112 GCA_028533065.1 Trachops cirrhosus
CTGTTTGCTATATCGAATGGGATATTTTTCTTGATTTCTGCTTCTGCTGTTTCATTGTTGGTGTACAAAAATGCTTTTGATTTGTGGATATTGACTTTGTATCCTGCTGTTTTGCCAAATTCATTTATTAGGTCCAGCAGTTTTTGGGCTGACTCTATAGGATTTTCTATGTACACTATCATGTCATCTGCAAACAATGACAGTTTTGTTTCCTCCTTTCCAATTTGGATGTCTTTTATTTCCTTTTCTTGTCTGATCGCTGTGGCTAAAACTTCCAGTACTATATTGAATAGAAGGGGTGAAAGTGGACAGCCTTGTCTTGTTCCTGATCTTAGTGGAAAAGATTTTAGTTTTTGCCCGTTGAGTATGATGTTGGCTGTAGGTCTGTCATATGTGGCCTTTATTATGTTGAGGAATGCTCCCTCTATTCCCATAAAGTCCCAGTCTTTTAAAAGGCTAGCACAAGACTTGCTTGGACTCACTCTGAGCTCTAGCACTGGGGCAGGAACTTGAAAGGTACTGGGGATATATGGGGAGGAACTGAAGCATTTGGCACCAGGGTGAGGACTGGAGGAGCAGCTTTCTTCCAGACAGAAGTGCTGGCAGAGGCCATTGTTTCTTGGCAGAGTCCTACCCCCACAGAGCCAGCAGAATGGCACCTTATCTGAGTCTCCATCAAACTGGCTAATACTGTTTGTTCCACCCTGGTGATTCACTATGACCCCTCCCAATCGATTTCCAGTGGTTTTTCCACACAAAAGGATTATTTTGGTTCATGATGTGGATTTTACTAAAACCTCTTAAACAAGCAACTTCTGGCCTCTTCACACCCTGTACCTCTTGCTAAGTGACCCCAGTCCTGGCACTAACAGCAGCTAGCCTTGGTTTACAACTTTCCCTCTCCTGGGTACCTCCAAGCTCAGCACAAGTAGCAACCATCTGCAGAAACACTTTGTGGGTCATGCCAGGTGGCCCCTTCAGGGTACAGGCAGTAGCTAACTTTAGAGGTCAACTTTGGCCTGCACCTCCCAAGAGTCCCCCAAATCAGCTCAGACCACACTGAAGCACATCCAGTTACCTCCATTAGCGATAAACCAAAGGGTTGGACTTGGTGAGTGCCTGAGTCCCTCTAAAGTGAATTGTGCTTTATGGAGTTGGCTACACACAGAAAATTCTCCATGGTACTTGTGGCCAACACTTGCAGCTGATTAGCTTGGCAATAAATCTCTCTCATTATTGTGCAGACATTAGTCAGCCTCTTAATTACAACAGAAAGGAACCCACAACCGACTTGGAGGGTATATTTGGAGTGCCCTGCTCAAGTGACTGGGGAGGTTGCCACTCTACCAAGATGGGGAGATGTCTACCTGATATATAGAAACAAATACAAGGAAACACAAAAATAACGAGACAAAGAAACATGTCCTAAATGAAAGAATAGCACAAAACTCCCCCAAAAGAACTAAACAATCTATCAGATGCAGACTTATAAACACTGATTATAAGGATACTTAATGAACTTAGAGGAAGAGTAGAAGAACATAGTGAGAACTTCAACAAAGAGATAGAAAACATAAAAAAAGAACCCATCAGAAATTAAAAATGTACTTGCTGAAATAAAGATGACATTACAGGCCTGGCTGGCGTAGCCCAGTGGATTGAGCGCGGGCTGCGAACCAAAGCATCGCAGGTTCGATTCCCAGTCGGGGCACATGCCTGGGTTGCAGGCCAGGTCCCCAGTGGGGACCACATGAGAGGCAACCACACATTGATGTTTCTCTCTCTCTACTTCTCCTGCTCTTCCCCTCTATAAAAATAAATAAAATATTTTTTAAAAAGATGACATTACAGGAAATCAATAGTAGAGTAGATGAAGTAGAGGAACAATCAGTAGTTTGGGAGATAAGAAAGTAGAAAATACCTAATTAAAACAGCCAAAAAAAATTTAAAAACATTAAGATAGTATAAAGAGCTTCAGGGACAACGTCGCAGTTACTAACCTTCACATCATGGGGGAGCCAGAAGGAGAAGAAAGAAAGCAAGAAATTGATAACGTCTTTGAAAAAATAATAACAGATAACTTCCTTAATCTGGTAAAGAAAATTGACATATACGTCTAGGAAGTGCAGAGAATCCCAAAAAGTTGAACCCAAAGGGGACCAGACCAAGTCACATCATTATTAAAATAGCAAAGGTTAAAGATTAAGAGAAAAGTTTAAAAGCAGCAAGAAAAAAGCAGTTAGTTGTCCACAAGGGAGCTATTGTAAGACTGTCAGCTGATTTCTCAACAGAAACTTTGTATGCCAGAAGGGATTGGCACAAAATAGTCAAAATGATGAAAAGCAAGAACCTACATACAACCAAGATTACTCTACATAGCAGAGCTATCATTTAGAATTGAAAGACAAATAAAAAGCTTCCCAGGCAAGAAAATGCGAAGGTAGTTCATTACCACCAAACCAGTATTTAAAATGTTAAAAGGTCTTCTTCAAAAAGAAGAAGAAAAGAGATAAAAATATTAAAATGTTCAGTTGCATGGCAAATGATTCAATCTACCGTGCTTCAAATGAAGCCCCAATAAAAATACTGAACAACTCTTTGGGTAAAGTTCCAGGTCAGTAATATGCTTCAGTGGAGACCCTTTCAACCTTCCCCTTTGCACCAATTCTTCTAGTTAGTCCTTATTTGTAGCTTTCCCCCTCGTTTTTGCTATTGTAAAATTGTGATTGTATCACCTTTTTCTGAGTTATGTGAATCATGCTAACAAATCAACAAAACAAAGTGGGTAGTTAGAACCCCCAAATTTGAAGCCAGTTAGTTGGTCTGAAGTGTGAGTGGCCTGGGAACCTCTTCCCTACCCCTCACCAACTTGTGTGTTGTGACCAAAGTAAGGGTAGTCTTGTGGAAGACTGCATCTTTAATTTGTGAAGTTTGATTGAATGCTGAGTAGTGTTCAAATTGCATTGCAGAAAGGTAGTGTTTTCTTACTTTCCTTATTTTAAGCCATATTGTGATGGTTCAGTATTCAGATATACCCAGTGAACCCTGGATATCCAGTACAAAGAAGACATCGGAGTCAGTATGGAGAGCTTCCCACTCAGCTCAGAATCACTGAACACCTTCTCTGGGTTGTAACAGCTACAGATGCTTTTAAATGCATTTGACCAAAGGAGGAGAAAGTAATGAACTCCTTACATAATGGGTTGGCTTGAATGGGAACGAGCACTAAAAGTTGCTTTTCCATGGAGCAGCAAAAAATGTGGCCTGTCTTGAATTGATTTATATTTTGCAGGAAAAAAGTAACCAGAAAAGGAAGACCTGAAGGCCTCATCTTCAAGAGGAACTATCTGGTCCTTGATTATGCCATACTGTTCTGTGTAGGCACCTAACAGCAATATGTAAGAGAACTCCATCCCACAAAACTCTTACACATTTCAGAGAAGCACAGCTGTGGGTGTTTAGAATAAATATTTCTTATTCTAGTTTATTGTTTGTATATTTTTTAAAATACATTTGTTTTTCAAAAAAATTCTAAAACGTCATAAATTTAAATACTCATTGAAATTTGTAGGAAAGGGAATATAAACAGAGAAAAATTATTCTCTCACAATATTATATGACAATACAAAATGCAATATGACACTGATGAGAGAGAGAGACACTAAGTTACAAGTAATACATCATAAAATATTTTCTTCTATGTTAGGTAATTTGTTGCCAGTTTCTATACACAGGAAGGCAACATACCCAACAGAACAAATATTTACACTGGCTTTCCTAGAAAAGGATGAGAGGCTTGTGGAGCTGAGTGATCCAAGCCATCAGAACCTGAAACAGAGATAATCCAACTACCTGCAAATGCATGGTGAGAAGCAAAGCTCTTTATTCATCTCAGCCTAGGTCAGCTCTTACTCAACTGACCCATAGGTGCATTAGTTCATTTTTGTTCTAAGTCACTGTTTTGGGGAAGTTTGTTACATAGTAATTGTTGATTGATATATTAAACCCAGATACTTGAAACAAGTTGTTTATTTAACTGAAATTTCAAATTACAGTAACTCAGAATTTTACATTGCATTCTACTGGACCACCAGAAAGCTGAACAAGTAGATACTAGAGCCAATTAAGCCTAAAACATTGCTGCAGGAAAAAATGACTAAACTGAAGCTGTCCTATTTCAGACATATCATGAGATATCAGGGGTCTTTGGAAAAGACAATAATGCTGAGGAAAAAAATAGAAGGTAACAGGAAAAGAGGAAGACCAAATATGAGATGGACTCCATAAAAGAATCCATGAGTTTATAGAGGCTGAGCAGGACTGTTGTGGGCAGGACCTTGTAGACATACTCATTTCATAAGGTCGCTGGGAGTCAGAGCATTTACAATGGCATGTAGTACACACATTCATTTAATATTTCTAAAACTAAAAATTGCATGTCATTTTCATTTATTTATTTTAAATTATTGAAGAAACGTCATGTATTAAAGAGATACTTATATATTATTTATAAAATAACAAAAACAACAACTATGTATCTTATGAAAACTGGTGAAAGAATATAAAAAAAGATGTAGTTATAAGCATCTTGATATTAATCAAGAATAATCCTATATGTATAGTCTTTTATACTCATGTGTGGAGGATGTATGTCAAACTTTAATAGGACTTACCAGTATGGAGAGATGGTAGTTAGATTTGTTGCTAGAAGTAGGGAAGGAGATTTTCATCATTTTCTGTGCACAATTTAGTAATACTGAATTGTTGTCAAGTGTAGTATTTTACTTATTATATAATTTTAAGAAGCCAAATTGGAAGGATATTCACCAAAATGTTAAGGTTGGTTATCTGTATGTATTGCAACCATAGGCTTTATATATTTTGTTATTATATATTTAGTATGGGTTCTCCTGAAAGAAGAACATGAGGAAAAGACTTGCAATCAGATAATTTATTTAGGAGGTAAAATGAGGAGCCAGAGTGGAAGGAGAGTCACACAGAAAAGGTAAAAAAGTGGACATAAAGATACTGCTGTGGGCAAAAATATCCTATTCCACTGGAACCTCCTTAGAAATACTCAGAATGTCTTCCAGAAGGATTGGAGGCTATGACCTCCTCCTTTGGTTGAGAGTCAGCTAGCAGGAGTGTTTAACTTCTCTATGATTCTAGGTCATGATTACATAAAGGCTAATTGGATTCCTTGGATATTGGAGAAGTTCTAGGACCAAAATCAAACCAACTCATCTTGGGTGCTTGAGGGATAATGCTGACAACACAAGGTGAGTCGGAGCTTACCTGGAACTGTCAATGGCAGCTATATAACTACAATCACCAATGGTTCAAGGGGATGTGTTGTAACTATCCATTCCATTATCATTTTCTTTTGTTTAATTTCTCAATTATTCATAATGAATATTTATTCTTTGTAAAGAGAAATAAAGTTTATTCTAAAAGCATCTTGGTAAAATATACTTCTGCTCTCACAGAAAAGATTTTTGGAAGCATTCTTGTATATTTATTCAGAATAACAATCATTTAAATATCTCACTGCAAACTTTAGAACTGCTTTAAATATCTACAAATTTTATAACTTGATGTGAGGGTTATTAGTTAAATATACTGACAAGGAAACACAAGTTTGTCAAGATACAATGCCCAACAGTGGATCATTTGAAAACCACTGCAAAAATATGACTGCTAAAGCTTGGATTTCAAAAATGATTAAAAATAGGCATTATTGTTTCTTTCTATTATTTTATTCTGTAATTCTTAACTACTCAGGACTATATTAATTTTTTTGTATAGCTCATTCAAATAGGAATAATAAGCCCAGAAACATATTTCCCCAAAGAAAACTCTCGGTTTCAGTATCTCTTTATGACCTCATTTTCTGCTTCTTAATCAATCCTGATGTGTATTTTTAAAAATTTTATTAAGATATAGCCATTTATCTATTCCAATAGATATCTATTACATTCTTGCTGTGTTCCAGGTCTTTTTCTAAGAGTTGAGATTAAAAGGTGAATAAGTCTGCATGGCCACTATCTTCATAAACCTGTAAGCTTTATGTAAACTGAACAAGTTTATGAATTATCTGAGATTTACACAGCATCACTTAACCACTTAACACCTTGTTTTTGCTTGAGTAAGATTTTTTTTACAAGACTTGGTTAACTCAGTTTGCCTTGAGGAAATAACTCTCTATTTGGGATAGTTATGGTTTTGGTATTTTTTCCTACCACAGCAAATTAACTGAATTTTACAATGAAGGAATTTAACTTCACTAGGTATTAAAATTGGACAGTCATAACTATCCATTTACCTGAGCAACTTAAAAGTATTTACCTAACAGTGAATTATCTTCTTTAATATGTGCCCCATAAAATGGTGAATGACAAAAATATTTTAAATTCTAGCAAAGAGTTTGTTTCAGGTGCATGGCACATAATTTCCTTCATATTCATATGGGTTCTACTTCTTGATGTACTAACCAATGTTTCAAATGCTAGATATGATCTTATCTGTACTTACATCAGAATCTAACTGTGAAAAATCATGTCATGGTTCTCTTAGTTATTTCTCTTTCAGGAAATTCCTTTTCCCAACTTGGCCAATCTTCATAGAGACAGTAGGGACTTTCCTGCCAGATCCCAATCTGAATTTTTAAATACATGTTTTTATTTCTATCTAGTGCCTTTTTGATACCAAACTATCTCCTATCTACTTGCATTTGGCACCATACTTCTCTTAAATTCTAAAGTATCTAGCTTATATTTATTTCATTACCTGAAAGTTTTCTAAATGAATCTTTTGGGTTGTGCTATTTGCCCTAACTTTTCCTAAACTAGCTGAAATGAAAACTAATTTTCTTTAATGGTTCATAAACATGTAAATCTCTTGCTTCAAACTAAATTTTAACTGCAATAAAGGTTTTTGCCTTAAATGCTCATAAATTTAAAACTCTTCACAAAATAAAACAGCATGATGTCAGATTTACCTTACCTCTTAATTATTTGTTTAAGAAACATACCCACAAGCTTCAATACATTTTAATAGGCTACTGAATTCTGTTTTATTTGTTTATATATGTAAAAACACTAACTCACAATAGGAATAATGTCTTTATTCCTTTAGCTCATTAAGTAAGAAAAGGAAAATTGTGAAGGAATTCATGAAGAACATAAAATGGCAGTAAGAATTATCTAAAATGTATAATTCATTGTTTGAAGCTTTGTTTTTGGCTATGAATTCTCTTCCTTGTCAGTTCTTCATTTAGCATTTAATTTTCCCAACATTCATTCACTGAGTCTTTAATTAAACATTTAAGTATTTGCTGTTCTGAGTCAGTGAATTAGGAGTTATGGTAAAAGGCATGATCTCAGCCATCCAGGAGCTCAGGAACTGGGAGGATAGAAGCCAAGATGGTATATAAGTCAGAAATTGAAATGTGATATAATAAGTATGATATACAATCACTCACTCATTCTTTATTCATTCCTTCATTTATTTGGTGCTTTAATTAATATTTTGGAATTTATACTATATATTATACATTAGCAAGACAAAGACAAATACGATCAGTTTATGACATCAAGTAATAGTCTATAGGGAAAGATAGATGCAATAATAAAATAATGTATCAAATGTAGTAATAGAGATATGCACAAGGAATTCTGGTAGGGTGCAGAAAGAAAAAGGGAAATTATTTTTGTGTGGGAAAAGGTCAGAAAATTCTGTCAATGAGGGAAAAGAAAGAAGAACTAACAACACCTTCACAGACAAAGACCCCTACTGGATGTAAATCTTTAAGGAAAATGAGAAATAAATAACTTTCTTGTTAATTCAACATATGTCTACTGAGAATTTATAATGTACTCAGTATATTGAGTACTGAGTACAATGTACACAAATGTACATTGAAGGTACATTTACCCTCAATGTGGTTACATTTAGGTAAGATGAAGAACATTCTAGAAAAGGGTACATCATGTGTACAAAGACAAAAGAATTTTAATTCTTGGCCTTGTTAGGGTTCCCCTAAGCTCTGTAATATGACACATGGAAAGAGTTAGACCTTTCCTGCAGATATGACAGGGTAAAGTAATAGTATGGAATAACTACTATACATTTGCATTTAAGGATGATGACTCTGGTAGGACCAAAGAAAATTCTTAGAGCGATGTACAACTGGAGACATGCACACTATTAAAAAGTATATTGTAATATATAGAAAGAAGATGATGAAGATCTGAAATAAAATGTCAACTAGCATACATTAATTCAATAAATATTTATTATAGGCCTATTTTTAGTGATTGTGTTAGTCATTTTAGAAAAGAGTCAAATATATGAGTGTATCTGTGTGTACATATATATGTTTTGATAGTTAAATCACTACAGTAATAGTTACATAATTACATGTATCTCTAGCTTTACTGCAGTAACAAATTAACTGTGGCTTGGCTTCAGGTTATAGTTCTGCTCCATCTGTCTTCTCATTCTAGGTTTCAGGCTGAAGTAGCAGTACTTGAGAATCCAGAGGAGATATGATAGTCCTCAATGCTTACTGTCATACTCCAAACATATACTAAATAAAGGCTTCCATTAGTTTCACATCCATTTCTGCTGTACCCTTCCACATGTAATCCACAGAAACAAGGGAGCATGAAAGCTGACAGAATCTCCTGACTCTCCTTGAAGCTTCTGCTTTGATGTGAGGTATATCACATTTATTCCGTTACCTGAGGCAATCATCTGTATGTGTGTATGTATGAGTTATACAGAAATGATAATCAGAACTCACACCACCTGGTATGGCATGGGTACTGACCAATCAAAATAGATGTGTTGGGCTGAGGTCCTAGTGGTCCCTTGCTGTGGCACCTGTTATTACATTAGTTGCTGATGTGGGTGAGATACTGAGGCATCCAGAGGAGAGGCTGGAAGTGCTAGAATGCTGGGAGATTCAAGACTTTACATATTTTCTGATCAGTAGAAAAGAAAGATTCTGTATTTCAACCATCATTTAACCTATTGATAAATTGGTGTGTGCTGTATGAGTATTGGCATGTAAGTCTGGGTGAGTGTATGTAGGCAGTGTTCTAATATTATTCCTCATTGCTGGCCAGAGTGATGACTAAGTAAATATGAAAGAAATCATGTAAGAAAAATGATTAGGAGAAAGATAGTATTAAGTATATGATGTCTGTACAGAAGGTATCCAGCCATGTAATGTGAAAAATAGAGACACTTATTGAAGAAGATACAGTATACAAGAAACATTGTACATAAGGCAGTAATGCCTCAATCCCCTTCAAAGTTGGCACCTTGGGACCTCACACAGTTCTCCTAATCTCCATCAGCTGCCCTGTTGTATTTTCTTGAATCTCATTGATGGTCTGAAATCTCTTCCCTTTCAAAGGTGATTTGAGTTTCGGGAAAAGCCAGAAGCCACCGGGCACTAAATCTGGGCTCTAGGGGGGCTGATTCACCTGGTGACTTTATGTTTTACCAAAAGCTCTGCACAAGATGTGAGGCATGAGTGGGCACATTGTCATGATACAGCTGCCAATCATCAGTGGCCCATAGTTGCGGCCTTCTGAATCATCTGAATCATTTCCATGGAGGAATGTTCAGGTTTAACACAAAATTTGATGCAGATTTGTTGCTGTACTCTATCGGTCATTTTGAATGTGATGATCACACAGTTCACATGCTCACATAAAAGTGTCTACTGCCCCCACTGACTAATATAGTGAAGTCATCAGTGTTCACACAGGAGCATTCCAGTCCAAACTCCTTGGCTGCCAGGTTACATTGATATCAGGCAAACCGTTATTATATTAACAATGGCTGGACATTTTCTGGACAGACATCTATATGTATCAACTAAATAATTCAGTTTAGTCATGTCAGTCAGAGTTCAGGGATGAGTTCTTCTTGTGGATACTCTGGATATACTATAATTTTCAGGATATAGATCAAAACAGAAAATGCAAAATCCATAAAGGAAAGGAGTTATATATTGCACAAATGAGAACATACAATTTATGAATATCAAACACTTAACAAACACTATAATAAAAGCCACATATCACTTTAAGACTATATAAGAGAGGCAAAGATAAGTTTACAGTTGTGAGTATGCAAAGCACAGTTTATTTTTGTATTATTATTTATTAAATGCATTATTTTCCATATGAAAAGCTACAAACCTACTTTTGCCCCACCCTGTATTTTTTATGGAAAACAAACACTTATTTTAATCTATAAAGAACATACACTCTAATAAATAAAACATCAATCCATCATAAAAATAGGTAAGTATAAATAATTATAAATTGTTTATAAATCTATAAGCTGATCCTAACTCTCATAATTACATTAATATGAGTAAAATATTTATTTATCAAAATGAGAAATACAAAAATATTTCAAAGTAAACAGTGCTGAAGGGAATAGAGGGAAATGTACACACCTCTAGGCTGCTGTTGAAGGTGTTAATTGGTGTAACCTCTTTGGCAACCAGTTTGTTAATGTCTATAAAAAGGTTAGTAAAATAATTCAATGAGCAGAATATGTTCTAATTATTGCAGATGAAAAGTGTATATATATGGAGACTTACAAACATATGTATATTTTCTGATAGACTATTCAATAAACTTTCTGTTGTGGTTGCCTCTTTGGAGAGAGATGGGATACTGGAGAAAGTATACTGGATACTGGATACTTTTACACTGACATAATACATTTTGATATTTAAAGTTTTATCATTTGCTTATGCTTTTGAAAGCATTTTAAGAAAAACTTTTACATGAATAAATGCATATAAATATTTGATAAATAGTGCTTATTTATGGATACTTAGACATAGAAAATAATCATAGAAATTTATTAAAAATCAGAAATATCTTTAAAACATCAAGCAATGTTCAAAATACTATTTTTAATGGCTTGTATTCAAATCCATTAAGAGACAGAAGTAAACATGATTCACAAGCTGTCTGAATGAAGAGCCTCACTCTATTTTCAGCAACCTACAATTCTCATAATAGCCCTGAACTGTTTTTTCTTCCTCCTCATAAAAAGAAGCTGCATACCTTTCATGAAGTACCTTTATTATTTGGAAAGATATTGTGCAAGTACCTCCCAAAACAGATCCACTGGGTTTACAGTAAGCTATAATGAAATCCTAGAAATTAATGGTTAATAAAACTTAGAATTCAGCCTCTGCCTGCCTTGTGGTGGCATGAGACAAGCAAGCTTGTCTAGTCAGTGTTGTCCTTTTGAAAGCTGTTGTAGCTACAAGGCTATGCTCTTGGGTGCAAGATGTGGACATGAAATTGAAACAAGCTAGATGACCTACCAGACCCAGCTCCATAAAACATTGGCATTGACTAAAATTAATCTATTTTCCGAGCCTGTGGCTATCAGGGTTGCCAAGGAAGTCTTTGCAATCTTTTAGCCTAAAAAGAAAAGAAAGTAAATGAAAGAAACAAAAAATCTGAAGGTATGTTCTAAAGTGTATACAGTTCTGGAAGGGTTTCTGCTCATTTATTCTTTTTAGCATGGAGCCCTCACAATCCTTCTATGTAGGATCATTACATACAGTTGAAATATCAACCTGGATTCAGTAGATAAAGAAATGTTTATGATTAGAGTCCTATCTGATTAGACAGTCCTGTTTTATATGGGTATGCCATAAAAGATGTGTTTAGTTTATCCATACAGTGGTGTTCTGACTACCTTTGACTCACCCCACTGGTGGAGTAATTCCATGCCCTAAATTTGACAAGGTAGTCATATGATAACCAACAATGGACTAATGAGACTGGCAGCAATTAGTCACATGTACTCATAGCCCAGGGAAAGAACACACTGTAGCATGAACTAGAAGGGACTATGAGAAGCAGACTTTGTAATAAAACAAGTTTAAGATGCACTGAGATTTCCATGGGAGGATGTGATTGGCTTGAGTAATTTGATGAGTTTATAGGGAGGCAAAACCTATTAGGTTGCTGAGGAACCATTAAGGACCAGGTAGGATGCATCTAGTTTGGCTGATTGTGGCAATAACAAGGTGGGGAGCCTTGCCTGCTGGGTGAGGAGTCTTCCTTGCTGTGTGGGAGCATATATGGTGCCTGCAGAAGAGAACACAATTAGACCTTGGGAACCTGTGAGGTTTCATCATGTCAAAGCAGCACTTGAAATTTTAGATGATATTTAGGTCTATAATAATAATTTCCTACCACAGAAGGTCTGAGGGAAATCAGTAAAGTAGATATATGAAAATACTTAGTAAAATAAAATGCTTTAAAGTATTTAGTTATTCATGTAAACCTTATTAGAAAAACTTTAATTTTTAATTCTTAGTTTATATTTTTGATTCCTCATCTACATAATAATTTTTATAAGAAATATGTAATATACTTTAAGTCTTATTTATGGGTTCACTTTTTCTATACTCCTTGCCATAGACGCAGTGGGCAACATGTGGTGCACTGCTACATATCATGGCTGTTCTCCATTGGACTAAGTAGAAAAAGGATTGTGGGGTTGTGCAAGTGGTATTACAGAAAGAGAAGTGGGCCAAGGAAGCCAAGATAGTGATGACCTAAAATGTTCAAGAGTCCCCAAGACCACTTTCAGCCTCAATAATTTGATGGAAGGATTCACAGAACTCAGAAAAATCCACTATACTTATGGTTATGATTTATCACACCAAAAGGACAGTCCAAGGTAAGGGGAACACAAGGCAGGGACTCAGAGTTACCCAGTATGACCTCCAATTTGTCCTCTCCCTGTGGATGGCAACACAATTTTTTTCTCCAGCAGCAACATCTGAAAATGCATGTGGAGTATTGTCAGCAAGGGAAGATCAGCCCAGCTGTAGTGCCCCAAATTTTTATAGAGACTTGATTATGGACATGTGGGTGACCATCTGCATGGGTGACCTTAGTCTCCAGCCCTTTCAGAGGTTGAGTTGATAAGTGTTCTGAGGCTTTCACCACAAATCTCATTATTAACATTGGTAATTTACATGTTCCAAAGCCTCCAGGCAAACAAAGCTACTTTTGTTGGGCAAGGGACATCCCAAGAGCTTAGAGGTTACCTCCCAGGAGCCAAGGGTAGAGACCACACTTCTCTGTGGCACAGTTAATACTTTACTGAACACTGGCATTCCGTTTCTAGATCTAAGACTAATTTGCCATCTTAGATAGCACTGAGCATGGGTTTTCTCACCTGTAAAATAAGAAGGCTGGTCTAGATTAGTGGTTTTCACACAATTTTGAGAATTAAGAATTGTTTTAGAATTGACTAGTTTGGAAAAAGAGAAAACTACTGGGAATCTGCCCCAATCAAAACAGTTTAAAACAATTTATGTATTGGAATTTTACCTAAGTTTTAATAGGAAGAAAATGCTTTTCTAATCATTTAGGAGTAAAAAAAAATACCTAGGAATACATGGCTTCTAAGGTTCCTTCCAAGTCTAGTCTGAGAGGATAATATGGTATTAAGAAAAGATAACCTGTTGTTACATAATTATTTGAAAACTTTGAGTTTTAATATAATAGTATGAAAATACAAATATATTTCCAATTCTAAAGTAATTGTGGACAATACTAATTTCTCCTAGAGCTGCATACAGTTGTCTATGATTTTGATAATATCATTCTTTGATTGGTGGCCATTTGTAACATAAACCACTCTAAGTACTCTATAGATAGTATCTTGAGCCCTATTATATAAGTGCTATTTTTCTATTTTATAGGTGCTTGTTTTCAAAACAGATAATCCTTTGCAGTCAAAGTACAATAAACAAATATGAGTTTTGAATTCTTCTGTAAGAGAAATATTATATCCTGGTAAATTATTAAAGACAATAAAATGAATTTTAACTGGATACTTTGGCATAAACTAAAGGAATTGAGAGCATTATGCTAAGTGAAATAAGCCAGGCAGTGAAAGACAAATATTATATGATCTCACCTTTAACTGGAACCTAATCAACAAAACAAACAAGCAAGCAAATATAACCAGAGACATTGAAATTAAGAACAAGCTGATAGTACCCAGAGGGGAGGTGGGAGGGGATAATCAGGGGAAGGGTTTTCAGGAACAACTATAAAGGACACAGGGACAAAACCAAAGGAGGGTGGAAGCAGGGGAGGGAGGTTGGGATGGCTGGGGTTGGAGGAGAGTGGTGGGGGGTAAATGCAGAAAATTGTAATTGAACAACAATAAAATAATTTAAAAAATAATCAGAAGACAGAAGGGAATTTAAATATTATCTGTTTCAAAGCCATTTATGCAACTATTTCAGTGGAAAAGTGGAGCCAGACCCTTTCTCTATTAGTTGTTGAGTTTTTCTGTGCTAATTCAGATAACTTAAAATCTCAAGATGTTTTATTTGTAAACTAAAATGATTCTGACATATTTCTCTTAATCAGAAGTTCAAGCTGCATTACCAAGATTAAACAGATGACAAATTACTTGATCCAAAATTTGAAAGGTATCTAAGAATGTCTAAGCTAGGAATTAATTGACTGTGGTGTTAGTTTCAGCTCTGAAATTCATGAATTCTGTGACTGGGTACAACATTAAAACTCTTTTCTCATCAATATTTTGTGTGTCTAATGAGGGCATTTAGCTGAGTCCTCTGGTTTATGTAGTGCTTGAGGCTGATTGCTTGGTCTTTTATAGATAGTCTAGCTAAGTGTTAGACACTTACAACTCAAAAAAAAGTTCCAGGAAGGATTTTTTAGTGATCTTGTAAGGAATCATTTTAGTGCATTTTAATCACTTGTCAGTTATTGCTTCACAGGGGCAGCCAAGTAGGTTCAAGTTCAACTTGAACACTATTAGAATGATTCTGTATATTTTATGCAGTTCCCAAGTTTCTACTTCTATCATAAAATTCTATTTGTATAAAAGTCTCAGCATTTGTTTTCCAATTAATTTGACCTTTAAGAACAATAAGCACAGTCCGAGTTTTGCCAGGTCTATTACATTACCAGCTTTATAGGGTATGTATTCAATATTTGTTTCTATTGCTGGTGATTTCTAAGAAACTATATGGGATGATTCCAAGGCCATGTAGTATTACTTTGCATGGAATGTGGGCTATGACATCATTTGGTGTCATGTTCATGATGTGTCAGTTGTATCTGGTTCCATAGTCAATTGGAAGTCCATAGTAAGAACAGGCAATGCCTGTGGTATAATCTGATCTGGTGGTGCCATTACGGAAACATACTGATGTTATCTTTTACAAAATGGATTACCTCACTGTAATAAGATAACATTCTTTTTAACAATCTTTCCCAAGCTCTTCCTTCATCTTATTTGAAAGCAGATGGTATTGTACATATGGACCAAATCATTAGTTAAGTTTTAATCAGCAAATTGAATCACCCATTCCAACCCTTCTGTAATAAATAAAATTTAACTTAAAACATGAGTGTAAAAAAGAAGAATGCTTCTTTGAGAGCCAAATAGTTACAGCTATCTCTGAATATATAAGCTAATTACACCCCCCCCAAACACACACACACAATTCTACATGAAAAGCTGCAACTGGTAACCGATAATTTCATTTCCACCAAGTTATTCCACATTACTGAGAGGTTCTGTTTGTTTTCCAGCTGTATTATTAAAAAGTTTATATTTCAGATAAAATCATAACAGTAGTTAAAATGCATAGCCATTCTGGGTTCATTTTAAATGAGTGAGGGTTTTTTTTCCTTGTTTTTCCTGTTCAATTACAGTTGTCCCCATTACTGCCCCCTCCTTATTCTCCCCCACCCTACCCTTTCACCTCCTACATTCAATCTTCCCCCTACCTTTGTCTGTGTCCATGGGTTCTTTATACATATTGCATGACTAGACCCTTCTCCTTCTATCCCTTGTTATTCCCCTTACCCCTCCCCTCTGGTTACTGTCAGTTTGTTCTTTACTTCCATGACTTTGGTTATATTTTGTTCCCTTGTTTGTTTTGTTGATTAGGTTTTAATTATAGGTGAGATCATATGGTATTTGTCTTTCACCACCTGGCTTATTTCACTTAGCTTAATGGTTTCCAGTTCCATCCATGCTGTCATGAAAGGTAAGAGCTCCTGCATTCTTTCTGCTGCATAGAATTCCATTGTGTAAGTGTCCCTCAGTTTTTTTATCTACTCATTTACTGATGGGCACCTAAGTTGTTTCCAGCACTTGGCTATTGTAAATTGTGCTGCTATGAACATCGGGGTGCATAGGTTCTTTTGAACTGGTGTTTCAGGATTCTTAAGGTATAGTCCCCATAGTGGAATTACTGGGTCAAAGGCAGTTCCATTTTTCGTTTTTTGAGGAAATTCCATACTGTTTTCCACAGTGGCTGAGTGAGATTTTCTACCAATCTAAACTAAAACAAACCAATAGGAAAAGACATCTAGGTAAACTGAATGTCAGGAACACACAAGTGAAAATGTGGACCTTTAACATTGCCATGGCTTCCAGTTGTTCTCAAAAAGATCTACTGTCAGTTAGGCAAAAGTTAACCCTTTGAACAGATTAGTGTTTCTCAACGCTGAGTATCTCTTACTTTCTATTGCCTGTGCAAATTAAAACAAATACAAATTACTAAATCCCATTATAAGTATCTTGTTTTAATTGATCTGTTGTGGGAACTAGGCATTGGCATTTTAAAAAAAGTTTTATAAGTGACTTTGATGTATAATTAAGATTCAGAACACCTAGTTAGGTGTACTTGCTGTAATTAAATTTCCATTTTCCCCATTATGTAGTAAGTAGTAAGTTATATCTTCTGTATCCCTTAATTCTGAAAATTATGTTACCATAATTATGTCAACAGTTAATTTATATGTTCCATGTGGACTTTTTCAACATATTGGTAAAACAATAAAAATATTTTCTTAATGCCTCTCTAAAAATGTCACAAGGATGTTAGCATTGTTAAGTATTCTTGTACACTGTGTGCTTTCTTCTTTAGACTTTCCTCCTTGACAATCTTATATTGGATTCTACAAAATCAAAAGAGAGAGGCATAAAAGAATTTTTATCAAATACATGTTTTTAGTGATACATTGTATTATTAATTTTTATTTTTATTTTTTTTAGATTTTATTTATTTATCTTCAGAGGGGAAGGGAAGGAGAGAGGGAGAGAAATATCAATGTATGGTTGCTTCCTGTGCATTCCCTGCTGGGAACTGGCCTGCAACCCAGGCATGTGCCCTGACTGGGAATCGAACCGTGATCTCTTGGTTCACAGGCCCACGCTTAACCCACTAAGCTACACCAGCCAGGGCTAATTTTTATAATAATCTTTAGAGGTTAGGGATAGGGCAGGAATAGAGGGAATAATGAGAAGGGAGGGCTAGAAGAATATGGTAGAAAGTTATTTTATTGAATAAATAAATAAATTAGTAGATAGATGAATGAGCAGTAGGCCTGGAGAGTTGGTCTGAGAGGAAAACTTTAGATTGTTGAAGCTTAGAGATGTAGGAAGTTTCTGGTAAATAAAATGTTGAGATCGATCTGTGCCTCCACATTGACATGAACTAGTGGAATTGGAAGCCTCCTTTGTTAAGAAGCCCCTGGCAATGTGAAATGAGAAGTTAGAAAGGGTATCACCTCAATGGTGGTTATTGCTATAAAGGGTAGTGATGGGCTAGAAATGAAGAGTGGGATACAGGTGCTGAAGTCCTTGAGGGAAATAAAGGAATGTACCATGTCATAGAACAGGAGTGTTCAGAGAGTGTAATATGGAGCATGACAAAACTTTCAAAAGGAGGTGCCATTGACCAGTGGCCCAAAGAAGCACATTACAGAGAATGAGCAAAGGGTCCTTAAGCATCACTGTGTAACACAAAAAAAAAATGGTTTGTTAATTGTAAAGAGCAAAACATGTATGTTATGTAGACATTTGCTAAGAAGCTCATATTTGTGCTAATGAAATGAAATGTTTATTTCTTTATACACTGATACAGATGATTAGAGTCCTTAAAATTTTGATTAGAGAAAAATTTAGTTTTCTTTTTTGTATGATATGAATAGTTAAAATTCATCTTTAATATAAACTTGGAATGACAGTTTTCACCAGCCAAAATTTTCTGAGAAAGTGTGTTTTACATAGGGGGACATGATGAGAACAATGGTACAAAGGCAGGTATGAATACAAGAAGATCATATATGAAGATTAATCATACAATCTTTGTAATTCTGGAGGTCAAACTCCAGACACAGAATCATAAGAACAGCATTTATATGTGTAAGATATAAAAGCTATAAACCAACATACTACAAACCAGCATGGCTAAGTGGTGCCATTTCCATTATTTAAGCAGAGATAATTTTCTAGATAGATGAAAGGTGAGATCAAAGAAAACTGCAGCTATTAGAGTTTTACAATCCAATATATTTCTCACTATCTGCTTTGAGTTTTTTTTTATCACAGCAGAGAGATGACACTGACATATGCCTGTCAAAAACAGGAACTTTTTATTCAGCTGTCGAGATAGGTTGCCAGCTCCTTGTACATCCCTGCAGTCCTGTTTCATGAGTTTACTGCCATCCCACCCCTCTTGAGGGCCTCTGTCCTATGGAAGCTGGATTTTTTCCCAAGATTTTTGTACCTACCTGTGAAAATGGGAAAAATTCTTCTTTCCTCATTGAGGTATAGCAAGAATTACAGAAGGGAACAGATGTTAATACTGCAGATCCTACTAGGTTATATTTATTACTTACTGTTGCCAGAAAAAAGTGATAAATTTGGGAAACAAAGCAAGTGCTCTTAATTCCAGAGCCTTCTCTAGCTCTAATCAGGCAGACTAGTTGCTTCTAAACCTCTTAACTAATGATTTATGGCTTGTCTGTGCTGTTAGTATTCAGGGATGATCAAATGGAGTGAATCAATGTGTGAGTATTACCTCATGAGCATTGTTCATTGTGGTTTTACTCCTTGCTGTGACCCAGAATATTATTATTGTTTTTTTTTAATTAATGTTGTAGCCATGCTGTTGGAACAGTATGGAAATCCCACCCCCCAAACTGGCGTGAATGCCAAGCAAGACTAATGATACTGCACATACACCAAGAAGGTATGAAAAACATGTAAATAATTACATAATGAGGTTCTATGGAGAGAGCAGGGCAGCTCTCCAAACTTGTGTGAATATGGTTCAAAACAAAATGGAAAGGAGACAGGTTGGGGTTTTTGGTGGTTAGAGCATGGGGCCAGGCTGAAAATTACCACATGGGAAGGGGCTTGTGTGATTTGAAATGCTAACCAATGCCTAATGTGGGAGCATCTAGGCTGTTTTTTTGAGATTACCCAGACACATAGAGCATAAAGGGAAGAGGAAGATGTGAGGCTCTGAGGATGTTAGCAAACATTTATCACAACCAGACACTCACTTTCTACCTAAATCAATGCAGTTCTTTTTGACTAAAATCTTTATCTTGTTTATACAATTAAAGTTGTTCCTGCTTTTTCTCCTTTTCTCCACTTCCACCCAGCTCCACCCTCTCTCCTCTTTAAGTCAATCTGCACATCACTGTCCCTGTCCATGCATGAATGTTTATGGTTAATCCTTCCACCATCTTTCATCTAGTCTCTGCCACATGCCCCAGACACTGTCAATCTGTTCTATGTATTTATGCTTCTGTTTCTATTCTCTTCATTAGTTTGTTATGTTCATTAGATTCCACATATAATTGAAATTATGTGGTATTTGTCTTTCACTGACTGGCTTATTCTGCTTAGCATAGCATTCTCCAGGTTGTGGGGTCAATGGGCATGGCCCTTCCCGCTCCCATGACTGAGGGCTGATCAGAAGGCCACTGGCAAGAACGAATGTGTATTGTTTTGGCAATGCATGGTAATGCCATCCTTATCTGATTTTGGGAGAGACTTCTTGTCCTGTGACTACTTTTTACCTTTTTACACACCAATGTAACATAGTTTAGGATCATGCATAGGACATGTGCTTCCTTTGTTGGGGACCCCTTATAATGAGCCTTAGACTGGAGCAGGCATGGTCTCTCACACTGACCAGCTGCTGTCCATGCATTCCCCTATAATGTAATAAATGGCATGTCCACATCTGTTAGTTCTCTGGGTGATTTTTTTTTGGAATATCACTAACACTTAAGCAGCTTCCTGTTTTGGGTTTGGGGCTCTTGTACCATACAGGTCCATTCATCCTGTCACAAAATGTAAAAGTTTCTTCTTCTTTTACTGCTGTGTATTATTCCATTGTGTAAATAGAGTTTAATCTCCAAAATATACAAAGAACTAACACAACTCAACACTGGAAGACAAACAACCCAATTAACAAATGGGTAAAAGACCTGAAGAGACACTTCTCTAAAGAAGACATCCAGATGGCCCATAGACAAATAAAAAAGTGCTCAACATCATAAATCATCAGAGAGATGCAAATTAAAACCACAATGAGATATCACCTCATACCTGTCTGAATGGCTATATACTATAAATCAACAAACAACAAGTGCTGGCAAAGATGTGGAGAAAAGTGTACCTTTGAGCACTGGTGGTAGGAATGCAGTGTGGTCTGGCCACTGTGGGAAAATAGTATGGAGCTTCCTTGAAAAATTAAAAATGGATCTGCCTTTTAAGCCAGTGACTCCACTTCTGGGAATAGATCTTAATAATCCCCAAACACCAATACAGAAGCATATTTGCACCCCTGTTTTCATAGTAGCAGTATTTGTAATAGCCAAGATTTGGAAAGAGCCTAAGTGCCCATCAGTAGATGAGTGGATAAAAAAGCTGTGGTACATTTACACAATATAATACTATATAGCAGTGAAAAAGAAGAAACTCTTACCATGATCTCTTGACTGTAGCCTAATAACTGGATTTTTGTAGAGCTCCTGCATCTGAGATTAGAATTCCACATAAACATTATATTGTTTGTCTAGACTAACCCTTAGGTCATAAGTCTCCTTGGCCTCTATGCCCAAACCTGAGAGACTGGATGCAGCCAGGCCAAGCGTGCTGGTCTGCAACCTGGGGAGAATGCGTTCTTTGCAGAAGGCCTGGAGCCCACACCTGAAACCCCTGGAAGATGTCCCTGAGCCAACACCCAAAGCAACAGAGATAGTGTGCACCCAGATGAGAGGCTGCTGGGGAACTGGGCTGGAGGCTGACTGCTGATCAGGAAGGGACAATATTGAAACCAATCATCCCTCAGCCTTCTGCAGCCAGGAAGAACAGCAAAACTGGCTTGGCCAGTTTGAAGCCAGCAGGAAGCTTTTTTTTTTTAAGTAATTCTTTATTTTTTTTAAATTCTTTTAATCTTCAAACTTCTTCCACTCTTTCCTTTTTTCTTGTTTTATTCCTTCTTCCTTTCTATGCCTTTTTATCTCTTCTTCCTTCTTTTTTTTATATAATTCCCACAGGTGAGACAAAAAAACCTGGAACTGTGAAAAGACTAGAGATGGACCCAAAGAGGGGGAATCCCAACAGCTAACAGAGTGAGACAAATTTCACTTTGCTACTACAGAGAACTTGCAAGTTATTGCATATTTGTATTATTATTTCTTCATTATTTTTACATCTTTTATTTTATTAGTATTTTTGTATTCCTCTTCTTTATGATTAGTCTTCTTCACTTGGCTAGTTAAATTGCCTTGTTTGACTGATTTCCCTTGGTTTTCTCTTTCACAGTGTATTGTTATTTTACTGTCCTTTCACTTCATTTGTGTTCCATTAGCACACTATTATAGGTCTTATACTTCTTATTCTGGTTACCCAGATCACATAGATTCTGTCATATGATTGTTGCTCCATTATTATTGTAAATAATAGATGTTCCATACAATTGCAAATACTACACAGCACCCATCCCAGATCTTAGCCCACTTCGTGGTCTCCTGAACTCTATTACTGTAGTGGTTAACTTTATTCTCTCACATACTGTGTCTATTTTCTATCCTTTACTTTCACTTTACCTGAGAATCTGACCTCCCACAAGCTCACTGCTTTCTAGATCCAACTCACAATCCTTTACCCAACAACAAGAGTCTTATCTTCTTTCCACCCTCTCTAAAAAGTGGCTACTTTGGTGAAATATCATGGTTAACACTATATATATATCCAACACATCTCCTATCTCTTCTCTATGGGCTGGTACTGCAAATATCATAGAATACACTCTTGCTTCCTTAAAACATTTTGCCTTCCCCCTCCAACTGATCACAAAAAAGAGTAGGTGGAAGCCATGAACACCAGGATGCCTGCTGGAAGAGAAAACCCACCAACAAATGAACCACCAACAGATAACAACAGAAGAAGGTGAAAGAGGGAGAGGAAGCCACACTAACTCAACCTAAGACCTATCTGGAAATACAACTAAATAATGGAGAAATTATCCAAAACAAACAACTGAACAATAGCAAGAGAGAATCTTCAAAACCTTGTACACATGGAAGAACCAGCTTCAACAAAACCTGCCCTCAACAGCACAACAAAATACAAGAGGTGGTGGACAGAGTGACCCTCAGTTAACCAGCTGGTGGGAAGGACCAACCAAAGAAAGACCCAACAGCAATTAAAACCCAAAGACATACATACACACAGTCAACATAAACAACAGCCCAAGACCAGTGAGCTCTGGAGATCAAGGAGAAGGCACTATCAAATCTCACTGGTATTCTACCATAGAAGTTCACACCATAAACCCAGGAAGTCAGATCACATCAATTTACAAAGCAGAAGCTCACAAGAAGAGTCTCACAAACAATGGAAGACAAAGAAACAATCCCCAAATGAAATGAAAGGAAGAAGTCTCAGAAAAAATGCTAAATGAAATAGAGGCAAGTCAACTATCAGATATTGAGTACAAAGCAATGGCTATCAGGAAGCTCAATGAGCTCACAATGAGTTATCAGAAACTACAGGGAAGCTATAATGAACTCACTGCAAACTATATCAACAGAAAAAAGGAAATAGAAACTATCAACAAGGGCCAAGAGGAAATGAAGAATATGATTTCTGACTTGAAGAACACAGTAGAAGGAATTAAAAGCAGCCTCAATGAAGCAGAGGATCTGATCAGCTAGCTGGAGGACAAGGTAGAAAAAAACACCAAGATTGAGAGAGATAAGGAAAAGAGGTTCAGAAAGAATGAAGAGGGGTTAAAGAAAATGCAGGACAATGTGAAATGTAATATCTCTATAATAGGGATAGCAGAAGGAGAAGAAAAAGAACAAGGGATAGAAAACCTGTTTGAAAAACTAATGATGGTAAACTTCCCTAATTTGGTGAGATAGAAAAAGTCACACAAATCCGGGAAACACAGAGTCCCAATCAAGAGGAACCCAAAGAGGCCCACTTCAAGACACATCAGAATTAAAATTGCAAAATTCCAAGATAAAGAGAGAATCTTAAAAGCAGCAAGGGAGAAACAGGAAGTAACATACAAGGGAGCCCTGATAACGTTAGCAGCTGGCATCTCAATGAAAATCCTCCAAGCCAGAAGGAAATGGCAAGAAATATTCCAAGTAATGAAAACCAGAAGCTGGAACCAAGATTACTTCATCCAGCAAGGCTCTCAATTAAAATGGAAGGTCAAATAAGGAGCTTCCCAGACAAAAGAAACTTCAAAAAATATACCTCTTCCAAACCAGCTCTGCAATAGATGCTAAAGGCTTTGCTTTAAGAACAGGAAGAAAAACAATGAAAGAGAGAGGAGCACAGGTATGAATATATGACAATGAATAAGTAGCTATCAATAATAACCTTAAACATAAATGAGTTAAATGCCCCACTCAAAACACACAGAATAGAAGAATGCATAAGAAAACATGACCCATACATATGCTGCCTACAGGAGACCCACCTCAGAACAAAAGACCTACACAGACTAAAAGTGAAGGGCTGGAAACAAATTTTCAAGCAAATGGACAGGAAAAAGAAGCCGGGGTAGCAATACTCATATCAGACAAAATAGACTTCAAAAAAAAAGAACCATAAAAAGAGATGTAGAAGGTCACATCAAAGTACTCAAGGGAAGAATCCATCAAGAAGACATAAACATAGTAAATATATATGTGCCCAACATAGGAGCACCCTAATACATAAAGAAAATCTTGGAGGACTTCAAGAAAGATACTGACAGCAACACAATGATAGTAGGGGAGTTCAATACTCACTGTCAAAAATGGATAGACCTTCCAAACAAAATATCAACAAAGACAGTGAACAATGTCATAGATTGAATAGACTTAACTGATATATATAGAGAGCCTTTCATCCCAAAAAAGCCACATACACATTCTTCTCAAAAGCACATGGAACAGTTTCAAAGATAGATCACATGATAGGACACAAAACAAGCCTCAACAAATTCAAGAAAATTGAAATCATATCAAGCATTTTCTCTGACAACAAGGCACTGAAACTAGAATCCAACGTCAAGGAAAAAACCTAAAAACACTCAAACTCATGAAGATTGAATAGCATGCTATTAAACAATGAATGAGTCAAGAATGAAATTAGGAAAGAAATCAAAAAGTTTCTGGAAACAAATGAAAATAAACTCACAACAACCCAAAATTTATGAGACACAATGAAGGCAGTCCTGAGAGGGAAGTTCATAGTGATACAGGTCCACCTAAAAAAGATAGAAACATTTCAAACAAACAACCCAACCCTATGCCTACAAGAATTCGAGTAACAACAACAAAGACAGCCCAGAGCAAGTAGAAGGAAGGAAATAACCAAGATCTAAGGAGAATTAAATGAGTTAGAGACTAAAAGCAGAGTTCTAAGGATCAATGAATCCAGGAGCTGGTTCTTTGAAAAGGTAAACAAAATCAACAAGCCTTGTAGCAGACTCATCAAGAACAAAAGAGAGAGGATCCAAATAAACACAATCAGAAATGAAAGATGAGAGATTATAACTGATACCACAGAAATACAAAGCATTGGAAGAAATTACTATGAAGAACTATATGCCAAGACATTTGAAAACCTAGGCAAAATGGACAAATTTCTAGAAAATATAATCTGCCAAAACTCAATGAAGAAGCAGATAGCCTGAACAGACTAATAACATCTGACAAAATTGAAACAGTAATTAGAAAGCTTCCCACACACAAAAGCTCTGGACCAGGCAGTTTCACAGGATACTTTACAAAGCATTTAAGGGAGAGCTAACCCCCATCTTCCACAGATTATTTTTAAAAATTCAAGAAGATGGAACACTCCCAAACTCTCTTTATGAAGCCAACATCATCCTAAACCCAAAACCAGATAAGCACACAACAAAGAAAGAAAACTTCAGGCCAATACTGCTGATGAACATAGCTGCTAAAATTCTCAACAGAATATTAGCAAAGTTCATCCATCAATACATTAATAAGATCATACACCATAACCAATTGGGATTCATCCCAGGGATGCAAAGATGGTACAAAATTTGCAAATCTATAAACATAATAGACCACATAAACAAAACAGACAAAAATCACATGATCATATCAATAGATACAGAAAAACCATTTGATAAGGCACAGCACCCATGCATAATACAGCACCCACTGAGCAAGGTGGTAATAGAGGGAGCATTCCTCAACATAATAAAGGCCATATATGAGAGACCTACAGCCAACATCATACTCCATGCGCAAAAACTTAGAGCTTTCCCACTAACATCAGAAACAATACAAGGTTGTCCACTTTCTCCACTCCTATTCAACATAGTACTGGAAGTACTAGCCACAGCAATCAGACAAGAAAAAGAAATAAAAGGCATCCAAATTGGAAAGGAGGAAACAAAACTGTCATTGTTTGCAGATGACATGATAGTGTACATAGAAAATTCTATAGACTCCACCAAAAAGCTACTCGACCTAATAAATGAATTTGGCAAAACATCCAGTTACAAAGTCAATACTCAAAAATCAAAGGCATTTTTGTACACCAACAATGAAACATCAGAAACAGAAATCAGGAAAAAATTCCCATTTGATATAGCAAAAAGAAAAATAAAGTACCTAGGAATAAACCTAACCAAAGAGGTAAAAGACCTGTACTCAGAAAACTACACAACACTGAAGAAAGAAATTAAGGAAGATACAAACAAATGGAAGCATATACTGTGTTCATGGATGAGAAGAATTAACATAACCAAAATGGCCATACTACCCAAAGCGATTTATAGATTCAATGCAAACCCTATTAAAGTACCCATGACATATTTCACAGATATAGAAAAAACATTTCAGAAATTTACATGGGACCATAAATGACCCTGAATAGATGCAGCAATTTTGAGAAAGAAGAACAAAGCAGGAGGGATCACAATACCTGATATCAAACTGTACGACACAGCCACTGTAATCAAAACAGCCTGGTACTGGCATAAAAACAGGCACATAGACCTATGGAAAAGAGCAGAAAGCCCAGAAATAAACCCAAGTCTGTACACTCAATTAATATTTGACAAAGGAGGAAGAAGCATAAAATGGAGCAAAAGTAGTCTGTTCAACAAATAGTGTTGGGAGATCTGGACAGCTACACGCAAAAAAATGAAACTCGATCACCAACTTACACCATACACAAAAAATAAATTCAATGTGGATAAAAGACTTAAATATAAGTCATGACACCATAAAAGTCCTAGAGGAGAACATAGGCAGGAAAGTCTCAGATATTCCATGCAGCGGTATTTTCACTGATAATGTGCCCTACAGCAAGGGACATAAAGGAAGGAATAAACAAATGGGACTACATCAAATTAAAAAGCTTTTCCATGGCTAAAGAAAACAGCATTAAAATTAAAAGAGAGCCAACCATATGGGAAAACATATTTGTCAATGACACCTAGGACAAGGATTTGATCTCCAAAATATGTAAAGAACTCACATGACTCCGCTCCAGGAAGACAAAAAACCCAATTAAAAAATGGGCAAAATCCTTGAACAGACACTTCTCCAAGGAAGACATACAGAGGACCCTGAGACACACGAAAATGAAAAGATGCTCAGCATCACTAGCCATCAGAGACATGCAAATTAAAACCACAATGAGATATCACGTCACAACTGTTAGAATGGCCAACATAAACAAATCAACAAACAAGTGTTGGAGAGGATGCAGAGAAAAGGAAACCCTAGTGCACTGTTGGTGGGAATGCAGACTGGTGCAGCCACTGTGGAAAACAATATGGAGTCTCCTTAGAAAACTAAAAATGGAACTGCCTTTTGACCTAGCAATTCTACTGCTGGTATTATAAACTAAGAGCCCTGAAACACCAATCCAAAAGAACCTATGCACCCCAATGTTCATAGCAGCACAATTTACAATAGCCAAGTGCTAGAAGCAACCTAAGTGCCCATCAGTAAATGAATGAATCAAAAAACTATGGTACATTTACACAATGGAATACTATGCAGCACAGGGAAAGAAGGAACTCCCACCGTTTGCGACAACATGGATGGAACTGGAGAGCATTATGCTAAGTGAAATAAGTCACATGGAGAGGGACAAATATCATATGATCTCTCCCTTAACTGGAATATAATCAACAAAAGAAAAAAACAAACAAAATATAACTGGAGTCATTGAAATTAAGAAAAATCTAACACTAGCCAGAGGGGAGCAGGGAGGGGACAGTGGGAAGAAGGGTTTTCAGGAACTACTATAAATGACACATATACAAAGTCAAGGGGGAGGTGGGTAACAAGGGAGGGAGGTTGGTTTGGAGGGAGTGGGGAGAAAATATGGACAACTATAATTGAACAACAATAAAATAATTTAAATTAAAAAATCAATATGGTAATATACTTTTGAAACTTGATAAGTGATTGATTTTCTAGGCCACTATAATATATCAAAATAGATTCAAGAACTGGTTGAAAGTCTTAATTTGAAATATTACTTCAAAAATGTTGCCATAAAAATTTGGGCTTCAATTCTTTAGGACAAATTTTGTTTAATCAATAAACAGATCAGCCCTAGCTATTGTGGCTCAGTAGATTGAGTGCAGGCCTATGAACCAAAGGGTTGCTGGTTTGATTCCTCATCAGGGCACATGCCTGAGTTGTGAGCCAGGTCCCCAGTAAGGGGTATGGGAGAGGCAACCACACATTGATGTTTCTCTTCCTCTCATCGTCCCTCCCTTCCTCTCTCTCTAAAAATAAATAAATAAAATCTTTAAAAAATAAACAGATCATTGTAATATTATGTCATTTTTTCTAGAACACAGAGAAAGAAGTGATCTATTTTCTTTTATACCAAAACATATGTTCTTAAAAAATGAAAAATGTTATTTCCATTCACAAATACTCAGGCACTAATTTAAAACAAAATACAATTAAATTGTAACATTAGAAAATTAAAATGGTGGGAAATTTCACCCCCCCCCACCCAATTCTTTTGACATCTTTTCCCTAAGTGCTGACTCTGACGAATATGTAGCTTGTAGATAAACAGCTTGTTTGTATGAGAATCCTAAGAACTAACTTCAAATAATACAGGCTCCAAACTTCAGGCATCCCAGCTCCAGGAGCCAGAGTGACATAAAGTCAGAAAGATGTGAAGCCAGGATCACTAAACCAGGATGATGCACATGGGACCATCACTTGCCTTATCAAAATGGACTGTACTCATCTGCACATAGAGAACCTTTTTATCCCCTCTCTTGATCTTTTTGTTCTGTTCCCTTCTCCCTCCTTATAAAAACCTCTGCCTCCTCTGAGAGGTGAAACTGGGCTTTGAGACAAGAGTCCCTCATCTTCTCAGGAATCTGGACTTTGGGATGAGACCTCATCTTCCAGGTGGCCAGCATCTGAATAAATCACTGTGCTTTACATCACCACCTGCCTCTTGAGTATTGGTTCTCGTAGTTACAGGCAGCCAAACCTGCATTTGGTTACAATATCATTAAATCAAAATTTTATTACTATATTAAAAGCAATACATTTTGAGAAATCACATTTGTTTCAATATTATGAGAATAGCTTAATTATAGAATATTTATGTTCAAGTTTTGAACTAAATGAACTCATCTCTAGGTGCTAAATTTCAACCTTACACTTGTGGAATTCTTCGAAGTATGGTGTAATTATGCCAGTTTCTTCCCCCAGCTCCCTGCCTGGTAGTCAATATCTCTTCAAGGATTAATAATTCTGGTTTAGGGCTGTTTCAACTGTATTTCAAGTATATGTAGTAGAAGCCACTTACTGCTTTCCGAGACTTAATTTTCAGTTCTATGTTCATTATCAGATACACTTTTAAAAGGATTTGTTATCTCTTGGCAAATGATATTCTATGGAATATCTAAAAGGGATCTTAGAAGTCATCTAATTAAATATGTTTATTCTATTAAACAAAAAAATTGTGGCTTTAATTTTATTTCCAGGTTTGAAAAGTTTTGACTCAGATGACTAAACTATATCTATAGAAATGATTAAATAAAGAGAAGCAGTTAGGGAGGTGGTATGGTGGAACATACTAGCTGTGTCTCAATATTGGTTCTCTCCTTTTTTCCAGTAATGATGAATCCCTAATTCTTCCAGAGCATAAGTTATCATAGAATAAAGTCTCTTATCTCCAGCATCTATGTAGCTAAATGTGACTATATAATACCAGCAGAGGGTGGTTCATGTAGCTTCCAAGAATTTTCTTTAAAGGGTATACTTTATCTTCCCTTCCTCCTCTTTCTAATTGGCTGAAATGCAGCCATAACAGTTGGAATTGTAGCAGGCATCCTATCTTGTGAGGTGTTGGGAATGGAAGCCATGCATAGCAAAGGAACAAAAGAGAAAGAAAAGGAAAAGGGATTCCTGGCCCAGGGCTTTGCCAATCAGTTCTGCAGCAACTACCTCTGTCAAAGAGAAACAGAGCCAGCCTTTTGTTAAAAGCTATAAGACAGATTTTATTCAGGCTATTTCAGTAAAGTCAGAGACTTCAATAAAAATTGAAATAAACTCCAATCTGGTAAGAAATGACTAGAGTTTTAAAGGAAGGATGAGGAATTAGAGAGAAGGAATGAGGGGGTCTTGAGCAGAATCAGGATAGTGGAAAAATTACAGAAGTTGGGGGTGAGGTGGTTGATTTTGACAACTGTTAGGTAAGGTAGATATTGGCTTAAGGTATATTTTTGCAGTTTTGGTTGGAACAAGCAGTTAGTTTTTTGGCAGCCTTCAGTTTTTCCAGGCAGGAACTTAACAGATCTGGCTTAGCACAGGGACAAAGCCTTGAGCTGCTTTGAAATCATGCTAGTTTTTGTTCAAGTTTGTAGCGTTGAGGTTTTGTGCCAAAGTTTTTGCCTAGTTGAGAAGAGGGTCAGAGGAGCTTCACTAAAGTTTTGTCAGAGAGTCTGTTACCTCCAGACTTTGAATACGAAAATGAAATTAATTTCAAAGTTCTTTAACACTATCTCATGTTTGTTGGTCCTAATTAGTACTATTTGTAATGAATACAGATTATTTTTTGAAATAGATTATATTAAACATTGATGATGGGTTGTATAATGGCAAGTATCAGGTAGAGAGTTAGTGCTTGACACTGAAGCTTAGGAAATGAGTCAGGGCTGGGGAAAACTAACACAGATAATATTGACAAATCTATGAAGTTGAGTTTCATAGGATAAGGGATAAGGATAAGAATGACTTCTCAGAAAAGGTAAGAATGACTGGGGAAGAGAGAAGAGCCAAAGATAAATCTAGACACATGCCTACTTTTGGTCACATATCTTGAATTGATTTACCAAGATTACTGACGGGTTTACATTGCTTCATTTATTTATTTACTTTTCTCCTCAGCTTTATCGAGTTAATTGACAATTGAAAATTACATATATTTAGCCCTGGCTAGGTGGCTCAGTTGGTTGGATCATTGTCCCATACACAACAGTGTGTGGGTTCAATCCCTGGTCAGGACACATACCTAGGTTGTGGGTTTTGTCCCTGGTTGGGGCATGTGTAGGAGGCAACGGACTCATGTTTCTCACATTGATATTTCTCTCTCTCTTTCTCTCTCTCCATTCCTTTTTCTTTAAAATCAATAAATATATCCTTCTGGTAAGGCTTTTATAACTTGATAATTTTATGTGTGTAGAGTGAAATAATCACAAAAAGTGAATTAACATATGTATATCTCACAGTTTTCATTTTTCTTTTTTGTAGTCAGAACACAAGATTAACCCCTTTATAGAATTTCAAGTATACGATACAGAAAAGTTAACTATATTCATATTGTTGTACATTAGATCTTCAGAACTTATTCATCTTGCATAACTGAAACTTTGCACCCTTGAACAATATCTCCCATGCCCATTTCCTTCCCCTTTGCCCTGGGTCACCATCATTCTACTCTCTACTTCTATAAAATTTTCATCTCTCAGAAGAGAACTATTTTACATGTAAAAGATGTAGATAAAATCTGATAAACACATTTAAATGGGAGAATACTATGTCTTATTTTCTTCTCAAACCAATACTTCATACTTTTAGGTGGAGAACTCACTTTTCTTCTTCTTTTCATTTTCCCCATTATTGTCTAACTTGAAGGTTCTTTAAAGACTCTGGTTGCTGTAAAACATACTATTTTTTGTGGTTCTTTTCATTTCTCAGTCCTTCTAATCACTGTCTTCCATCTATATCATCCACTTGTGCTTATGTGAAAAGTGATATTCCAAAAGAGAAACTAGTTTTTATTGCAATAACAAAACTCATAATTTGAAAATCCTTTCTATTAATGTACCAGAATACTCAAAGATGAAGCTTTATTCAAACATTATTTTGTGTATTTCTCTCAAATATCATACTAATTTTATCTTTTATGTGCATCATTGTAGCAAATGAGTTTAATAATTTCAGACAATTAACCCAAGGTTAACAGTATAGGGAGAACAAAGACCGAAATATTGTCTTTTTTTCAATTTTTAATTTTTTTATTTTAGATTATTCAGTACAGTTTCTATCTTTTATTCCCATTCCAT
>CM052542.1:102849612-102872772 GCA_028533065.1 Trachops cirrhosus
ATTGAACCATACTTGCATCCCTGGGATGAATCCCACTTGGTCATGGTGTAGGATCTTTCTAATGAATTGTTGAATGCGGTTTGCCAATACTTTGTTGAGGATTTTAGCGTCTATGTTCATCAGCGATATTGGCCTGAAGTTTTCTTTCTTTGTTGTGCCTTTATCTGGTTTTGGTACTAGCATGATTTTGGCCACATAAAAAGAGTTAGGGAGTCTTCTATCTTTTTGGATTTTTTGGAATAGTCTGTGAAGGATAGGGGTTAGCTCTTCCTTAAATGCTTTGTAGAAATCTGCTGTGAAACCATCCGGTCCTGGGCTTTTGTGTGTCTGGAGTTTTTTGATTACTACTTCAATTTCATTTGCTGTTATTGGTCTGTTCAGGCTTTCTGTTGCTTCTTCGTTGAGTTGTGGAAGGTTGTATTTTTCTAGAAATTTGTCCATTTCACCTAGGTTTTCAATTTTCTTGGCATACAGTTCTTCATAGTAATTTCTTACAGTCCTTTCTATTTTTGTGGTATCTCTTGTAATCTCTCCTCTTTCATTTCTGATTGTGTTTATTTGGGTCTTCTCTCTTTTTTTCTTGATGAGTCTGCTTAAAGGTTGTCGATTTTGTATATTTTTTCAAAGAACCAGCTTCTGGATTTGTTGATCCTTCGAATTGTGCTTTTAGTCTCTATCTCATTGAATTCTGCTCTGATCTTGGTTATTTCCTTCCTTCTGCTTGCTCTGGACTCTCTTTGTTGTTGTTCCTGATGATCTTGTAGGCGTAAGTTTAGATTGTTTCTTTGAAATATTTCTACATTTTTTAGGTAGGCCTGTATGGCTATGAACTTCCCTCTCAGGACTGCCTTTGCTGTGTCCCATAAGGTTTGAGTTGTTGCGAGTTCATTTTCGTTTGTTTCCAGAAACTTTTTGATTTCTTGCCTAATTTCATTCTTCACCCATTCATTGTTTAATAGCATGCTCTTTAATCTCCATGATCTTGAGTGTTTTGTTTTTTTTTCATTGGGGTTGGTTTCTAGCTCCGGACCCTTGTGATCCAAGAATATGCTTGGTATGATTTCAATTTTCTTGAATTTGTTGAGGCTTGTTTTGTGTCCTATCATGTGGTCTATCTTTGAAAATGTTCCATGCACATTTGAGAAGAATGTGTACTTAGCTTCTTTGGGATGGAGAGCTCTATATATATCAGTTAAGTCCATTTCATCTAGGACATTGTTCAATGCCACAATATCTTTGTTGATATTTTGTTTGGAAGATCTGTTCATTTTTGACAGTGAGGTGTTAAAATCCCCCACTATAATTGTGTTGCTTTCAATATCTTTCTTGAAGTCCTCCAAGATTTATTTTATGTATTTGGGTGCTCCTATGTTGGGTGCATATATATTTACAATGTTTATGTCTTCTTGGTGGATTCTTCCCTTGAGTATTATGAAGTGACCTTCTGGGTCTCTCTTTATGGCCCTTTTCTGGAAGTCTATTTTGTCTGATATGAGTATTGTTATGCCGGTCGTTTTTTTTCCTGTCAATTTGCTTGGAAAATTTGTTTCAAGCCCTTTACTTTTAGTCTGTGTAGGTGTTTGCTCCTGTGGTGGGTCTCTTTTAGGCAGCATATGTGTGGGTCATGCTTTCTTATCCATTTAGCTACTCTATGACTTTTAATTGGGGTGTTTAATCCATTTACATTTAAGGTTATTATTGATAGGTACTTATTCATAAACATTTACGTACCTGTGTTCCTTTCTCTTTTTTCCCCTTCCTTTCCTTAAAGCAGTCCCTTTAGCATCTCTTGCAGAGCTGGCTTGGTGGAGGTGTGTTCTTTTAGACATCTTTTGTCTGGAAAGCTTCTTATTTGGCCTTCTATCTTGATTGAGAGTCTTGCTGGGTAAAGTAGCCTTGGTTGCAAACCTCTGGTTCTCATTACTTGGAATATTTTTTGCCATTCTCTTCTGGCTTGGAGTGTTTCTGCTGAGAAGTCAGCTGCTAGCCTTATTGGGACTCCCTTTACGTTACTTCCTGTTTCTCCCTTGCTGCCTTTAAGATTCTCTCTTTGTCTTCAAATTTTGCCATTTTAATTCTGATGTGTCTTGAGGTGGGCCTCTTTGAGTTCCTCTTGATTGGGACTCTCTGTGTTTCCTGAATTTGTGTTACTTTTTCTCTCGTCAAATTAGTAAAGTTTTCCAACATTACTTTTTCAAATAGGGTTTCTATCCCTTGTTCTTCTTCTCCTTCAGGTATCCCTATTATATGTACATTGTTAAGTTTCTTATTGTCTTGCATTTCTCTTAATCCCTCTTCATTCTTTCTGAGCTTCCTTTCCTGTTCTTGCTCTTTCTGCATGCTTTTTTCTAGTTTGTCTTCCAGCTCGCTGATCCGATCTTCTGCTTCATTGATCCTGCTTTTCATTCCTTCTACTGTGTTCTTCAGTTCAGAAATTGTATTCTTCATTTCCTCTTGGCCCTTGTTGATAGTTTCTATTTCCTTTTTCATGCTGATATAGTTTGCAGTGAGTTCATTGTAGCTTCCCTGTAGTTTCTGGTAACTCATGGAGAGTTCATGGAACTTCCTGATAATCATTGCTTGAACACACAATCTGTTAGTTGAGTTGCCGTTATTTCATTTAGGGTTCTTTCTCAGGCTTCCGCCTTTCCCTTCATTTCGGGATTGTTTCTTTGTCTTCTCATTGTTCGTGAGACTCTTCTTGCTATCCTCAGCTTCTTAAATTAATCTCTTCTGGCTTCCTGGGTTTATGGTGTGTACTTCTGTGGTAAAATGCCTGTGAGATTCTGTGGTGCAGTCTCTTTTGGGTATCCAGGTGTTCACAGTTTCTGCCTACTCTTTTTTGTAATCAATTGGAGGGGTAAGGCACAATGGTTTAAGACAGCAAGAGAGTATTCTATGATATTTACTGTAGCAGCCAGTAGAAATAGGAGATCCTTTGGCTATGTATAGTGTTAATTGTGATCTTCCACCCCTGTAGCCACTTTTTAGAAAGGATTGAAGGAAGATAAGACTCTTGTTGGGGAGGAAAGGATTGTGAGTTGGCTATAGAAAGCAGTGAGGATGGGAAGTCAGATTCTGAGGTAGGGCAAGAGTAAAGAGTAGTAAATAGGTGTATTGTGTGAGAGAATAGAGTTAACCACTACAGTAATAGAGTTCAGGAAACTATGAAGTGGGCTAAGATCTGGGAGGGGTGCTGTGTGGAACAAGTATTATTTACAATAATATTAGATATTATTATTAGATAATAATATTGGATAATATTATTATTTACAATAATATTAGAGCCACAATCATGTTACAGAATCTATGAGATCTAGATGACAAGAATAGGGAGTATTGAGCCTTGAGTAGTGTTCTAATGAAACATAAAAGAAGGACTGTAAATTAGCAATACACTATGAATGAGATAACAGGGGAAACCTATCAAATGATACAGTATAACCAGCCAAGCAAAGAAGACTATACAGAAAGAAGAGGAATACCAAAATACTATTAAAATAAAAGGTGTACGAATAATGAAATAATGATAACACAATTATGTAATTACTTACAGAAAAAAAGGATGGAACAAAAAAAGGAAGGAACAAAAAAAAAGGAAGGAACAAAAAAAAGGGAAGGAACAAAGCAGAAGATGGAAGGAAGAAGAGATAAATTTGGAAAGTAAGGGAGAAGGGTCAGCACTAGGATTACATAAGAGAAGCATAAAGAATTGATATATCTAAAAATAATAAGAATTAAAACAAAAGTTTACTTAAAAATAATTAAAAGAAAATAAAAACAAACAAACAAAAAAAAAAGAGGGAAAAAAAACACAGGTATTGTTGGTTTCAGACTGCCCAAACTGGTTTTTCTAGCTGGCTTCAGCACACTGAGGGGGACCTAGAGACAGTTTTTCTCTGTTCCTGTTCAGAACTCAGTCAGCCTCTGGCATACTGTTCCTAGTGTAGATGTGCATTCTCCCCCAAGCCCATCTGGTGTCTCCTGGGAGGGACCTGTGTGTGGGAGCTAGGTGCTCCTGTGGGCGTTCTTGGGCGTTCACTGCCTTGTGTTCCGATGTCCTGCGGAGTGCTCACGCCTTTTCCGGGTTCACGTGTGCACACTTTCTGTATCCCGAGGGGTGCTCACTTCCCTCAACTTCACAGCCTGGGCATCATAGGTCCCGGGGAGTGCCCACACCTTTTCCTTTTTCACCGCTGTGGTTTCTGACACTTCCACCAAACCACACTCTCTCTGGGTTGGGAGCGTGGGTGTACAGGCTGGCACCTTGGGACGCACCAGGTGGGGTGCACACTTTCACCAGGGCTATGCGTGGGTGCTCACAGTCCCTGTGTGGGTGCCTCTTCATCCTCACTCCTCTCTCTGTGCCCTCAGGTAAACTGGCCTACCCCGGTGCTGCTCAGACCTTGTTTGGCCAGGGAGGGAGCGGTTGACCCAGCTCTCTCCGGAGCCCCGTGGCAGACCCCGGAACTCCGGGCCTGGAGCTTCAATCTCCTTGGTCCCCGCGCTGATCCATGTAGTCTCCTTACTGTTGGGTTTTTCAATGTCTGTTACAATTTGTGATCTCCTACTTTCATTTATGTTGTGATAATGTTTGCTATTTGCTCTGTTCCTACCTAGAACGGCTAGGATTTTTCCCCGGGTGTAGGAGAAGTAGAATCTGCTCTCTCCTACCATGCCGCCATCTTTAAAAGGTTCTTTGTTTTTTTTTTTTTTTTTTTTCAGCTAAACAAAGGCCAGAAGTCATGGAACTCATTAATATTAAACTCTCAGTCAGAGATAACTCACAGGTCCACTCAACTCCATGCATCATCCACTCACATCACCTCTCTGAGGAGGAGTACAGCTCTAAGTTCATAAAATCCATGGACTTTGTATTGGTCCACAGTCTAGGGTGAATGAAGCTATTGAATGAGTCTGCACCTTTGCAAAGAATTGCTCTCACTTAGGGAGTGAGCTTACTGGCTCTATCAGTGATTCTTTTCAGAGGGTAGGAGGCAAGCAGCTTTAACCTGTTTGCTCATAGTACAAGAGCAAACTACCTTGTTCTTGCTTTTCCTGTCCTGGACTACCTAACTGTTGAGTTCTTATTATTTAGTTTTCCCTGCAATTGAATTAGGTTTGGAGGTGAAGACCATTTGACAGATTTGGTTTAATGCAATGCTAGCATATAGAGCTTAGATGAAAAGAGGCTCTGGAGTTCAGACCAGTTTAGTAAAGTTCCAAACTGCAGTTTGGGATCAAAGCCAAATAAATAATACACTGTCCCTTTGCTTTTTGTTTGTTTGTTTCTATGCATATTTTTTCCTTGGAGACTTAGAGAGAAAAGTGATATATTAAAGAAAGTTTTGGATATTTCAGGAACTGGTTTTTAAAAACATTATATCATCATTACAGTTTTTACATTTGAAAATTGTCCCAATGTCACTTTTATGATTTGAAATAATGTACTTATTTAAAAACAGTGTTATATTAAAGTATAATTTACTTACAGTAAAATATACAAATTTTATATGAACAGCCTTATCATTTTTTCACTCATGTTTTCACCCATATGATCTCCACTTAGATCAAGATATAAATAATTTCAATTATTTAATAAAAATTTTAGGTCTCTTTCCAGTAATTTCTCTTTACTCCCAATGACAAGCCATCATTCATAATTCTATCCCCATATATTAGTTTTGCCTGTTTTAAGTTTTATGTAAGTGATATTTCTTTGTTACATTATTTATTCTTTTGCATCTGGCTTTTTACATTCAACATGTTTTTGAAATAATTCATGTTACATGTATCAAGAATCCATAGAGTATTGATAGTGTTCAATGGTTAATAGGGCTAAAATATTATCTAGAAATAAGTGTAATACACCTGTATATTGAAATGTAAAAAACTCTAGTAACATCTAAAATCTGTGTACTGTAAACAAAACAAATATTGAGTGAAATTAATTATGGATTGCAAAACTCAATATCATTAAGGTGTCAATCCTTCCTAACTTTACATATACTAATTCAAACTTTGAGCATAATTTTTAAAAGATATAGCTAAATCTAAAATTTATAGAATTCAAATAACATAGACAAACCAAAAAAACTTAAATAAGAACTTTTGTAGATGACTTACTCTACCTATTACCCAGATTTAAAACATTGTCAATATGTTAAGATAATGTGGTACTATTATAAGCATAGATATGTCCAAAAATATTACATTATATAAGAACAAAAATATGTATTATGTATGCTATATTGTTATTTTCCCTGTTAATATGAAGAATTACATTGATTGATTTTTAAATATTATACCAACTTGGCATTTCTTGAATCAATTTCATTTGATAGTGACATGTTACCATTTTTACACATGAGTACCTTAGGGTTATTAGGGTTGCCCGTAGTTGTCATTTGTACTTTAAAATCAAGGCTAAAACAATCACTTTGGCAAATATCTCCTCTTCCAGAAAATAATCTAGAAGATATTGTATAAGATTCATTATATTTTTTCTTTAATAGTTTAAAGTGATAATTCACATGGAAGATTTATTCTTTTTATTTGTTCATTGATGTGTGTGTGTGTGAAGATTTTAAATTACAGATTACATTTATTTTATAAATATAGGACTATTAAAATACTATTTTTTTCTGTGTTGATTGTAGAAACATTTCTCTGTCTAGAAACTAGTTTGTTTAACCTAAATTTTCAAATTTATTGGCATAAATTGTTTTATAGAATACTCTGTCATTTTAATATCTTTAGAATCTACAGTGCAGTTGCCTCTTTCACTTCTGATATTTATAATTCAGGCTTCTTTGTTCTTCATTTTCTTGATTAGATTTGCCTGAGGCTTATAGATTCTGTTGCTTTTCTCAAATAACTAATTTTTGGTTTTCTTGATTCTCTATATGTGTTTGTTTCCTCTTTGTCTTCATTTCTACTATACTGTTTATAGCTTTCTTTCATGTGTGTAAATTTTTCTTCTTATTTTTTTGTACATTTTGTTACAGTGCTGCAGAGGACAGGATTGATTGTAACTAATATTATTTTATTAGAAAATTTGTTGAGATTTTTCTTTCTCAATACTTGTGAAATCATTTTACTTATTTTTCATTTAATGTAAAAATTGTCTGCATATATAAATTGCAACTTTCCCCATTTGATAATTTCACTCACTATTTATTGTGTTCTTTGACTTTAAATCAAAAAAGTTTATTTTTTTAATTTTTTAAAAATATCTTTGCATATATATTATTTATTCTGGATGATGTCCATCTTTCCTTTTTTCTGTATGAATTTGTTGCATATGTTTAAAATTTTTAACTGGAAGAATTTCTAGAACTTTTACTTAATCTACAAATTTACTGTTCTTATATTTCCTGTTTGGGATCTTGCCTCCATTGTAATTAACACAGTAGTTGTGATTTCAACCCCTCTCATGTCTTTCTTTCCTTCTTTCTTTCTTACTTTTTGTGATTGTTTTATGTTTCATAAGAGGAATTTACTGCAGAATTTTGCAATTTTATTAATAATTCAAATGAGCGATATCCTAAGGTTTTCTCCCATCCTTAAATCGAAATGGCATTCTTAAAGTCTCTTAACAAAGGTTTTAAGATTATGTTTTCATTATATCAATATTTCTACTAGACAATACAAATAAGCATGGTATATAAATGTTTGTTATGCCATACTTGAAACTTGATTTTGACATTAAAAGCAATGTAAAACCTTGAGATTTTATTATTGTATGCTATCTATTAATGTGTAGGATGACATCTCTACTCCTCGCATTCAGGTAGAAATAGTGTGGGAATTTGACATATAATTGAACTAAAATCATGACTGGATCTTATTGATGAAAAAACTGAGAAACATATCCTAAGAAGAAAGTTTGGGGGAACTGGAGAAATGTGAGAATGCCTTAAAAAGTCTCATGACTTCCAGGAAGATGATTAAGTCTACTATTCTTGTGTTTCTCTTAAAATAGAATTTCAGATGGTGCAATCAAAAAAGTAATATTTAAAAAATTCAGAGCATACCGGACAAGAAAAGTATAGTCAGCAGAAGCTGTACAAATATAAGAGATATGTAGGAGAATCCAAGCATGGGCACAGGGCACAGAAACTGACTCCTATGGCCATGAATATTCCTTTGAATCATGACTTTCTATGATTCTGATATCAATGTGGTATCTGGAAAGGGAAAGGACCTTAAGAAGAGGCTGCCCAAGACAGTTGTAAACAACCAAGTGCAGCATGTAACAACAGATTTCTTTATCCAAAGGCAGAAATGTGGAAGAAGGAGGCCTTGTATGAGAGAGGCTAGTGAAAAACTCTCAAACACCATTCAGGTACATGGCAGCTGCCGGAGGTGCTGACCTGCCAGTTAAGCCTGGGAAAAGCACAGAATTGGCTGGGAGTGTTGAATATTTCTGGAGTGCAGGGAATTTTGGCTTGAGAAATTTAAATGAAGAGTATGCAAAATCCTGCCCTTCTCTTCCTCCGGGTAGCTGACTCGGATGCGTGGGCCAGAGCACCTGCAGAGCCGCAGGCAGAAGTCATGTGGTGGTGTGGTGATGGCAGCATGATCCCGTGTGCAGACTACAGAGAGCATGAAGCCAGAGAGCAGGCTGCCTAGCAGCCTTGTACTCAGAAAGACAGATAAGGATGGAGCAGGATTTCTGGGCATGGTTTTGGGTTTCAGACTTTTGGGGAACAAGTTTTATTTTTTTTTTCTGTTTTGAAGAAGAGAGGAGCCTGGAGCTGGGTAGTCCCTTTTCCCTAAATTTTACTGCATTTTAATAAAGACCTTTTTCCTTCCCCACCAACCTTTGTCTTTGGAAAATACCTGTGTTTGGCAGTGAACAGCCAAACCCCATTTTTGTTTGGTAACAATTCTTCTTTTCCTCTCTTTTTTATTTAAGGACCAAATATCATGGGTCTGATATGGAAAACTGATTAAGAGATACTGAGGTGCAAAACACATTGTTTTCAACATTGTGTGTTGATTAAAATATTTTATAGCTGATGAGGAGTCCATACAAAATCCATACATGAATGTTTATATATATATTTTATTTATAATTGCCAACAATTGGAAGTAACTAAGCTGTTCTTCAGCGGGTATGCACTGTGAGACCTCCATATAATGGATTGTTATTCAGGGATAAAAAGAAGTGAGTTTTGAGCCACAAAAAGACATAAATGAATCTTAAAAGCAAGTTATTAAGTGAAAGAAGCCTATTTGAAAAGTGTACATACTTTATGATCCCATCTATGTGACATTCTGGAAAAGGCAAAACTATGGAGATGAGAAAAAGATCAATGCTTGACATAGGGTCAGGGTGAGGGGGAGTGGAGGAGTAAGAGTCAAATAGGTAGAGCACAGGGAAGTTTTAGGACAGTGTAGCTTCGAAACTCACATTATAAAACACAAAAGAGTGAACCATAATGTAAACTATGGACTTAGTTAATAATGTATAATTACTGGTTCATCAATTGTCAGAAATGTGCCACATCAATAAAAGATGTTGGTAACAGGGGAAACTGAGTGATGAGATGGGAGTGTCCTGGAACTTTCTGCTCTATATTTCTGTAAACCTAAAAGTGCTCTAAATATAAAACCTATTAATTTATAAATATGCATATAACTACTTTAATATTTCCATAACTGGTATAGGAACCTTTAAAATAACAGGCTGACAGTGACCAGAGGGGAGTGGGGAGGGGATTATAGGGGGAAAGGGTGAAGGGTTTGCAGAAACAATTATAAAGGACACATGGACAATAACAAGGATGGGTGGAAACAGGAGAGGGAGATAGGGAGGGCTGGGGTGGTGGGGAGGGGTTGGGGGAAAAGGCAGAAAAAACTGTACCTGAATGACAATAAAAAATGTTAAAAAAAGATAGCATAGTCTACTCTCAAAAATATTATAGCATTTCCCATATAATATAAAAAAGTGAGCAGTGCACTATTAAGCAAACGCTTTTTAAAAAAAATGAAAAGATAAATTACTGTACTATTTTGAGTACTTTTTATTCTTTTCTCTTAACTGAACAGTCATAGGATAAATTTTACTGGTGAGCAGTGCTGGTACCTTATACTAGTTTGTTTTATGGTCTGCCATGTTCAGTACATCTAGCTAGGATTATTGAGATGTGTTGCTTGGCTGACTTTATCATTTTTAAAAAATACCAGGCTCCAGGGCATTTTTTGTTTTCTTTTCAATCTAGATTTTATTTTCATGTGAGAAACTCTTAATTGATGCAATCTATATCCAGTCTCTTATTTTATATGCACACATACACACATGCACATGCACACAGATTATGTACACTGGCACATATGCACACACATATTGGTTCTAGAATCACCCATTAATTATTTAGAATCTGCTTTACTACCTAATAGAAGTTGTGTGGCTTTCTTTCTTATTTTTAACTGTGTATTTGAATTTCTCTGAGGCACGTCTCCATAAATGCTAGGAATCTTCTCTTCCTCCTGCTAACTCATGTGTGACAGTAGTGATTAGAAATAATTTATTCTTCAAAATTATGCAATGCAATTGGGAGAATTTGTGTAGTGGCAATTGTTGTTCTTACCTATTATTTTGTCTTTTTCAGTGGCCAAAGCGGAATACACTATTTTTAACCTTTTGCCTCGGGTGTAGATCCTGATGATTTTCAGAACTCAATTCAGTCTAAATCAAGATTCAAACCTGAAATTTCTCTGTTTCCTTGGAAACCTAAAAGACAGTTTCTTCTAAAATGGAGGCTTGATGCTTTTGGCATTTGTGTGTTGTATCTAACTCCAGGCCTTGGCTTAAGGTACTTGGAAAAGTCTTCACTTTTGAGGGTGGGAGAGGCACTTTTTTGTCTCCCCATGAATCTCATCTGCCTAGAATTGTCTCAGCTCTCAATGCAAACTGGGAGACTCACTGAATTTTCTGTATATTTTATAGCTTAATTAATTAAGAGTATTCACAAACATCAATGGAAAATTTTCTATACATATAATTTGTCACTTTAGAAAGAGATGCTATTTCTTGGGCAGATAGCTTAAGGGCCTAAAAATGCAAAAGAAAGCTGGATATTCTTAACATCCTATTTTGTAAATAAGTGTTCTATATTTCACTTTTGTTTATGTGAGTGTTGTATAACTTTACAGTCTACTAGAATCTTGTGAAAGGCTTGTTCAAATAGATTGCTGAGCCCTATGACCAAACTGCCTGATTCAGTGTGTTTGGGTGGGGCCTGAGAATTTACGTTTTGGACAATTTCCCAGGTGTTGCTGATGCTACTAATTCAGGGACCACCTTATGAAAACCGCAGGTCCATGTGAACTTTTTCCTCACAGATAGAGCATTTGATTTGAGGCCTTAAAAGGGGGTCACTGTAATAAGCAAAGTCTTAAGAAGCAGGTAGAACCGAATTTCATTCCTTACTCTGCATCAGATTATACAATCTTGGATAAATAACATATCTGAATTTCAGTTACCTCTTTTGGTAAATGACAAAATAATACTCTGGACCTGCTTATAACAGTCCATTGAATCTCTTTAGAATGTCCTAATGAATTCATTCTTATTTCCTACCAGCAATAGTTGAACATATGTTGCATTTTACAGATCCAAAGCAATTTAGTGATGGATAAGGTACACTTCTGGCCTTCCATAATTGAGAGATAAATACAGCCCACTGTTATTTTATTTACACCCTTAATAGTACTAGAATGTATTAGATGGTTATATAATGTACAATGGCTTTAAGTTAATGACAATTTGGTGGAGATTAAATTATGTAGCTTCTGCACCTCTGATTTGGGATCTTCCTTCTGCTCTTACTTCCTCCTACAATAGAGGCCTTTGACCCTTTACCAATTCGTGTACATGGAAAGACTAAATTTTTTTTCTCTCCAGGACTAGATAAGCTATTGTGGCCTACCCACCTTGAATTTATAAGGCACTGAACACTTCGACCAAGATATTGCTTATAGTTATTTTATTAAAAAACACTTCATTGAGATACATGCTACAATTCACCCATTTAAATTATATGTAATTCAGTGGTTTTTAGCATTTTGTAGAGTTGTGCATATATACCACAACATAAATTTAGAGCATTTCATCACACCAAAAAGAAACTTCATACCCACTAATAGTCACTCATCATTCAGCACACTCTCCACACCAGGCAACCATTGATTCACTTTGTTTCTAAAGATTTGCCTATTCTGAGAACTTTATATGAATATAGAATCATACAATATTGGTTTTCTCTGATGAGCTTCCCTTGCTTAACATAATGTTTTCAAGGATCATTCATGTTGTAGCGTGTATCTTAATTACCTATTAATATACCATTGTATGGATATACCACATTTGTTTAACCATTCATTAGTTAATGGGCATTCAATTGTTTCAAATTTTGGCTATTATGAATAGTGCTATGAATTTGTGCAAACAAGTTTTTGGGTTTTTATTTCTTTTATAGGAGTGGAATTGTTGGGTGATATAGTGATTCTCTATTTAACATTTCATAGAAGTTACCAAACTGTTTTCCAAAGTAGCTGTTCCATTTTAAATTCTTCCTAGCAATGAATGAGGATTCTAATAATTGTCTATTTTGTTGATTATAATGATTCTAATGGGTGTGAAGTGGTATCTGATTGTGGCTTTGATTTTCATTTCCCTAAAGAATAATGACATTGAGTGTTACTTCATGTGCTAAAGCTATTTGTATATTTTCTTTAGAGAAATATTTATTGAAATCCTTTGTAAATGTTTGAGTTCTCATTTTTATTATTGAGTTGCCAGAGTTTTTATATATTCTGGATGCAAGTCTTTCTTTAGAAATGTGACTTGCAAAAATGTTATTTCAATCTCTGGATTGTCTTTTCACTTTGTTTGGTCAGGGCATAGATTCTATTGGCAACAACACAAGAGGGTCATATATATTTACTTCTGAAGACCCTCCACTCTACACCAGCTCCAAAGAGTCCACACTCCTTTACACTGTGGGAGCTTAATAAAAAACTGATTCTTTATTATTACCAAAGTAATGCATAATACTTTTTAAAAATACAAAAGTATACAGAATAAAAATTAAATTTCTTGTCTTAACCCTGTACCTGCAACCAACTTCATGTGCATATACAGACATGTGACTTATTAATCAGAAAACATTTCTTTTATTGCCTTATAATTTCAGAATTTGACAGTTATTTTATGCATATTTTACATGTTAATAAATGTATATATGATGTATCATTATATATTTTGCAATTATCATTTTAATATAATTTATTGATTATGCTATTACAGTTGTCCAATTTTTTCCCCTTTATTCCCTTCTGCCCTGTATCCCCTTCCCATGATCATTTCCCCACCTTAGTTCATGTCCATGGATTATACGTATAAGTTCTTTGGCTTCTCCATTTCCTATACTGTTCTTAACCTCTCCCTGTCTATTTTGTACCTACCATTTATGCTTCTTATCTTTGTACATTTTCCCCCATTCTCCCCTCTATCCCTCCCCACTGATAACCCTCCATGTGATCTCTATTTATGTGAATTTGTTCCTATTCTAGTTGTTTGCTTAGTTCTTTTTTTTTTTTTTTTAGGTTTGGTTGTTGATAGTTGTGAGTTTGCTGTCATTTTACTGTTCATATTTTTTATCTTTTTTTTCTTAGGTAAGTTCCTTTAACATTTCATACGATAAGGGCTTGGTGATGATGAACTCTTTACTTGACCTTAGCTGGGGAGCACTTTGCCCTTCCATTCTACATGACAGCTTTGCTGGATAGAGTAATCTTGCATGTAGGTCCTTGCCTTGTTGCCTGCAAGGTTTCTTTTGAGAAATCAGCTGATAGATAGTCTTATGGGAATTTCTTTGTAGGTAACTGTCTGTTTTTCTCTTGCTGCTTTTAAGTTTCTTTCCTTATCTTTATTCTTGAGTAATGTAGTTATGATGTGTTTTGGTGTGTACTTCCTTAGGTCCAGCTTGTTTGGGACTCTCTGAGTTTCCTGGACTTCCTGAAAGTCTATTTCCTTTGCCAGATTAGGGAAGTTCTTGTTCATTATGTTTTTAAATAAGTTTCCAAGTCCTTGCTCTTCCTCTTCTCCTTCTGGCACCCCTATGATTCAGATGTTGGAATATGTAAAGTTGTCCCATAGCTTCCTAAGCCTCTCCTCCTATGTTTGAAATCTTGTTTCTTCATTCTGTTCTGGTTGAATGTTTATTTCTTCCTTCTGGTGAAACTGTTGATTTGAGTCTTGGTTTCCTTCCCTTCACTGTTTGTTCCCTGTACATTTTCCTTTATTTCACTTTTCATAGCCTTCACTTTTCCTTATTTTGTGACCATACTCAATCATTTCTGTGAGCATCCTGATTACCAGTGTTTTGAACTGTGCACCTGACAGGTTGGCTATCTCTTTGTCATTTAGTTGTATTTTTTCTGGATCTTTGATCTGTTCTTTCATTTGGGCCATATTTTTTTTTGTTTCCGCATGCATGTTTTGCAGTAAGGGGCAGAGCTTTAGTTATTCACCAGGGTGAGGCAACCCACCTCTGAGTTGTGGAGCTGTATGTGGGGGAGGGGTCCAAGAAAGAACAATGCCACTTGCTCAGTTCGCTTCAGCTTTCAGTCACTTCCTCTGCTACCCACAAGCAAAGTGGGCCCTTCTGGTGCTGATTCCCAGATGGGTGGTTTTGTGTACATTCCAGGACCCTGTGGGCCTCTCCAACAAACTCTCCAGTGAGGATGGGAGTTCCTTCTGCCACTACAATCCCCATAGGTTTTTTAGTCAGAGGTTTTGAGGCTTTACTTTCCTGTGCTGGGACCCTGGGTTGCTCAGTCTGTCTTGCTCCCCAGTTGTTCCTCCCTGTTTATCCACACACAAATGTGGGACCACCTACTCTGCCAGCTGCCACCTCACCGAGTCAGCCAGCTGCGGTCTTACTGCAAGTCCTTTTCACTCCAGCTGCCACTCTCTTTCCTTCCTGCTGGTCTGGATGAAAGCTTTTTCTTTAACTCCTTGGTTGTCAGACTTCCATACAGTTCAATTTTCTGGCAGTTCTGGTTATTTTTTGTTTTTAAATTTGTTGTTGTCCTTCTTTTGGTTGTGCAAGGTGGCAAAGTGTATCTATCTATGCCTCCATCTTGGTTCAAAGTCCTCTGCAATTATTTTTTGATAAATGTATTCTTTTAAGATCCTTTTTGTCACAGAAGTTAAAGTTGTCATATTAATACGGCACATGTGTTTTTACCATGCCATTATAATTTTAAGTCCTGTAATAACTAATATTATTGGACATTTTGGGGGTATATGTACTGTTCATATGCTTTCCTATGCATTACTTTTTCACTTTTGCCAATTTTTAGGTAGTGTGCCATTTTAATTTTGTTTTTTTAATTTTTTTATTTTAGTTTATTCATTACAGTTTCTACCCTTTATTCCCATTCCAGCCCACCCACCCATTCCTCCCCTCCTCCCTCCCCTTTCCAATCCCCCTAGTTTAGTCCATGTGTCCTCTATATTTGTTCCTGTAAACCCTTCCCTTCTCCCCTGGAATTTTAATTTTGAATTGCACAAAATCTTTTTTTTTTTTTTTGGTTCTTGCCCAAGGATATAGTTATCGGTTTGAGAGAGAGAGACAGAGAGGGAGAGAGAGAGAGATAGAGGGAGAGCGAGGTGAGAAAGAAACGTGGATTGGTCGCCTCCTGCATGATACCCCCACAAGAGATGGAAACTTCAACCTAGGTATATACCTGGACCAAGGATTGAACCCCGTGGACCTTCTGGTACATGGGATGAAGGGTCCAACCAAATGAGACACCTGGACAGGGCTGAATTGTATAAAATCTTATTATATGAAAGATATTGTTCTAAAGATGTATTGTTTCGTAACAAATTGCCCATAAAAATACTTGCTTAAAAGAATAATGTTTATTTTATTCACCAATTTGGACAAAGTTTGGACAAAGTTTGATGGGAACAACTTGATTCTGTTCCACCCTTCCTCATTTGGTTCAAATCAAAGGCTGAATACTAGAATCATCTGAAGAATTATTAGCTTACATGTATTTTGGTTGATCCTAGCTTCCATCTTTGAAATTAGCTGGAGCTGTTGACCACACACCTACATAAGACCTCTCTTCTGACTTGGGCTTTCTCAAAACATAGTAGCTGAGTTCCAAGATCAAGCATTTTAAGAGAGATTTGGACAAAAACAGTATTTCGTCTTCTGGACTAACCTTGTTTGTGATGCAGTCATTTCTGATGCCTTTCATTCATTACCTTCAAGTACCTCAGACTGACCCTTATTCAACAGGAGGATAATTAAGCATTAGGCTCTACAATTTCTTAGAAAGAGTGTCAACAGTTTAAAAAAAGTTTAAAAGTCATCACAGATATTTTAACCTTTCTTCATAACTTATGTTTTATTTTAAATTATTTAGTCATTTATCCACTTTAGTCAGTAATATTCTTTGTGGTTTCTGAGTTTTGATGTCTTTAGGGGGGGTTTCTTTAAACCAAGATTATAAAAACATTTTCTTATATTTATTTTTACTGGGCTATAGATATCTAATTTTTAGTAGATAGTTATTTCAGCACATATTATTGAACAGCCTATCCTGTTTAATAATGAATGTCACCTTTGTCATCAAATAAAATTTTATATACCAATTAATCTGCTTTTGGATGACTATTTGGTGACATTGACTTGTTTCAGATCTATATTCAGATAGCATATTTATTTATTTATCTACCATTAGGTTTTAATTTCAGCCTTTGGAGACATATATAACAAGTCTATTACTGCCTCTTTCACATGCCTATTTTGAATTTCTTATATCTATGTCTTCTCTGAACGTCCACAGTTCATTTATGTCTCTTATGACTAAAAAAAATTATTTCATCATATTGATTGTTTTCTTTAGACTATATGCTAGTGTTAAAAGTTTTGGGCCTAGAACAGAATAAAGAAAAAAGTCTTGAATAGAGCATTGTAGAATAAGGCCTATCTACTCCTTAGTCTAAGTATAAACAATTTTGGAGCCATACCCTATGACTGAAAACATATCAAGAGCTCAAGTGTTTACATGAATGAGAGCTAATTATGCTGTTACAGTTTAGGGGCCATAAATAATCACATGAAACATTTTTTTAAGGTCATTGTTCAAGTACAGTTGTCTCCATTTTCCCACCACCACTAGCTTTTATTATTGCAGTCTTATGAAATTGTAATATCCATGTCACCTTCAGTGTCCTAGCATCATTTTGCTTCATGGAGTCATTTTAATATTTAAATACAGACCTCCAGAGTACCAACCAAGTTAGTGACAAATTCATTGCCCAACTCTTTATAATCTAGATTTTTGGGTTTTTACACAAGGAGGTGGGCACATTTTTCTTAAACATCTTTTACTATTTTTTTATTTTTCAGATTCTTAATGTTTTATATCTTGTAGCTATCTTTCCTCAGTGTCCCACATAAAGTCAAGTATAAAATATACTCTGTGAATAGTACCCAATCTCCCAGAGTAACTATGAACTGAAAGATTGCTCTGTGGTTGAATTATTTTTGAAAGTTTGGGCAATGGCAATTAATTTAAACCAAAATTTATGTCTTCAAAAATATCTCAGTCATTTCAGCCAGTAGAAATTTCTCATATTCTACTAGTTTCTTTCAGTTCCCAAGACTATCTTCATATTATTTGTAACTCTTTCAATAAAGTCTTCACACAAGTTTAAAATGCTCCTTGTTGTCTAATTCTCTCCTTCTGAAGATGGTTCTGGAAATACAGTTTTTACCAGCTGATTTGCAGAGTAAAGTAGTTTTTTTTTCTATGTACCATTATGGTCCTTATTTTGTTATGAGCACCTAAAAGGTTCATCTAAATTTTTTAAAGTATATATGTTTCTTCTTCAGTGTTTAATTTTCTAGACAACTTTAGAATCGAGTTGACATTTTCCTTAAGGAGAGAAAATTTGTGTTGCAATTTAGGATGTTTTAAATTTATGAGTACATTTTCTTGGCAAATGCCATCATTATAATCTTGGAAAATTTTATATTTATGAGTTTTCCCAAGCATACCTCCTCCAACTCCCTTGAACATTTCTGTTGGTTCTGGTTTTCAGTAATGTTTTTTAGCACATTTTTATTATTCTCCACATTTGACTGTTAACTTTCACTAGCCCCTCTAGGAAGGTCCAACATTCTTGGTTATAATAAGGGGTAGGGAGAAGTTATTAACTAGCAGGCAACTGTCACTGCTCAAATCTAAAGGCAGGAGAACAGTATAGTTCTACACTTTATAAGCCCTTGCTTTTCCCAGCTTGCAGCTACTCTATAATACAACAAGTGAGCTATGGATGTTGCTATCTCATGAGACATCACTGGCCGGAATTAGCTAGTTTCACCACATTTAGAAGTTATTTTTAGAATACAGGCTGAAGATGTCTCTTATATTTATAAAGGAAATTATTTCTCTTGGATCTCATCCTCTATGGCTTGAAACATTCTCAAACTCCTCACCAGATATCTATCAGGGTAAGATGATGCAGCCACACATGACTCTGCCTCTAATTATTGTTTATTGCAGTGTCAGAGTTGAAGCTGATAATACTGCTATTAATTCAAGCTGGAGATTCTAGTGGCAGAATAACTGGCAGTGGCAGAGCCAGTGTCAGCCTTTTATTGAGGCATTTATTTCATTTTATTTAATCCACGCTGTCTTTGCTATTGGTACTCTGAGAGTGAAACAGAACATAATAATCAAAACATTCCACAGTTCTGTGCTCTCTCTCTCTTCTGCTTATCAGGTTTCTCTTAAATTTATACATTTTGCTTATTTTTTGGTTCAATAATCTTGATAGCTAATTTTGGGTGTAAATGTTTCCCTTAACATAGTACTTCATTTTGGCTTCCTCAGATATTATATTACTTTGCTATTAATTGATAAATTTTTCCCACTTTTTTGGTGCTTATTATTTACATGTAAGAATCGATATTTTGTATGTCTTTCTTGAATGTGTGTATTAATATACACCATATATTGACATACCAGTTAATATACATAAGTACATAGATATATATTATACATATCAGTTGACTTTATATATGTACATATACATACATATTGTGTATTTTTATATATTTATACATATATAAATTGATTTTCAAATCATAGATATAGAATATTTGTCTTTTAAAGACTTCTATCTACAGTTACATTAATTTTCATATTTCTATAGATGTATATTATTTTTTCATCAAATAGTTAACATTTTGTCTTTCATCTGCTTTCTTTAAGAGCTAGCTCTTGATGAAATCTTACCATTGCAACAGCATGGATGGATCTAGAAGGTATTATGCTAAGTGAAGTAAGTCAGTCATAGAAAGACAAATGCCATATTTCACCTATATGTAGAATCTAAAGAACAAAATAAACAAACAAAACAAAACAGACTCATAAATACAGAGAACAGACTGATGGCTGACACAGGGGGAAGTATTTGGGGGACTAGGTGAAAAAGGTGAAGGGATTATGAAGTACAGATTGGAAGTTACAGAATAGTCATGGGGATGTAATGTACAGCACAGGAAATAATATTATAATAACTATACATGGTGCCAAGCAGATACGGGAAATATTGGGGGAACACTTTGTAAAGTATATGATTGTCTAACCATGATGCTGTACACTTGAAACTAACAAAAAGTGATATTAAATGTGAATTGTAATTGAAAAATATTTTTAAAAAACTAGCTCTTGGTTTTATTTTATTATTATTTCATATTATCCTTTTAAAATGTTTTATTATAAATGCTTAGCTGATTTATTTTAGTAGTCTATATTAACACTTTACACAATACTACTCTGTACTAAAAATACTCTGTGCTAATTTTATATTCTAGTAAACTAAAGAATATATTTTCTTGTAAATACTATAGATGACCTGTACAGAATTCTCTCAATTCCAAAGACATAAAACCCCTTAATTTTGGTTTCAGTTTCTTCCATAACCCAAGTAATTTAAATATATGCAATGTATATTTAATTTTTAATTGGTTATCTTTGGCTGTTTTCCTACTGTTAAATCCATGTTATTTGATACTGTCTTTTAAAAAATTATTGAATTTATTGGGTAATAAAATTATATAGATTTCAAGTGTATAATACTATAATATATAATCTGTATATTGCATTGTGTGTTCATCATCCAAAATCAAGTCTCCATCACCTTTTACCTCCCTTTACCCTCTTCCCCTTCCCATCACCCATTTTCTGTCTTATAATCACCACACTGTTGTCTTTATAGTTTTTTTCTTAATCTCTTCACCTTTTTACCCAGCCACACAATCCAGTTCCTCTCAGACAGATGTCGTTCTGTTCTCCATATCTATGAGTCTGTTTCTATTCTGTTTGTTTATTTTGTTCATTAGATTCCACATATAAATAAAATCATATGGTATTTGTCTTTCTGTGACTGACTTATTTCACTTAGCATAATACTGTCCAGTTCCACATATGTTGTCACAAAAGATAATGTTTTCTTCCTTTTTTTTTCTACAGCTGAGTAGTATTCCACTGTGTAAATGTACGACAGTTTTTTTTTTTTCCCATGCATCTACTGATGGGCATTTAAACAGCTTCCAAAACTTGACCATTGAAAATAATGCTGCAATGAATACAGGGCTGCATATATTTCTCCAAATCAGTGTTATAGGCTTCTTCAGATATATTGCCAGAAGTGAAATCACTGGGTTATAAGGCACTTCTATGTTTATTTTTTTGAGGAAATTCCATACTGTTCTCCATAGTGGCTATGCCAATGTGCATTCTCACCAACAGTGCATGGGGGTTCCTTTTCTTCACATCCTCATCAGCACTTGTTTGTTGATTTATTGATGATAACCATTCTAACAAGCATGAGGTAATAACTCATTGTGGTTTTAAATTTCACTTCTTTGATGATTAGTGATGTTGAGCATCTTTTCATATGTCTACTGGTCATCTGTATGTTCTCTTTGGAGAAGTATCTATTCAAGTCCTTTGCCCATTTTTTAAATTGGATTGTTTGGGAGGGGTTGGTGTTGAGTTATAAAAGTTTTTTATAAATTTTGGATATTAACCCCTCATCACATGTATCCTTGGGGAATATATTATCCCATTCAGTGGGTTCTCTTTTAATTTTGTTGATGGTTTCTTTTTCTGTGCAAACCCTTTTTAGTTTGATGTAGTCTTATTTATTTTTTCTTTTGTTTTCCTTGCCTGTAGAGTTAGATCAGAAAAATATTGCTATGAGAAATATTTAAGCTTTACTGTCTATGTTTTCTCCTAAAATTTTTATGGTTTCAAATCTTACATTTAAATTTTCAGTCGATTTTGAGTTTATTCTTCTGTATGGTGTAAGAAGGTGGTCTAGTTTCATTTTTTTTTTGCACATATCTCTTCAATTTTCTGTACACCAGTTTTTAAATAGACTGTCTTTACCAAATTGTAGGTTCTTGCCTCCTTTGTCAAATATTAATTAACTGTAAAGACATGGGTTATTTCAGGGCTATTTTGTTCCATTAAGCAACATGTGGGTGTTTTTCCAGTACCATGCTGTTTGGATTATTACAGCCTTGTAGTGTAGTTTGATATCAGATTATATGACTCCTCCAAACTTGTTCTTTTTTCTCAAGATTACTGTAGCTACTTGAGATCTTTTGTATTTCATATAAATATTTGGCATATTTGTCTAGTTCAGTGAAATACATCATTGGTATTATGATAGGATCTGCATTGAATTTGTAGACTGTTTTGGGTAGTATAGACATATTAATGATAATTCTTTCTATCTATAAACATGGTATATGCTGCTACTTATATGTATTTTCTTCTGTGTCATATAATTTTCTGAGTACAGGTCTTTTGCATCCTTGGTTAAATTTATTCCTAGGTATATTTTATTTATTAAATATAATTGTAAATGGGATTCTTTTCTTAGTTCGTCTTTCTGCTAGTTTTTACTGGTGTATAAAAATGCAATTGCTTTCTGGATATTCATTTTATGTTATGCTACTTTTCTGATTTCATGTATCAGTTCTAGCAGTTTTTTTGGTGGAATCTTTAGTGTTCTCTCCATGTAATATCATGTCATCTGCAAATAGTGAAAGTTTTACTTTTTCTATTCCAATTGTGATGCCTTTTATTTCTTCTTGTCTGATTGCTGTGGCTATTACTTCCAATATTATGTTGAATAAGAGTGGTGAAAGTGGACATCCCTATCTTTTCCCCAATTTTACTATAAATGGTTTTAGGTTTTGCCCAGTGAGTATGATATTGGCTGTGGGTTTTTCATCTATAACCTTGTTTATGATGAGTTTTGTTCCCTCTATTCCCACATTGTGAGAGTTTTTATCATATGGGTGCGGGATTTTATCAAATGATTTTTCTCCATCTACAGATATAATCATGTGGTTTTTATCCTTTTTTTCTTTTCTTTTTTTTTTTTTGGTGTGTGTAACATCTATTGATTTGTGTATATTGTACCAATCATTCATTCCTGGAATAAATCCCACCTGATCATGGTGTATGATTTTTTTAAATGCATTGTTGGATCTGGTTTGCTAATATTTAATTGACGACTTTAGCATCTGTATTCACCAGGGATGTTTGTCTATATTTTTGTTCTTTGTAGTGTCTTTACCTGGTTTTGGCATTAGGACAATGCTGGCTTCACACAATGAGCATGAGGGTTTTCTGTCCTTTTGCATATTTTGGAAAAGTTTAAGAAGGCTAAGTGTTTTTTGAATGTTTGGTAAAATTCACCTGTGAAGCTATCTGGTCCAGCACGTTTGTTTGATGGGAATTTTTTGATTACTGCTTCTATGCAGATTTTCTGATTTTCCCTGATTCAGTTTATGAAGTATGTTTCTAGAAATTTATTCGTTTTGTTCAAAAAGAGACCGAGAAGGTCACTTCATAATACTCAAGGGAAGAATCCACCAAGAAGACATAAACATTGTAAATATATATGCACCCAACATAGGAGCACCCAAATACATGAAGAAAATCTTGGAGGACTTCAAGAAAGATATTGATGGCAACACAATTATAGTAGAGGATTTCAACAACCCACTGTCAAAAATGGATAGATCTTCCAAACAA
>CM052542.1:102873272-102896737 GCA_028533065.1 Trachops cirrhosus
AGAAGGTCACTTCATAATACTCAAGGGAAGAATCCACCAAGAAGACATAAACATTGTAAATATATATGCACCCAACATAGGAGCACCCAAATACATGAAGAAAATCTTGGAGGACTTCAAGAAAGATATTGATGGCAACACAATTATAGTAGAGGATTTCAACAACCCACTGTCAAAAATGGATAGATCTTCCAAACAAAATATCAACAAAAACATTGAGACATTGAACAATGTCATAGATTGAATGGACTTAACTGATATATACAGAGCTTTTCATCCCTAAGAAGCAAATAAACATTCTTTTCAAATGCACAAGGAACGTTTTCAAAGATAGAACGCATGATAGGACACAAAACAAGCCTCAACACATTCAAGAAAATTGAAATCATATCAAGCATTTTCTCTGACCACAAAACACTGAAACTAGAAACCAACCTCAAAGAAAAAAAACCCCAAACACTCACACTCATGGAGATTGAATAGCATGCTATTTAAACAATGAATGGGTCAAGAATGAGATCAAGGCAGAAATCAAAAAGTTTCTGGAAACAAATGAAAATGAACTCACAACAACCCAAAACTTATGGGACACAGCGAAGGCAGTCCTGAGAGGGAAGTTCATAGCTATACAGGCCTACCTAAAAAAGATAGAAACATTTCAAACAAACAACCTAACCCTATGCCTACAAGATCTTGAGGAACAACAACAAAGACAGCCCAGAGCAAGTAGAAGGAAAGAAATACCCGAGATCTGAGCAGAATTAAATGACATAGAGACTAAAAGCACAATTCTAAGGATCAGTAAATCCAGGATCTGGTTCTTCAAAAAGATAAACAAAGTCAAAAGGCTGTTAAGCAGGCTCATCAAGAAAAAAGAGAGAAGACCCAAATAAGCACAATCAGAAATGAAAGAGGAGAGATTACAACTGATACCACAGAAATACAAAGGATTGTAAGAAATTACTTAACAAGGAACTGTATGCCAAAACATTTGAAGACCTAGGTGAAATGGACAAATTTCTAGAAAAATATAATCTCCCAGAAAAATATAACTCAGTGAAGAAGAAAGCCTGAACAGACCAATAACAGCAAATGAAATTGAAGCAGTAATCAAAAAACTCCCAACACACAAAAGCCCTGTACTGGATGATTTCACAGGAGAATTCTACAAAGCATTTAAGGAAAAGCTAACCCCTATCCTTCTCAGACTATTCCAAAAAATCCAAGAAGACACAAGACTCCCAAGCTGTTTTATGAAGACAGCATCATCTTAATCCCCCAAACCAGATAAAGACACAACAAAGAAAGAAAATTCAGACCAATATCACTGATGCACGTAGATGCTAAAATCTTCCGCAAAATATTGGCAAACCACATCCAGCAATACATTAAAAAGATCATACATCATGACCAAGTGGGATTCATCCCAGGGATGCATCCCAGGGATGGTACAATATTTTCAAAACAATAAGCATAATATAACACATAAAACCAAGACAAAAATCACATGATCATATCAATAGATGCAGAAAAAGCATTTGATAAGGCACAGCACCCACTGATGATAAAAACACTCAGCAAAATGAGAATAGAGGGAGCATTCCTCCACCTAATAAGGCCATATGTGAGAGACCTACAGCCTACATCATACTCACTATGCAAAAACTAAAAACTTTCCCACTAAGATCAGGAACAAGAGAAGGTTGTCCACTTTCACCACTTCTATTCAACATGGCATTGGAAGTCCTAGCCACAGCAATCACACAAGAGAAGGAAATAAAAGGCATCCAAATTGGAGAAAAGGAAACAAAACTGTCATTGTTTGCAGTTGAAATGACAGTGTACATAGAAAATCCTATAGACTCCACCAAAAAGCTGCTGGACCCTTAAATGAATTTGTCAAAACAGTGATACACAGTCAATATTCAGAAGTCAAAGGCATTTTTGTATAGCAACAGTGAAGTATCAGAAACAGAAATCAGGAAAAAGTCCCATTTGATACAGTAACAAGAAAAATAAAATACCTAGCAATTAACCTAACCAAGGAGTAAAGGAGCTTTACTGAGAAAATTATACAACACTGAAGAATGATATTAAGGAAGACAGAAACAAGTGGAAACATATACCATGTTCATGGATAGGGAGAATTAACAAAATGTCTATATTCCCCAAAGCAATTTATAGATTCAATGCAATACCTATTAAAGTACCAATGGCATATTTCACAGATATAGAACAAACACTTCAAAAATTCATATGGAACCATAAATGACCCTGAATAGCTGCAGCAATTTTGGAAAAGAAGTACAAAACAGGAGGGATCACAGTACCTGATATCTAACTGTATTACAAGACCTGTTATCAAAACAGACTGGTACTGGCATAAGAACAGACACATGGACCAATGGAACCAAATAGAGAGCCCAGAAATAAACCCAAGTCCCTATGGTCAATTAATATTTGACAAAGGGAGCAGCAGCATAAAGTGGAGCAAATATAGCCCCTTCAAGAAATGATGTTGAAAGATAGACAGCTACTTGCAAGAAAATGAAACTCGATTACCAACTTATACCATACACAAAAATAAATTCAAGGTGGATAAAAGACTTAAATATAAGTTGTGACACAATAAAAGTCCTTCAGGAGAACGTAGACAGGAAAATCTCAGATATTCCATACAGCAATATTTTCACTGATATTTCCCCTAGCTCAAGGGACATAAAGGAAGGAATAAACAAATGAGACCTCATCAAAATAAAAAGCTTCTGCACAGCTAAAGAAAACAGCATTAAAATGAAAAGAGAACCAACTGTATGGGAAAACAGAATTGCCAATGATACCGCAGGCAAGGGCTTGATCTCCAAAATATATAAAGAACTCACATGACTCCTCTCTTAGAAGACAACCAACCCAATTAAAAAATGGGCAAAAGACTTGAACAGACACTTCTCCAAGGAGGACGCACAGAGGGTATGGAGACATATGAAAAGACGCTCAGTATTGCTAGCTATCAGAGAGATGCAAATTAAAACCACAATGAAATATCACTTCACACCAGTCAGAATGGCCATCATAAACATGGCAACAAACAAGTATTGGAGAGGTTGTGGAGAAAAGGGAACCCTAGTGCATTGTTGGTGGGATTGCAGCCTGGTGCAACCACTATGGAAAATAGTATGGAATATCCTCGGAAAACTAAAAATAGAACTGCCTTTTGATCTGGCAATTCCACTGCTAGGATTATATTCTAAGAATCCTGAAACACCAATCCAAAAGACCTATGCACCCTAATGTTTATAGCAGCACAATTTACAATAGCCAAGTGCTGCAAGCAACCTAAGTACCCATCAGTAATGGGTCAAAATATGATGGTGCATTTATACAATGGAATACTACACAGAAGAAAGAAAGATTGAGCACCTATCCTTCATGAGAGCATGGATGGAACTGGAGAGCATTATGCTACGTGAGATAAGCCAGGCAGTGAAAGACAAATACCATATGATATCACCTTAACTAGAACATAATCAACAAAACAAACAAGCAAGCAAAATATAACCAGAGACATTGTAATTAAGAACAACTGACAGTAACCAGAGGGAAGAGGGGAGGGAATAATGGAGGGAAATGGGTGAAGGGTTTTCAGGAACAACTATAAAGGACACATGCACAAAACCATGGAGGATGTGGAAAGAAGGGAGAGAGGTGGGGATGGCTGGCATGGTGTGAGGCATGGGGGGGGGCAGAAAATTGTACTTGAACAACAATAAAATTCAAAAGTATGTAATAAAAAAGCATAAAAATAATAAAATAAATAAAAATTTTTAAAAAAGACTTCTGCTGGAACAACTTGTTATCTGTAAGTTATAAACATCAACTTTACTTAAAACCATATAGAAAATTTCAGCTGGAATGAATCATGGATCTAAATGTAAAAACTAAGACTATAGAGTTCTTTTAAAGCTATAGAAGAAAAAATATTTGTAACCTTGTTTTAGGACCTGGAAGTCATGAAATATAGAAAGAAAATAATGATAAATTGAACTCATTAAAATTAAGAACTTCTACCCTTCAAAAGGAGCCAAAATGAATACAAAACAAATTCAACAAAGAATATATATAAACAAGCCACAGAATGAGAGAAATTAAAAACAGGGAGATATATATATTTAGGCATATATCATATATGCACATGTGTATGCATATGTATATGTACTATACATATACACATATTCAAAATGGAACAAAATACAAAGAACATTTATTTAAAGGATAAACATTTAAACAGACATTTCACAAGAGAAGGCAAATAAAAAGTAGTCAAATAACACATGTAAAAATGCTTATCACCTTCAGTATTTAGCGGCATACAAATTTAATGACCATAAATTTTACCACATACTTAGGAGAATGGCTAAAATTAAAAAAGACAATACCTTGGCTATGATGCAGAGCAACTAGAACTCATACACACAGTGATGGGCATAAGTAGGTTTATAGTTGTTCAAATAGAAAATAATACAAAAATTAATAAATAATAATATAAGAATAAACTCTCCATTTCACATACTCACAATACTGCTGATAATAACGTAGAATTGTACAACCACTTTAAAAATGGTTCAGCAATTTCTGAGAAATGTTAAATATATACCTGGCATTGGAATTAATTGTTCCACTCCTAGGTATTAAGATTTGTCCACCCAAAGATTTGTACAGAAAAGTTCAAACAGTTTTGTGTATAAAAGCCACAAATTGAAAACTACACAAATGTTCAACGCCTAAGAAATATATAAACAAAATGTTGTGAAGTCATAGGATGGAATACTACTTAGTAGTAAAAAGAAACAACCATTTACATATGAAACAACCTAATTGAATCATTCATGGTGATAGACACCAGCTACAAAAGAGCATATATTATATGATTCCATTTCTATAAAATGCAAATAAATCTCTAGTGACAAAAAGCAGATCAATACTTGTCTGTGGCCAAAGGTAAAATTGGGATCATTGAAAAGGGGCTCAAAAATTCCTTAGGGAATGATGAAAATGTTTTATGTCATGACCGGAGGTGGTTTTCCAATGGTGACAAGAAAAAAAAATAAACTAGAACCATAAGCAATCTGTAGGTTGGAACCTTATTTGATTTTTTTGTTTGTTTTTGTTTTGTTCTTCACTACAGTGCTTGTCATTTATGAAGCATTCATTAATATTTCTTGAATAAATGATCAAATGAGTACATAAATAGATTCCTGATGTGTGAAATTCAGTGTATTTCAAATAAAATTATTTAAATGTGTTTCCTTAAAAAGCATTATTTTAGACACAGACCTAAACTGGATAAATAAATCTCTGCACCTGTTATAATAATACCATTTACAGTAAACCTACAGTGGAAAAAATATTGTATCAGTCCTTATCAGTACCTGCCACCAAGAGTCCCCAAAACACAAAAGTTCCTAAGACCTTCTAAGATAAAAAATTAAGATTTTACAATAATTGGTCAAATTCAACATTGATAAATTTTGAAACAAGTTAAATAAGAGGAAAACTTCACCTCCTCTATAGATTGGTAAGTGTCTGCAAGGCTCTGCACTCACGATAAAATAGCAGAAAGTCAAGACACATTTACTTTGTCTAAGGACACAGTTTCAGTATCAGTGAGAATGGTGTGAGCAGCACACACAGCATCTCTACACCTAAACCCAGACCATCTGAATTTCACTACAGCAGTTGTGATCACTTAGGCTTTGCTAGCTGTGACTCCCACAGAACTGTGATTCCCAGGGAGCACTGATAACACCTTGAGCCATCCTGGACTACATAAAGAAGAGAGGTAATCTGGCTTCTAGAGCAAAGAACAATGATAATGCTGGGTTCAGAAGAAAACCAGCAAAAAAACTCACTAGGCCTTTATAACTAAATACAAGTGAATTATAGTCATTATCCCATAACTGCAACTTAAAATATAAGGAGAGCAGGAAACACTTTTCCCTTTAATCTTTTGCAAAAATAAGGAAAATTAAACAAAGTGATTTTTTGGCATAAGTGTCTGATGTACTTTAAAACCAATATGAAGTGGAGGATGAACAGATTAAACTTCACCTACAATTTATGGTCTTTCTGGATATTTCAGTTCTTGTGACCCACCTCCTCCACAGTGAACAAGCCATTCCTTGACATTGGGGTGCCCTAAAAAGTTGTCAAAGGAATACAGATTACTCATTCACTCAATATATTTTGGCAAATGGAAGAGAGAAATAGTGACTAAATCACATCATTACTTAAATCTACAAGTAATTTTATTACAATTAAGAATTTTTAGATTCTGAGAAAAGCAATTAATATTTTTTTCTCAGAGCAACTTAAATTGCTTGTTTGAAGTGAGGTTAACATTTGCCCCTTCCTTGCACATCTTTCCTATCATGGATATAAACGACAACAAGAATGGGAGTGGAGTGAGGAACTGAAGATTATTTTTGTTTCAATAGGATAAAGAAGTTGATTGACATCAAGACTCTCATTGACCAAACCTGAGTCAGGCTCCTCAGAGCCCTCTTATTGAGGAGACCCATCCTTGAGCTCTGACCTTTGCCAACTTAGTCCAGGGTTAGCAAGAACCCTGCTGCTCTAGTTTAGCTAAAATCCCTCTACCCAGGATATCTGGTCAAATTCCTCATCCACCACTCTTAAATATTATCACCATGCCCTGACTTCAATAAGAACCCTGTCAAGTCTGTTTAGCCAGCATCCCCCTTATCCCTGATGTTTCTCTGTAGTGATTTTCTACCCACTGACCCCTACCCTGCCCCATGGCTATAAATTCCCACTTACCCTTGTTGACGTGAAGTTGAGCCCAATGTTTCTACTCTACTGAAAAACTTGCATTTGAGTAGTTTGTGTTGAATAAAGTTTCCCTTACTGACTTTAACAAGTACATGAAAAGTTTTTCTTTAAACATGTCATAGCTACAGCTTAATGATCTCCATGTGAAGACTATTGGACTTTTCCTAGTAAACACCTACTTCAGCTCATATCCAAGCAGTAGGCACTTTAGAACACCAGTGGGAAAAACATTAGAGGGAGTAGAAAATGACCTAAATGTCCATCCCCAAGGGTTAAATGAAGCATTCAGTATGAAACAGCATTTTTCAGGAAATCAGAAGAGCTATAATGGCTTCTGACATCTGTCACCAATGGCTATCTGATTTTGAGTCATTAAATGTGTGCAAATATCCATCTAGTTTTTAAAAAATAAGATTTATATCACTGGATTGTTATTTTAAAGAAAATTTGTATATCACTTTAATTTTGTAAACTTTATATATTATATATATGAATATTTGGTAATATCATGCTCATTTTTGTTTCTATAGCTAAAAGAAAACTGCTTTAATGGATTGTGAACCATTCACTTTCTGACATCCTAGAGCACTGGAGGAGGATCTGTGCAATTTACATTTGATTCAAAACTCATCCTGACTGTGCACACTAGCAACATAAATTAGCATTTATAAATGTACATCTTGCACTTTTTGATTCTCTGTTCATTTAAGTGTTATATAGATTTTAGCTACTTTTATTCTTACCATTTTTTTTGGTAAAAAAATCCATGATTTACACTTTAGCACTTATCACTTATGTCCTTAGACTGCCATTTAAAATCATTCATTCAAGTTATGTATGTAGCTCAGAAAGCCATGGGTAAATGATCAACTTAGTTGTGTGATTTTATTTCATTAAAGAACCTGGAAGTAGCTAAACACATGCCCAATATCCATCTTCGGCAAATGTGGGGTCGAGGGACTCTTTATCTACAGATGTCTTTTTTGGTATGCCATGAAAGGTATAAAAAATCATCTTATAAAGTGTATGGTTTGGACATTGAACAACTTTAAGGCTAGAAAACAGCTTCCCACAGGTCTCTTATTAATTTAAGTAATTGGAATAAATTGGCAAGCTAAAGCATCTATGATGTGGCTCTGAAAACCCCAAGGACTGCTTCATAATTAAAGAATCCTCCTTTCTTACACAATCCAATCCCACTATTCATAAATAGATAGATGATAGATAGATAATAGATAAACTATGAAGGAGTTTGGGTAGTAATATTGGATATTGTGAAAACCTTTCAGCTGATTTTAATAAAGAATTCCAAATAAAACTGAGGGTATTGATGAACAAAAATATACAGGCAAAGAACTCTGAGCATTATTTGAGTACCCAGATAGTAACCAAGTTTTATCTAAAATTTTCTGTATATTTCACTACACTCATCATATGCTTCCAAATGTCTAATTTATTTTATGTCTAGAAGAACCCAAGCACACTATAATTCATTTTCAAGTGTTATTTAATACTGTAGATGTTCAAATTTCCAATTATTGAATCATTGAGCTGAACATTGTTTTTTATTTCATTTGTAAGATGTTAGAAATGAAGATAATATGCATATTCCATGGAAATTCTTCCTTGAATATCTGTAATTTCCAAGAATCTCGTCTTCCTTTTTCATTCTCCTGGTTCCTTCAAGGAAAGAAGGAAGGAAAAAAAGAAGGAAGGATAGAAGGAAGGAAAGATGGAAGGAAGTAGAAAAAGGAGAGAGAGAAAGAAGGAAGGAAAAGGGAAAAAGAAATCCCAATTATTAGTGTACAACTCTATATTTCTAAAGAGAAAGTAAAACACTTGTGTATAAATCAGTTAACAGGTGCACTAGGCAATGAAGCTAAAGACTAGGGAAAAGGGTTTTACATTGGTATGAAATGTGTTGAGCAGTAGCTAGCATTTATTAAAGTTTGCCAGATTGTCTCATTTAATTTGCATTGCACATAATATGTTCATTTGTTACTTCAATATCAAAGATGAAGAAGTTGAAGTTAGGAGGGGTTAGAACATATACCCAACTATGAAATAACAGATTAAACTGCATCTGAGACTATCAATTCTACAGCAGATTCTCTTAATCACTGAACTTTAATGATATCTCCAAGAAATATCTATTAAGAAACAAGCAAACAAAATATAACCAGAAACATTGAAACTCAGAACAAACTGACAGTAACAAGAGGGAGGTAGAAGGGGATAATGGGGGGAAAAGGGGGAGGTTTTTCAGGAACATGTATAAAGGACACATGGACAAAACCAAAGCAGGGTAGGATCAAGAGTGGGAAGAAGGGATGGCTGAGGTAAGGGAAAGTTGTGGGGGGAAAATGAAGAAAACTGTGCTTGAACAACAATAAAAAATGTGGAAAATTTAAAAATTTTAAAAATTATCCTATGAATGCCATTTGAACAATCTGAGTTCAGAAAGGAGCAAAAACAGAGAAACAACATATTTGTAGTAATACAAGTTGCCATTAGAAGGAAATGCAATACATTCAGAATTAGGATTAGCAAAAACAAGTACTCTATGTCCATATAATTTTAAGTGAAGTGGTATGATTTGCCTTAAAGAGAAAAATGGCTAAGAAAACTTTAGAAACCACATAAATACTGAAGATGAATATATCATGCGAAATCTCAGTAGTTCACCATTAGATGGAACTTGCCTTCAGTTATCTATAGGCCAAAAAGCTCTGTGGTCTTTTAGCAAAGAAGCAAAAAAGTAGTTAAATGTGAATTCTGTTTAGAGTGAAAATAAAATGTATTGATTTGTACAAAAGTTTGTAACTTGTATTCACTTCCAGTTACATGGGGAAAGAAAACCTCTATATTTCTTGTATAGACCAAGTTATTAAGGATTTTCCTTGAAAAAAATTCTCAAAAAGAAGCTGGACTTGTTTTCATTCCCTAGAAATAGTGATGCCATTTCTATGGCTAGAACTAAAGAAAGGATAAAGAAATTTGTTTTTCTAAACTTATTAAGTCAAATTGCCATTGACAGGATAGTATTTAATGCCTCGAGTGGGATTAAGAAGTGATACTTTTTGACCTGCAAAGTCAGGATAGTGTGTCAGACAGAACAGGAATTGAAAATCACTGAGACATGTTTCCATGCTGTTTTCACAGTTTGTAAAATAGGCATATTACTGAACCAATTTCCTTTTCCATAGAATCAACACCCCCACCCACCCACATACACTCAAACCTCAGAGAATCCTGCTGTCACCTGACTGCTAACATAAAATAGCATGGTTATTGTTTACCTTCCATAGTTCCTTTTTTAATAGTTACACATTTCTCATTCTAGTGTTCTGGCACTGAAATATTTCTTACAATAAATGTATGCATGTAGTGTGGTAACTTTTTTGTTTTTATTTCTGAAGAGCTGTTATTAAATTGCTGGCATGTCTTACAACAAATAAGATCTCAGGATCGAGAAAATACAGAATTCAAAGTCATTAAGATGAACAGATACATTAAAATTGGGTCTTGGTGGGAAAAATAAATTCATGGAAAATTTGTTTGTTGATACCCAGAATATTTTATTGTCCATTACTGTGAAGAATTATTTAATTTACCAAAAGTTTTTCATTAAATAACGTGTTGGTCACCATAATTAATACAATTAACTTGTTTTATCTCCATTTTACAAATAAGCCAACAGAATCAGAAGGTTTTGCTATGTTCTTCTATTTTTTACAGGTACCCACTGCCCTCACTCTTCTGTAGATAAGGGCCTAGAAGTTTTAAGATACCTTGAGAAGGCTGTTGAAATATTGTAAGTGAAAGATAAAAGAAACCTATACCATATGGCAGCAGTGCAACTGCAGAAAAAGAGAGAATAGGAGTATTTACAAGGCAGAGTCCACAGAATTCACTAACAGAGTGTATACCTTAAGAATGAAGTACAGTCCCACACAATATGATTTTACAGATCTCCACAATAAGAGGTAAAAAAATGCATGAATTAGATATGTGTATACACACACACACGTATACATACATATACACAACAATTTAGTATATATTTTCCTTATTTATTTTTCTTTCTCTCACTTTTTATGATTTCCATTGGATAGTTCAAGTTTTCTTCTGTAGTTTTATATATTTTTGTTTTATTTTTAATCTTTTTATTGTATTTTTTACATTGCCTTTAAGTCCCCTTATACCCCCTCCCCCCAGAAATTACCACAGTGTTGTCCATCCTCCTGAGTCTTTTTTCCTCAATCCCTCTACCTCCTAACCTTCCCCCACCCCAGTTACCTGTCATCCTGCTCTCCATCTATGAGTCTGTCCCCATTTTCCTTGTTAGTTCAGCTTATTCATTAGATTCCACATAAGAGTGAAATCATATGATATTTGTCTTTCTCTGGCTTATTTCACTTAGCATAATGCTCTCCAGGTCCAGCCATACTGTTGCAAAGGGTAAAATTTTCTTTTTTTATGGCTGAGTAGTATTCCATTGTGCAAATGTCCTATAGCTGTTTTATCCATTCATCTATTAATGGACACTTGGGTTGCTTTCATATCCTGGCAATTGTAAATAATACTGCAATAGGGGTGCTTATATTTTTTCCAATTAGTGTTTTGGGTTCCTTCAGATATATTCCCAGAATATAGGGATCACTGGGTGAAAAGGCAGATCTATTTTTAATTTTTTGAGCTATCTTCATACTGCTTTTCACAGTGGCTGTACCAGTCTGTATTCCTACCAACAGTGCAAAAGTGTTCCCCTTCCTCCACATCCTCGCCAGCACTGTTTTCTTGTTGATTTATTGATAGCCATTCTGACATGTGAGATGGTATCTCATTGTGGTTTTAATTTGCATTTCTCTGATGATTAGTGATGTTGAGCAAATTTTCATGTCTATTGGCCATCTGTATGTCCTCTTTGGAGAAGTGTCTGTCTATTCAGGTCCTTTACCTATTTTTTAACTGGGTTGTTTGTTTTATAGATATTGAAATTTGTAAGTACTTCATAAATTGTCAATATTAACCCCTTATCAGATGTATTGGCAAACATATTCTCCATTCTGTGGGTTGTCTTTTTATTTTATTGATGATTTACTTTGCTGTGTAAAAATTTTTAGTTTGATGAAGTCCCATTTGTTTATTTTATTCTTTTGTTTCACTTGCCTGGGGAGATATATCTGATAAAGTTTCTACAAGCAAAGTCCAAGATTTTGCTGCCTATGTTTTTTCTAGGATTTCTATGGTTGTAGGTCTAAAATTTATGCCTTTGATACATTTTGAATTTATTCTTGTGTGTGGTATAAGAAGGTGGTCTAGTTTCATTTTTCTTCATGTATCTGTCCAATTTTCCCAACACCATTTGTTGAAAAAACTATATTGAGCCCATTTTATGTGCATGCTTCCTCTGCCAAATATTAATTGACTCTAAAGTTTTGGGTTTATGTCTGGGGATGTTTACTCTGTTCCATTGATATATCTGTCTGTATGTCAGTACCATGTTTTTTTTTATTACTATGGCCTTATAATACAGTTTGATATTAGGTAGTGTGATTCCTCCAACATTGTTCTTCTTTCTCAGGAATAATATGCAGGGGCTTTTGTGGTTCCATATAAATTTTTAAGTATTTGTTCTAGTTCTGTGAAATACATCATTTGAATCTTGATAGGAATTGAATTGAATCTACCTATTGTTTTTTTTTAGTATGGGCATTTTAATGATGTTAGTTCTTCCTAACACAGTATGTGCTTACACTTATTTATATATTCTTCCATTTCTTTCTTCAGTGTTTTATAATTTTCCAAGTACAGGTCTTTGACATCCTTGGTTAAGTAAATTCATAAGCATATTATTCTTTCTGAAGTAATTGTGAATGAGATTATTTTCTTGAATTCTTTTCTCTTAGTTCATTATTGGTGTATAAAATACAACTGAATTCTGAATATTAATTTTGTATCCTGTTACTTTGCTGAATTCTTTTATCAGTTCTAGTAGTTTGTTGGTGGAATCTTTGGGTTTCTCTCTGTACAGAATCATGTCATATTGGAATAAAGACAGTTTTACTTCTTCCTTTCCAATTGGATGCCTTTTATTTCTTATTCTTGTCTGGTTGCTGTGGCTGGGACTTCCAGTACTATGTTGAAAGTGGATATCCCTGTCTTGTTCCTGATCTTAAGGGGAATGCTTGTAGTTTTTGCCCATTGAGTATGATACTGACAATGTGTTTGTCTATATGGCCTTTGTTATGTCTAGGTATGACTCCTCTATTCTTACTTTGCTGAGAGTTTTTGTCATAAATTGGTGCCAGATTTTATCGAATGCTTTTTTTGCATCTATTTATATGATCATGTGATTTTATCCTTCATTTTGTTTATGGGTGAATAACATTTGTTGATTTGCTGCAAGCCATTATTGAATGTTGTATCAACCTTGCATTCCTGGAGTAAATCTCACTTGATCATGTTATGTGATCTTTTGGATGAATTGCTGTATTCGTTTTGCTAATAGGTTGTTGAAGATTTTCACATCTATGTTCATCAGAGATATTGGCCTATAATTTTATTTCTTTGTAGTGTCTTTGTCTGATTTTGGAATTAGGATAATTCTGGCCTAATAAAATGAATTTGGGAGCCCTTCCTCCTCTTGAATTTGATGAAATAGTTAGAAAAGAGGTGTTAGTTGTTCCCCTTTGAAGTCATTCAGTCCAGGGCTTTTGTTTGTTGGGAGTTTTTTTTTTTATTACTGCTTCAATTTCACTAAGTGTAATCTGTCCATTGAGATTCTGATTCTCCCTGATTTAGTTTTGAAAGATTGTACACTTCTAAGAATTTATCCACTTTATCCATGTTGTCCAATTTGCTGGTATATAGTTGTTCATAATATTTTCTTACAATCCTTTATGTTTCTTTGGTTGCAGTTATTTCTCCCCTTTTGTTTCTGATTTATTTATTTGGATCCTTTCCCTTTTTTTCTTGATGAGTCTGGTTAAATATTTGTCAATCTTGTTTATCTTTTCAAAAACCACCTCTTGGGTTAATTGATCTTTTATATCATTTTTTAAGACTCTATTTTGTTTATTCTCTGATTTTTATCATTTCCTTCTTTCTATTCACTTAGGGCTTTGCTGTTTTTTTTCAAGTTCCTTTAAGTGTAAAGTTAGATTGTTTATTTGAGCTTTTCTTTTTACTTTTTTTTCCCCTTTTGGGATAGGCCTGTAATGCTATGAATTTCTCACTAGAGTTGTTTTCCCAGTGTCCCACAGATTTTTGATTGTTCTGTCCTCCTATTCATTTGTTTCAAGGTATCTTTTGATTTCTTCCTTAATCTTGTTGTTGACCCATTCATTGTTTAATAACATTATTTAGCTTCCATGTGTTTGCACGTTTTTCAGTGTTCTTGGGAATGATTTTCAGTTTCATAGCATTGTGGTCAGAGAAGACGGCTGATACAATTTCAAACTTCTTAAATTTAGTGAGATTTGTTTTGTGTCCTAACATCATGTTATCTATCCTGTCTCTCTATCTCTCTCTCTCTCTGGATATATATATATAGAGAGAGAAAATTTCCAAATAGTGCAATAAAACAGGCCATATCTGTGATACTGAAATTTGAGGAAATTTGACACAGAACATGAATACAAATTTATAGAAAAATCTCAAACAAAAATAAGCACCAGAGGGGTTGACTTCGAAATGAAAGCCAGTTTTCCCAACATGATACATGGATAAGCTCACATCATCAATAGACAAAGGGGAATATATTGTTGACTATGTAATTAAAGACATTTGGAAGACAAGGCCAGTTGTGGCAGTCCTTTTGTACCTCAGCTTCTACATAGGTATACAGAGGAGCTGGCTATGTATCTGAACAGTGGTTCTCAAACATTATGGCTCTCAAAATTGCCTGGAAGATTTGTTCAAATGCAGATTTCTAAGCCCAACCTCCAGATTTTCTGAGTCAGTAGGTTTGGAGCATTATCCACAAACTTTCATTTCCAATAAGCTCCCAGGGGATGCTAATGTGTCTGGCCCTTGTTCTACATTTTGAGATCCAGTGTACCCCACTATAGCTCAGAGACCAGGTCTCTAAAATTCATATTTGTTTCTGATTGCCCCTTGTACAGGGTAGAGCAAAGGTAATTTTACAGTTCTGAGTATGCAAAACACCGAGTTTTTTCTTGTATTATTATTTATTAAATATTGTATTACTTATATTACAATTGTAAACCTTCCTTTGCCTACCCCTGTATTGGTGTTGAAAGCAGATATAGAAAAGCAGCAGATGCAAGGAGGTAATGGCAGAACTCCACAAAAACATAAAAAAAACAAAAGGCATTGGGAGCCAGAGGCTGCCAACCCATAACTTAAGTAGATAAATCTCTCTACTGAAGGGTTAAAGATCTTCTTATTTTGCTGGGGTCTCCTTGCTTGAGTAACCTGATGATAGCTTGCATTTTGACACATCTGGACTCTTGCTTACCTGCAGTCACATAAGTTACATCCTGTGGAAATGCCCACAGCAGGAATAGCTGGTCTCAGCCACTGAGTAAATATTTGCCAAATACCTAAAATGACTAATTTAGCTATTCATTGAAAAACATAAACTGGCTATCAAAACTCTCTGGGAAGTTGAAAAAACAAACAAACTTCATATTAAAGAAGGACTAAGTTGAATAAGCAAAACATTTCAGCACAGAGGAAAGAGAATAAATGCAAAACACAAGGGAAGGGTCAAATAGAAATACTGGTTAGTGTATGTAGAGAATTTTAACATAATGTAGTATCTATATAATAATAAGAGAAGCCTATACAGGAAAATTTACCAAATGGAAAAAAATTGAGACATTGATGATTTGAGACATCAACAGAAGATATCTGCTGAGCTTCTGGTTCCACATGTAAGGAGCTTAGAAGTTGCTTGCTACTTTGTGCTAGTGGTAAAAATCTGAACAGACTGAGAAGTCAATAATTCTTCCTGGATCCACAAAAGAGAGAGTATACAGGGAAAACCACCAGCCCCAAGACTAGAGAGATGGACCGGCAAATGCAGAGAGTCATGACTTATGAGGTCAGAGACTTACAGGCTGAAACCACCACAGGAACCAGTAGGAAAAACTGCACTGTAATTAATGAATTGCTGGAGGCTCAGTGTGCACAACTCTGAGAGTTAAAAACTCCAGGGAGACCCATTAGTGGTGGTAGTGGGGGAAGGAGTCCCACAATATTGTGAGATTTACTTCCAAGAGAAAAATAGATCCAGGCAGTAAATATCAGAGAAAAATTGCAGGCTTCTGGCAGGGGGAGGGAAAAACGAATCAGTTTGAAATATGCCAGGGCATTGTGTTCTTCTTAACAAGACTCAACCTCAGGATAAACTAGTTAGCTAGAGCCTAACCAGCTAGGGTTTATAGAGCCCAACTGATTTGGGAACAAAAATATCCAAATCCAAGCCACTCTAGTCATGCTGTCCCACCTAATGGAGGGAAGAAACCCTAAAAAACACTTGTTAAGTTCCCAGTCCAGAAGCACAGGCTAATGAAGACTGATACCCAATCACAGAACTATAGGACACCTCCCTTCCCCCATATCTCACAAAACTAAAGGTATATTTACAACAGTTCCTCTTAGGTGGGACATAATATCTAGCTATCAAGAAAAAAATTACAAGGCATACCAAAAGGCAGAAGATACATTTTTTTCTTTCTTTTTATCTTTATGCTTTACTGAGGTATAATGGGCAAAAACAAAATTTGAAGAGACAGCATATTGATCACAGTTGTTTTACATTCCTGGTCTGATAAGTTCAACATCCCTCCATGTCTTTTTCTGATGCTTGGTCTAAGGGCTGTAATAGGTAAAGCAGGCAGCATTCAGAAACAGATGGGCAATGTAAGCAGAGAGATGGAAATCCTAAGAAAGAACAAAAAAGAAATGCTAGTGATAAAACACACAATCACAGAAATAAAGACTGCCTTTAATGGGCTTATTAGTTGACTGAACAGAGATAAGGAAAGAATCTGTTTCTTTTTTTCTTTTTAATAGAAGACCAAAAGGCAAAAAACAAAAAGAAGTATCTAAGGACTCTGGAACAACTAAAAAAGGTGTGACATATATGCAATGAGAATAACAGAAGAAAAACAGGAACAGAAGAAATATTTGAAATAATAATGATTGAGAATCTCCCCAAATTAATGTTGGACACTAAACCCCAGGCCTGGGAAGCTTAGAGAATACTGAACAGGATTAATGCAAAAACAAAACACGCAAACATAAACAACAAAATAATCCCTACACCTAGGCAAATCACTTCCAAATTACAGAAAACCAAAGATAAAGACAAAATCCTGAATGAAGCCAGAGGAAAAAAACCCCTTGTCCATTGAGATAATACAAAGAGTTGAGAGGGGCATCATCAACGTGGCAACATAGGTTGTTTCTGACTTCACTCCCCATCACAAAAAGATCAACTAACAACTACAAGAAGACATTACTGAGAGAATCCTTGAACACACGGATGGAACTTAAGCACCCCTTTGAACTTCAGAGACCTAGACACACTGCATTAGAAGTGTAAGTGGCTATGCATTCACATCATTGCTCTTCCCCCAGAACAATGCAGCACCAAGTGAAGAGGCCTCCTCTGAGCCTCAGTTCCTCCAGTGGGGAAAGAGAACCCAGGGGAGATGATCATCTATCTCTCCACAGCATTGTGTGTTCCTTTGTGGGAGCCCCTACTCTAATCTCACACCATGGGAATTAGGGGGAATCTGTAAGCTCAGCCACTGGGACCCTGACTATGAAGAAGAGGGAATGCTTGTAATAAGCACTGTGGGGATCTTGGCAGTCCCACTTCACATCTGCAGTGCCCAGTAGTAAGTCCAGTAAGTGGACTTGCTCATCTGCAGAATCAAATTGGGGTGCACATTGACCAGGGAAGTCAGTAGGGTACATACATACCTGATTTGGGTAAACAAAAGATGAGTTTTGCTTGCCCTAGAGCTTAGTTTGCTCATTCCCAGACAAGGTGCTAAGTTACAGTCCCACATTCTGTGGATGAGTGTCTTCCAGTCAAAATATGTATGTATCTATGAAATACCAGTAAATTTGCTTGAAAATATAGTCTAGCAATTTTATCCCCCTCTGCAAAAAAAGACATCAGTTGTAAAACATTCTTTCAGTCCTCTCACAACTTAGATTTCAGGCCCTTCTACCCAGTGCAGAAACTTCTTGAATTCTTATTGCATGATTGGAGCAAAAGCACCACCCTGTGTACCTTCTCCATGCCTATATTTGAAGAACCAAAGGCAGCTAGGGAATTTTACTCATCATTGCACATAGTTACTGCTAAAAATTCATAATCTCAGTAAGCATGTGAAATGGCCTAGCAATCTTAGTCTGGTTCTTTGACCTGCTCTCTCATTCTCTGACATAACTACTTTATGTCTTGCCCATGCTCCTCAAATACTCCACCCCTCAATCTTAAACCACAGTCCCTACAGATGCCTGGACTGCTGCTTAAGAGAAGATCAGATTAGAATTCTTCACCTTCCTTTTGAGAAACATACTAGCATACTGCCTCCTTTTACAGAAGAAACACTGTCCTCCTTGTATTTGAGCCTGATTCCTTTACCCATATTTAGAGTCCCCATTCTCATGAACTTCAAAATATTTGCCTTTCTGTTTCATATATTCAACATCTCTCTTTCCATTAAATTTCCCATTAAATATACTATATCAAATCATAACCCAACAGCCATTTCCAACCGTCTCTCTCTTCTCTCGGATGAACCAATTTCAAAATGTTTACACTCAGAATCTTTATTTATCCATACATACTTCACTGAATTTTCAGACAAACCATCTGTTCCTATTATGAAACTAAAGAAGCTTTTTCTATGGTAACAATGTCACTAAGTCCAGTAGGTATTTTTTTAGATTTCCCCATATTTCACCTCCCACTAGCTTTCAATCCTATTTGACTATTTTTTCCTTGAAGCATTGTCTTCTTTTTACATTACTGACATGTCTGTATCCAGATTTTCTTCCTTACTCCCTGACAAGTTCTCAGTCTTATTTCCGTGTACCTCTTCTTCATATTGACATAAGAAATTGAGCTTCTTCAAGATTAAAGATAAAAGTTATTTTCCTCTACCTCTATGTTCTTCTAGGCTACACAATATTAGTCCATAATTTTGATTACCAAAATATGCATACTTCTCTATCTCCAGCCTAAACTGCACCACTGAACTCTAGGATGACCTGAGTTTATCCATTGGACCAGGAAATCCATTTACATGTCTCAAGGTCACATAGAACTGAACACATTCTAACTAAAACTGTGAACTTCACTTTCTCGTGCATCCTTTGTCTAATGGTATGGCATAGGTCAAATTTCTGAATCATTTTCACATTTTCATTTTCTTCCCTCAATTTATCACCAAGTCTTATTGATATTATACCCTAAACTACTACAAGCTGCCATTGTTTCTTCTTGAGGCTACTGAAATAGAGCGCTAAGAGGTTGCTTTGTAGTGTTCAGGTATACCTCCCAGTACATTTTTTATGCTGCATAATGCAGGATCTTTTAAAACAGAATTTTTAAAAACCACCTTCTTTCCCATCTAAATTAGGAAAGCCTCAATGGAATTCTCTGTTGTTTAACAATGCTCTGAATGGCCTGTTACCCACTATTTTATCTTGTACCAGCAGCCTCAAAATTTCTCAATTTATTTGCATGAATAATTCAACCTCTATAACATTCCCACACCTTTCATCTCTATATGTATGTGTGTGCATGTGTATGAATATATATATATTTACATGTATATATTTTCCTCTTTTCCCTGTTTAAAAATATTAAATTAGTGAAGAGTGGAGAAAACTACAAAAATAAGATGTGATACCAGTGATACCCACAATTCATGTATAATAAAGGAATCATTGTCAAAAATGTTTAATATCACTCCTAAGAGAAGAAAATGTTACACTTACAATTAATATTCCTGCTAAATGTTTTCCAATTCCATTCTTTTTCATTTCCAAAAGTCATCCACTATCTTAACACACATGGTTATCCTTTCCAACCAAATCCACAAATCCATATGCATTTGTTGTCAATTTATTTTCTTTTTGGATTAAATATTTTTGAATTTTATTGATGTTCAAACGCAATCTTCTGCCTTTTTCCCTGACACCTCCACACCACCACAGCCATCCCAACTTCCCTCTCCTGTTTCCACCACTCCTCATTTTTGTACATGTGTCCTTTATAGTTGTTCCTATAAATCCTTCACCATTTACCCTCCATTATCACTTCACCTCGACCCTCTGGTTACTGTCAGTTTGTTCTTAATTTCAATGTCTCTGGTTATATTTTGCTTGCTTGTTTATTTTGTTGATTAGTTCCAGTTGAAGGTGAGATCATATGGTATTTGGCTTTCACTGCCTGGCTAACATCACTTAACATAATGCTCTCCAGTTCCATCCATGCTGTTGCAAAGGGTAGGAGCTCCTTTCTTTCTGCTGCATAGAATTCCATTGTGTAAATATACCATGTTTTTTTGATCCGTTCATTTACTGATGGGTACTTAGGTTGCTTCCAGCACTTGGCTTTTGTAAATTGTATTGCTATGAACATTGGGGTGCATGGGTTCTTTTGGATTAGTGTTTCAGGGTTCTCAGGATATAATCTTAGCAGTGCGATTTCTGGAACAAAAGGCAGTTCCATTTTCAGTTTTCTGAGGAAATTCCATACTATTTTCCATAGTGGTTGTACCAGTCTGCAAACCCACCAAGAGTGCACTAGGGTTCCCTTTTCTCAACAACCTCTCTAATACTTGTTGTTTGTTGCTTTGATTATGGTGGCCATTCTGACTTGTGTGAAGTGGTATCTCATTGTGGTTTTAATTTGCATCTCTTTGATGGCTAGTGATGCTGAGCATCTCTTTATATGTCTCTGCACCCTCTGTATGTCCTCCTTGGGGAAGTGTCTGTTCAAGTCTTTTGCCCACTTTTCAATTGGGTTGCTTGTCTTCTTAGAGTGGAGCCGTGTGAATTCTTTATTTATTTTGGAAATCACACACTTGTCTGAGGCAATCATTTCTTGAAAAGGCTATATGTGCTCCATTTTATGCTGCTGCTCCCTTTGTCAAATATTAATTGACCATAGGGACTTGGGTTTATTTCTGGGCTCTCTATTTGGTTCCATTGGTCCATGTGTCTGTTCTTATGCCAGTACCAGTCTGTTTTGATAACAGGTCTTGTAATACAGTTAGATATCAGGTACTGTGATCCCTCCTGTTTTGTACTTCTTTTCCAAAATTGCTGCAGCTATTCAGGGTCATTTATGGTTCCATATGAATTTTTGAAGTGTTTGTTCTATATCTGTGAAATATGCCATTGGTACTTTAATAGGTATTGCATTGAATCTATAAATTGCTTTGGGGAATATAGACATTTTGTTAATTCTCCCTATCCATGAACATGGTATATGTTTCCACTTGTTTCTGTCTTCCTTAATATCATTCTTCAGTGTTGTATAATTTTCTCAGTAAAGCTCCTTTACTCCTTGGTTAGGTTAATTGCTAGGTATTTTATTTTTCTTGTTACTGTATCAAATGGGACTTTTTCCTGATTTCTGTTTCTGATACTTCACTGTTGCTATACAAAAATGCCTTTGACTTCTGAATATTGACTGTGTATCACTGTTTTGACAAATTCATTTAAGGGTCCAGCAGCTTTTTGGTGGAGTCTATAGGATTTTCTATGTACACTGTCATTTCAACTGCAAACAATGACAGTTTTGTTTCCTTTTCTCCAATTTGGATGCCTTTTATTTCCTTCTCTTGTGTGATTGCTGTGGCTAGGACTTCCAATGCCATGTTGAATAGAAGTGGTGAAAGTGGACAACCTTCTCTTGTTCCTGATCTTAGTGGGAAAGTTTTTAGTTTTTGCATAGTGAGTATGATGTAGGCTGTAGGTCTCTCACATATGGCCTTATTAGGTGGAGGAATGCTCCCTCTATTCTCATTTTGCTGAGTGTTTTTATCATCAGTGGGTGCTGTGCCTTATCAAATGCTTTTTCTGCATCTATTGATATGATCATGTGATTTTTGTCTTGGTTTTATGTGTTATATTATGCTTATTGTTTTGAAAATATTGTACCATCCCTGGGATGCATCCCTGGGATGAATCCCACTTGGTCATGATGTATGATCTTTTTAATGTATTGCTGGATGTGGTTTGCCAATATTTTGCGGAAGATTTTAGCATCTACGTGCATCAGTGATATTGGTCTGAATTTTCTTTCTTTGTTGTGTCTTTATCTGGTTTGGGGGATTAAGATGATGCTGTCTTCATAAAACAGCTTGGGAGTCTTGTGTCTTCTTGGATTTTTTGGAATAGTCTGAGAAGGATAGGGGTTAGCTTTTCCTTAAATGCTTTGTAGAATTCTCCTGTGAAATCATCCAGTACAGGGCTTTTGTGTGTTGGGAGTTTTTTGATTACTGCTTCAATTTCATTTGCTGTTATTGGTCTGTTCAGGCTTTCTTCTTCACTGAGTTATATTTTTCTGGGAGATTATATTTTTCTAGAAATTTGTCCATTTCACCTAGGTCTTCAAATGTTTTGGCATACAGTTCCTTGTTAAGTAATTTCTTACAATCCTTTGTATTTCTGTGGTATCAGTTGTAATCTCTCCTCTTTCATTTCTGATTGTGCTTATTTGGGTCTTCTCTCTTTTTTCTTGATGAGCCTGCTTAACAGCCTTTTGACTTTGTTTATCTTTTTGAAGAACCAGATCCTGGATTTACTGATCCTTAGAATTGTGCTTTTAGTCTCTATGTCATTTAATTCTGCTCAGATCTCGGGTATTTCTTTCCTTCTACTTGCTCTGGGCTGTCTTTGTTGTTGTTCCTCAAGATCTTGTAGGCATAGGGTTAGGTTGTTTGTTTGAAATGTTTCTATCTTTTTTAGGTAGGCCTGTATAGCTATGAACTTCCCTCTCAGGACTGCCTTCGCTGTGTCCCATAAGTTTTGGGTTGTTGTGAGTTCATTTTCATTTGTTTCCAGAAACTTTTTGATTTCTGCCTTGATCTCATTCTTGACCCATTCATTGTTTAAATAGCATGCTATTCAATCTCCATGAGTGTGAGTGTTTGGGGTTTTTTTTCTTTGAGGTTGGTTTCTAGTTTCAGTGTTTTGTGGTCAGAGAAAATGCTTGATATGATTTCAATTTTCTTGAATGTGTTGAGGCTTGTTTTGTGTCCTATCATGCGTTCTATCTTTGAAAACGTTCCTTGTGCATTTGAAAAGAATGTTTATTTGCTTCTTAGGGATGAAAAGCTCTGTATATATCAGTTAAGTCCATTCAATCTATGACATTGTTCAATGTCTCAATGTTTTTGTTGATATTTTGTTTGGAAGATCTATCCATTTTTGACAGTGGGTTGTTGAAATCCTCTACTATAATTGTGTTGCCATCAATATCTTTCTTGAAGTCCTCCAAGATTTTCTTCATGTATTTGGGTGCTCCTATGTTGGGTGCATATATATTTACAATGTTTATGTCTTCTTGGTGGATTCTTCCCTTGAGTATTATGAAGTGACCTTCT
>CM052542.1:102897237-102919721 GCA_028533065.1 Trachops cirrhosus
TTGTTTGGAAGATCTATCCATTTTTGACAGTGGGTTGTTGAAATCCTCTACTATAATTGTGTTGCCATCAATATCTTTCTTGAAGTCCTCCAAGATTTTCTTCATGTATTTGGGTGCTCCTATGTTGGGTGCATATATATTTACAATGTTTATGTCTTCTTGGTGGATTCTTCCCTTGAGTATTATGAAGTGACCTTCTGGGTCTCTTTTTATGGTCCTTTGATATGAAGACTATTTTGCCTGATATGAGTATAGCTACCTCAGCTTTTTTTCTTGTCCATTTGTTTGGAATATTTGTTTGCAGTTCTTCACTTTCAAAGCATTTAATCCATTCACATTTAAGGTTACTATTGATAGTTACTTACTCATTGCCATTTTTTCATACCTATGTTCCTCTCTCTCTCACTCTTTTTCTTCCTTTTCTTAAAGCAGTCCCTTTAGCATCTATTGCAGAGCTGGTTTGGTGGAGGTGTGTTCTTTGAGCCTTCTTTTATCTGCAAAGCTCCTTAATTGGCTTTCCATTTTAATTGAGAACCTTGCTGGATAGAGCAGTCTTGGTTGCAGGCCTTTGGTTTTCATTCCTTTCTTGCCATTGCCTTCTGGCTTGGAGCATTTCCATGGAGAAGTCAGCTGCTAGTTTTATCAGGCCTTCCTTGTATATTACTTACTGTTTCTCCCTTGGTGCCTTTTAGATTCTCTCTTTGTCTTGGAATTTTGCCATCATAATTTTGATGTGTCTTCAAGTGCTCATCTTTGGGTTCCTCTTGATTGGGACTCTTTGTCTTTCCTGGATTTTTGTGACTTTTTCTCTCATCAAATTAGGGAAGTTTTTCAATATTCCTTTTTCAAACAGGTTTTCTATCCCTTGTTCTTCTTCTTCTCCTTTTGGTATCCCTATTATACATATATTGTTGTGTCTCATGTTGTCTTGCAGTTCCCTTGCCACCTCCTTGCTCCTTTTGAGCCACTTTTCCTTTTCTGGCTCTTTCTGCATGTTTTTTTCTACCTTGTCCTCCAGGTTGCTGATTCGACCCTGTGCTTCATTCAGCCTGCTTTCAATTCCTTTAGTGTGTTTTTTATTTCTGAGCTTTTATTGTTCATTTCTTCCTTGTTTTTGTTTATAGTTTCTATTTCTTTTTTCATACTGTTGTAGTTCTCACTCAGTTCCTCATCATTGTCTGTGAGTTCCTTGAGCATCTATATAACCATTGCTTTGAATTCTATATCTGATAGTTTGCTTAGCTCCATTTCATTTATTTTCTTTAGTGGAGTCTTCCATTCCTTTTGATTGCATGTTCTTTTTTTGTCCCCCCATTTTAGGTGACTCATTTTGTTTGTTTCTGCACTTGGTGCTGTTTCGCATTTCTAGTTGTCTTTGTAGGGTGAACTTATGGTAGGAATTCTGTGGTGTTCAGTGATGTGGTCTCTTTGATTTCCTTGTCTGGACACAAGTATTGCCCTTTCTTCTGTTTGTGTGGGCCCTCTTGTTGTATTTGGGTTTTTACTTTTTGGTGGTTCCTTTTTTGGTGGTTTCTCTCCTCCACCATGTACACAGATGTTTGCAGCTCCCACCTATTCTTGTATGTGATTGGTGGCATGGGTAGGCAAAATGGATTAAGACAGTGGGACAGTATTTTATGGGATTTAAAGTATCAGCAAGTAGAGAAGAGATAGGAGATTCTTTGGATACGTATATCATTAATTGTGATATTTCACCCAAGTAGCCACTTTTTATGAAAGGTGAAAGAGAGCTAAGACTCTTGTTAAAGGAGAGGAGAACTGTGAGCTGAATCCAAAAAAACAGAGCACATGTGCAAGGTTAGATGGTGAGATATAGTTAGAGTAAAGGATAGAAAGTAGGTGTAGTGTGAGAGAGAAGAGTTAACTACAACAATAATAATGCTCAGGAATAAAGGGAAGTGGGCCAAGATGAAGGAGAGTTGCTGTGTAGCATGTATAATTGTATAGAACAACAATTATTTACAATAGTACTGGAACAACAATAATATGACAAAAAATATATGATTTGGATAACCAGAATAGAAAGTGCATGATCAAGAATAGTTTGTTATTGGAACACAGGTGAAGTGAAAGAAGGAAAATTAAAATACAATAAAGAGAGAATAAGAAAAACCAATCAAACAATGCAATTAAATAGGGAAATACAACAAGGAAAACTAAACATATGAAGAGAAATTTAAAAATACTAATAAAATAAAAGTGGTAAAATAATTAAAAAGAAATAATACACATAAACAATAAAATGCCAGCTCTATTGGATAGGAAAGTGACATTTTTCTCAGTGTCTCAGTTTTGGGGGTTAGCTTTGTGCTTCCCCTTTGGATCTGTCTCTGAACCCTTCATAACTCCACATCTTATTGTCTCACTTGTGGGAAGACAAAAGGATAAAAATGGTAGGGGAAAGAAAAAAGTAAGCCTTTTGCTGACTTTAAACCTATTCAGCAAGTTTGCTGGTCTTCCTGGATGCCACAGGAAGAAGGGGGCTGGGTTTCACTTTTCTCCCTTCCTATGATTTTGAAAGGATGGGCAGCTGGTATGAGCTGCAATATTCACAGTTGTCCAGCCTCCTCACCAGGTCCTACATGAGCTGCCAGGCTAAAATCAGCAACTCATTTTCTGGGCTCACAGGGCGAGGTAGGCCCAGGTGTGTGGTACCACTTAGCCCCTCACTCTCTGGTCCAGCACTGCTCAAATTGAAAGACTGTCTTCTTTCTTATTATTTATCAGCCATGCAGAGCTTCCTGTCATTCCTGGGTCAGGTGTCCTCCTATGTTGGGGTTGTCTAGCTTCTCTGTGGCCAGGAGCTAAGATGCAGGCTGTAGCTCACTGCTGCCACTACAGTCCAGAGGGATGTGGCAGACTCCAGTAGAAGTCTTGAAATTATGTTGTGTAGGTTTCCAACTTTGCTTTTCTTCTAAAAATTCTTTGGATAGTCTAAATTTTATAGGTTTTCCTATGTATTTTAGAATTAACTTGTTAATTTGACTAAATATGCATATTATAGTTGTGAATTGCACCATTTAGGTATTATATGCCCACTGTTAATTTTTTTTCTAAGTAATTTATATGTTTTAGTGCATACATTTAAATTTTATTTTCCCATTATTAACTATATATGCATAAAATACTATTGACGAATGTACATTAACTTTGTATCCTGTGACCTTATTAATTTCATTTTTCAATTTTAATAGTTGATTTTAGAGGCTAAAGAGTTTCTGCATAAAAATGATGTCATGTGCAGATAGAAACAGTTGTAATTCTTGGTGATTTTTATCGTTTTTGTTTTATGCATCTTGTTTGATTGCAGTGGATGGTGCTTTCTCTTAGCAATGTTTTGTAGTTTTTTAGTGCTTTGTTATTGCATGCCCATTATTAATTTTTCTAAGTATTTTTGTGTTTTGGTATTAATGTAAATATATTTAAAATGTATTCTTCCATAAGACTGTCTGTTCTCATCCATTACTACATTTGTCTATTCTTACATAGTTTTATGTAGTTTTGCATACTTTTGAATACTGTATCCTTAATAAAAATCTTGAAATCAGTACTGGGAATCCTTTAACTTGTTTCTTTTTTTAAGACATTTTGGGAGCAGTTTCAGGTTCATGGCAAAATTGTGACGTTTCCCGTATACAACCTGCCCGCCTCTAACATGCATAGCCTTCCTCATTATCAATATCCCCCACCAGAGTGGTACATTTTTTACAACTTATGTCAGCTTATTTAGGTCATGCCTGAAAGTCTGAAGAATTAAACAAGTCTCTTCATTTTGAGCTCAGTCTCCAAACTTTGTCTCCCTACATTATGCATCTTCTGTAATTTGTTTTCTGATGTCTAGTGCACCTGCACCAAGCCCCTTGGAATCTTGCCATGTTAATCTAAGAAGGTGGTCAAAGCCAGATGCAAATTCTTATGTAGATTAAGGGTAATTGTTAACTCCATCCAGTAAATAAATTTTTCTATTTGAGTTAGATTATCATGCTCTGGTTTGGTAAAGGCCTTTAGGATATTCATGGTGAATGGTTAAATATCTGGTTCAACCAATCTGCATTGGTTGAGGTATGGCATTTGCAGAGTCGCCTTTTATATGTTGTAAACCTGTTCTTTATGAAAGCTAGGCAATTCTAAAAACAGTTATTCTGTCATGACCAGAATCAGACATTACCCTGAAATTTTATTCTAATATGAGTTTAAAGTAAGTACAGTTATATTTTGGTACTCATCAGTTTCAGAACTTGTCAAACCCTGTACTCATTGCATTTTGACAAGAAAAAATGTTTCAGCACTTGGCACACTTGCCAGAACTTGTATGAGTCATGGTACTGACACACAAGAGAAAATACTTCATCACTTATTACTTGCTTGCCACTCAGCATCCCTCTCCTGTGATGAAACAGAGGTCAGTGCATCAGTCTCAAGGTAGCTTCGTGAATAGTGCAGAACCCACATGTATTTGTTGTTACTGATGTGCATTTTAAGTGCTAATCATAGGTTGCAAAAATGTTAAAAGTAATACTGCTAAGCCTATAAGGCAGTTAATGGGAATCACAGTTGAAAAGAATAAAGAACTGTCCTGGCTGGTGTGGCTCAGTTGATTGAGTGCTGACCTGTGAACCAGTGGGTAATTGGTTCAATTCCCAGTCACGGCATATGCCTGGGTTGCAGGCCATGGCCCCAGTAGGGGGATCACTAGAGGCAAGCACATATTGATGTTTCTCTTCCCCTCTTTTTCCTTCCTTTCTCTACAAATAAATAAAATCATTAAAAAATTTAAAAGAATAAAGAGATCATAGCTAAGTATGAGGGTCATGTAGGTGTGACTGATATTGTTATGTTCAAGATGCCAAGAATGAACTCAACAACAGTGAGAAATAAGGACACAATTAAAGCAGCAAGTATAGCTAAAGGTATAAATTCTGTGAGTAAGTAATGTTCACAGACATTCGAAGAAGTTGAAAAATTGCTTTACACCTGGATTAATGAAAAATGGTTAGTGGGTGACAATATTTCTGAGGCAATAATTTGCGAGAAAATGAGGCAATTGCATGCTGATATGTTAAAAGACAAGTGTGGAACAAGTGGTGAAGTTACTGAAGTGTTTAAAGCCAGTCATGGATGATTCAATAAATTTAAAAAGAGAATTGGCATTCATAGTTTGGTGAGGCATGAGAGGCAGCCAGTGACAACAAAGAAGGTGCTGAAAGCAATGTCACTGAGTTTAGAGAGTATTTGGAGACTAAGCATTTTGTCCCCCAAGAAGTGTTTAACTGAAACGACACTGGTTTGTTCTGGAAGAAAATGCCTAACAGAACCTATGTCACTCAAGAGAAGACATTGCCAGGGCACAAGCTGATGAAAGACAGGCTAACTTTGCTGTTGCATGGGAATATACTAGTGGGGATTTAAAACTTAAGTCTCTTCTAGTGTATTACAGTGCAAACCTGTGAGCTTTAAAGAGAGAGAATGTGATAAAAAGCAAATTCAGTCTGATGTGGCGAACCAGTACTAAAACTTATGTGATGAGGCAGTTCTTTATACAGTAGATTAATGAAGTTTTTGGCCCTAGCTTGAAAAAATATTTGCAGGGAAATAAACTGCCTTTGAGGGCTTTGTTAATTATGGACACTGCTCCCTGCTCACCCTCCAAGCTTGGAGGACAACTTACTGGAGGTGTTGAGTTTCGTAACCATCAAGTTCTTGCCCCCTACCACAACTCCTTTGTTCCAGCCCATGGACCAGCATGTCATTTCTAACTGCAAAAAAAACCTATACTAAGGTAATTTTCCAGAGGTGTTTTGAAGTAATCTCAGATACACAGTTGACACTCAGAGTTCCAGAAGGACTACTTTAATATCCTCTACTGTGTTGCTCTTATAGAAAAGGACTGGGGTGAAGTCTCTTACAAGATTATGAACTCTGCCTGAAAGAAATAAGCCAAGGCGGCCAGAAACTAAACTCCAAGGGACTTTGAAGGCTTTGAGGATGATCCTGGTGGCTCAGTAGTAGAGCTATTGTGTCTCTGGGCAATTCCATGGATAGAGGTCAATAATGAAGATGTCAAAGAGCTAGTGGAGGAGCACAAACTGGAGTCCAGCACTGAGGAGCTGCAGGAACTTCAAAAGGAGCAGAAACAGAGAGTGGCTGGAGAAATTTGTTCAGATGAGGAGGAGGGAAGGGAGGAAGCATCTACTGCATTGATAAAAAAAAAGTGTGTATATGGGTTCAAGTTCAAAACTCTGTGAAAAAGTCTCACCTAGACAAAGCTCTAGGAACCAGAAATGTGGACCTGTTTAATGAACAGATAATTTCACCATTTAGAAACATTTTGAAACATAGACAGAAACAAGTTTCTATTGATACGTTTTCAGTGAAACTCCCTAAATCTGAGTCTCCAACAGTGTTCAGTGAAGTCAAGAGACAGAACAAAAGAAAGCCCTGAGAAATTGCCTGAAATTGTCTTGGAAGAGGACTCCTTTTCCAAAAATTAGCCCTTTTCCTCCTCTTTTACTTCGCCACCATCCCATTATGCCAGGAACTCCTCTCAGTATAGGTAAAGTTAAATTTTATTTTATTTTTATGTAAATAATTGCTTTTTTAATCCATGTCTGTTTAGTTTTAAGGTTCTGTATTAAAAAAATGACCTCATTCCTCTATATTAGCCCAATAAAATGTGAAAGTTCTAGGGACAGAATTATTTTCATGAATTATTTGTAATTACATTATTTCTTTTTTTTCAAAGATTTTATTTATTTATTTTTAGAGAGGGGAAGATGGGAGAAGGAGAGAGGGAGAAACATCAATGTGTGGTTGGCGCTCATGTGGTCCCCACTTGGACCCAGGCATGTGCCCTGACTAGGAATCGAACCTGCGATGCTTTGGTTCGCAGCCCGCGCTCAATCCACTGAGCTATGCTAGCCAGGGCTAATTACATTATTTCTTATGGGAAAAATTTTTTCAGTACTCATCAGTTTTGGCACTTTTCTCGAGTTCTGGAGTGAATTAGTGCTGAGTATCAAAGAACTACCATATTTCATGTAATTGACATAACTTTTTCTATTCTGGTTGGTGAACCTTTTTTTTTAAATTTTTAAATTGTTGTTCAATTATAGTTGTCCCCATTTTTCCCCCATTGCTCTCCCCTGCCCTGTCCACATCCCTGCATATTCAATCCTCTCCCACATTGTCCTTGTCTATGGGTCCTTTATACATGTTCCTTGACTTGGCCCTTCCCCTACTTTCCCCTGTTATGACCTGTAAATATTTAAAATAATAATGTTAATAAACTTTTTACATATATCTTTAATATTAATTTAAAAAGTATTTGTTACATCAAAGGGCATGTAAATTTTAAATGTTTTTTGGAGTATTTTTCTCCACTGTTATCTTGATGTGCTTTTTTAATTACTTTTATTGTGGTAAAATTTACTATCTTAGTTATTTCTAATTGTACAGTTCAGTGATGTTAAATATATTCACATTTTGTACAATAAATCTCCAGAACTTTTTCATCAAAACTAAAATTTGACACCCATTAAACAACTACCATTTTTCCCTTTTTCCTCCCCACCCATTCCCCACCCCCACCCAGTTCATGGCAAACATCATTCTACTTTCTGCTACTATGAATTTGACTACCATGGGTACCTCATGTAAATGGATCCTTTGCATTTAAAATGTCCTTTTCTGACTGCTTTCTTTCACTTAGCATAATATCCTTAAGTTTTATCTATGTTGTAGTATGTGCTGGAATTTTCTTTCTTTTTAAGGCTGAATATAACATCGTATTTATATACCACATTTTATTTACCTCTCAATGGATGCTTGGGTTACTTCCACACACTGGCTATTGTGAATAGCCCTCTATAAACATGGATACATAAAAATATTTATTTGAGGTTCTGCTTTCATTATTTTTGGATAGATACCCAGAAATGGAATTCTTAAATTACAAAATAATTCTATTTTTCATTTTTGAGGGCCCACCATAATAGCTGTATCATTTATATTTCCATCGTAGCTGCATCATTTATATTTCCACCAGCAGTGCACAAGAGATCTAATTTCTCGATACCCTTGTTACCATTCATTATTTAATGTGGTTTTTAAAAAATAACACATTACTTTCTGTTTTACTAATGAGTATGTGATATCTCATTGCAGTTTTGATTTGTATTTAACTAAGATCAGTTTTGAACATCTTTTCATATGCTTATTTGGCATGTATTCTTTTTGCAAACCAATTTATTTTTCTATATGAGTGTGCTTGTTTTCTTCTGCACTTAAGAATGCTGGTGATCATGGTTATAATCACCACTATTATTATTACAATTTTGATATATTACCATAGTTAAAATGACACTAAATAGTATTTAATTACAAAAATAATCGATCTGTTTACTGGCAAGTTTGAACAATTCATTTATATATAATATATATATAATTTGTTGTTATATAGTATCATTTGTCTCTTTATGTTCTTAATTTTTACCAATACTTTTGTTAAACAATTTCAATATTTTTTTCAAATATTGAATTTTACATTTAAAATTTTAAGTATTTATAGGTCATTTCAGAATATTGATAGCATTTCTTTACATAGAGTCATTTTCAATGTCTGAAGTGTATGGATTGATTATATGTTTGTTTTTTCTTTAATTATTATTTTATTTCTATATTTTTCCTAAAATAGATGCATTTCCATTAAAATACTACTTAACTTTGGACAAATGACCGATATATTTTTGCTTCATTTCCCTTAGAAAGATATGTTCAGTCATAAAACAGATAAATTTTCACTAAAATATTGCTTCACTGTTTAGAGACTACACATGCTTATTTCTCCATTATCCATACTTTTGCATTCCTTCTTATTTTTTACTTAAACACATTTTCCAATTTTTATATGATATTTGGGTGTTACTTTTTCAATATAAAGGTTAAATTAGTATGTTTAATTTATACAAGGTACAATGAAAACCATGATCTTAATAGAAAAATGGGCAGAACTGTTTAACAGGCATTCAGAAGAGTAGTATAAGAGCAAAAATACACATGTATTTTTATTCTTCAAAAGTAGAAATTAAAATAATATTATATTTTAATTGTAAATTTAAAGAAATTTAAATGTTAATATCAGATGTTGGTTTGAATATACACCAATAGTGTTGAATGCAGATTAATTTGGTAAATTCATTTTTATTAAAAATATAACAATAGGTAACAAGACTTTTAAAATATAAACATTATGATTTTAGTAATCTCCCATGAGACCACAATAATGGATTATGAAATGATGTACAAACAAATGCATCAAATATAGAATTACTATTAATACTCTAAGATTAGAAACTATATTGATATCCAAAATTTGATAAATTATAAGCTGTATGATGTAGTCACACAATAAGATGTATGCAATTATTGATAAGAATAATGCATACTTTTGTTCAACATGTAAAACACTCATTTTATTTTTTAAAAACAATATATGCAAAAATGTTATTTAAAATGAAATCCTATAAGTATGTATATGTATCTCAAAGTATATATATATATGTAAATGTGAATAAACCTTTTCTGAGTGGTGACATTTTTTAATTTAATTTAATATTTATTTTACCGTCACCCAAGGATACTTTTTCATTGCTTTTACAGAGAGAGGAAGGGAGAGAGAAGGGAAAAGAGAGAAACATTGATTGATTGCCTCCCATATGCACCCAGATCCTGGGTTGTAGGCACTCGGACCAGGGATTGAACCTACAACAACCTAGGTATGTGCCACATCCAGGACTTGAACCCACAACCTTTCAGTTATAGGATGAGTCCCCAACCAACAGAGTCACACCAGCCAGGGTCTGGGTGGTGGCATTTTAGATGATTTTTATTTCATTTCCTTTCAGAATATCTTTATTTTCTAAAGAAAAAACTTGAACACTTATTTGAAAAAATAACAAAAGAAAAGTTCCCCAACTTAGTGAAGGAAATAGACATACAAGTTCAGGAAACACAGAGAATACCAAACAAGTTGGACCCAAAGAAGGCCACACCAAGGCACATCATAATTAAAATGCCAAAGTTTAAAGATAAAGAGAGAATCTTAAAAGCAGCAAGAGAAAAAAGAGAGTTACCTATGAAGGAGTTCCCATAAGACTGTGGCCTGACTTCTCAAAAGAAATCTTGCAGGCAAGAAGGGACTGGCGAGAAGTATTCAAAGAGATGAAAAGCAAGGACCTACATCGAGGATTACTGTATCCAGCAAAGGTATTATTTAGAATGGAAAGGCAGATAAAGTGCTTCCCAGATAAGGTCAAGTTAAAGGAGTTCATCATCACCAAGCCCTTATTATATGAAAAGTTAAAGGGACTTATCTAAGAAAAAGAAGAAGATCAAAACTATGAACAGTAAAATGACAACAAACTGACAACTATCAACAATGTAATCTAAAAAAACAACAAAAACAGCCCTGGCTGGTATGGGTCAATGTATTGAGCACCAACCTGCAAACCACAGGGCTGCCGGTTGGATTCCCAATCAGGGCACATGCCTGGGTTGTGGGCCAGGTCCCCAGTAGGGACCAGTAAACACACATCGATGTTTCTCTCCCTGTTTCTTCCTCCCTTCCCCTCTGCCAAAAATAAAATAAATAAAATCTTAAAAAAAGAGTTATCTTCAAAAAAAACAAAAACAAAGTAAGCAAACAACTAGAATAAGAATAGAATCATAGAAATGGAGATCACATGGAGGGTTATCATTGGAGAGAGGGAAGAGGGACAATGAGGGAAAGGTACAGGAAATAAGAAGCATACTTGGTAGGTACAAAATAGACAGGGAAATATTAAGAATGGTAATGGAAATATTAAGAAAGGAAATGAAGAAGCCAAAGAACTCATATGTATGACCCATGGACATGAACTAAGGAGGGATTGTTGGAGGGAATGGGGATACTGGATGGAGGGGGCAAATGGGAAAAATGAGACAACTGTAATAGCAAAATCAGTAAAATATATTTAATAAAATAAAAATTATAATAATCACATTAATGTACTATTTAAGTTATTGTTTTTAAAAAGTTGACAGTTTAAATGTCCCAGCTGTTTGTGTGTGTGTGACAGAGACATTTTGAGAGAGAGAGAGAGAGAGAGAGAGAGAGAGAGAGAGAGAGAGAGAGAAGAATGGTTTTCTATACAAAATTTTTTCCTGGCTTAGTTGATTTTTTCCATTATCATATGCTTTTCTTCCTATATTTTATCTGAATATTGTTATCAGTGTTAAGGAAATATGCCAATGCAAACATAAGTTACTTGAGATAACAGCTTCCATTGTGAAAAGGCAAAATTATTCTCTTCATTATGGCAACCCTGAAGATATGTGGTCAACAGCCTTTAATACAAGGCTTAACAACCCTGGAGTAAGTCACTGCTGTAAACTTGCACATCCTGACCATAAAATATCATGGGCAAATATTAGCCATTTCTCTGCAAATGCAAAGCCTTCCTTTATCATCATTCCATAGAAATGATGTTAAAAAGTTAGCACATCTGTTGTTTTATATCCTCCATTTTTATGACCATTTCTCCTTTCTCTACAGAAAAAAAATTGTTATATGAGCTGTTGAACTGCTTGTTTTCTTATCTGCCCATTTCTCTGTTTTACTGTGCCTGTACACTTTTCATTCATCTTTATTAGATCTGCAAAAGGTTGAAAAAGCCTGTCTAGTGTGAAAGTTCTTGTCAATTATTTAAGGAGGTAAGAAAATCTTTAAGACAGAAAAGCATATGGAATTGCTCTGGTTCATTTTCTTTATGTATGTAGCCAATATTTGCTGCCCAACCCCACAGTTCAAGAGGACTCAGATTTTCTCAAAAGCTTCATAAATCATGGCACAAAAGCTTCCAGCCTAATTAAAACCAGAGGGGTAATGAGGTATGAATTGTGGCCTGCATAGAGAAGAATGTAATGATACATATTAAAAGTTGGCCTTTTTCAAAATTAGACTAATTCCAGCAGATCTAGATGGAGCACCACTCACCCAGTTTTCTGATTTCAGATATTTCTTCAAACATGATAATATAACATTATTAAAGTTTTATTCTTTGGGGTTTAGCAACCAATCTCTTTCAGGCATAACATTCAAACATCAAATCCAGAAAGAGGATGATGCCTGGGGCATCTCTTGTGGCATCAGCAGAGCCATCTAGAGGACATGGGACCCGTTTTGGCACCTTGGGGCCAAAGTAGATAAGGTCTGTTGCCAGGAAAGCAGTGACAAGTGTCATACAAAGAAGGCAAATGTAAGCCAAAGGCCAGGAAGCAAAGCATATGGATGAAGTGTCAAGAGACTGTTAAGCAGGCAGTGAACTAAAACATCAGGATGTGTGAGAAAAAGGAGAAGTACAGTGAGACTCCCAGCCAGAGTCAGAGATCAACCACTAACCCCACATACAATCCATTTAACTCCATGTTTTTGCTGGGCCCTTAGTATTTTTTCACTTAAATCCTCTCCCATTCATTAAATTTATTTAAATGATCTATGAAATATGCACATAAAATTTAATGATAAAAATTGCTAATAACATTTCCATTTTAAGATATTTTCTGTTGATATTTTTTCTGTATTCTAAGTAAATTTTGAAGTTATACTATACATGTGATTTTATAGCTGGTCATATAAGCATTATCCATAACCTGTTAACAATTGTATTAACAAGATAAATAAATGTATATCACATGGATCAGTTTGATTTTTAACAGTTCCCATGCATGTGAGATGTTTTTTCTTTTTCTTTCTTTTTGCTAAGATATACCATTGCTACAGGTTTATGTAAGTACTTAACCTTGAAAATATTGCTAAATTATTTTCCAAAACCATTGTAATGCAATGCAGTTTTAAAAGGAGGGTATTTGACTAGTGCTTTTTGAATTTTAATAAGCATATGAGTCTCCTGGGGATATTGTTAAAATAAAGATCCTGATTCAGTCAGATTTTGGATGTGGCCTGAGATTCTGAAATTCTAACATGCTCCCACATGACTCAATGCTAAAGATTCATGAAACACATTTTCAGCCTCAAACCATTAGATCATATGTTCAATTAATCCTCATCCACTATAAATACTATTATTTTTTGAATTTTGATTATTATGATAAACGAAAAGAAATTCACAAAATATTAATTCTCATATTTCTTATTTATTGCTGGTGAGAATAAAGTTTTGCAAATTCTTACATTTTCTCTTTAATTATTGTTTTTTATGTCTTTTTGTCATTGCCTAATGACAAATACTGTGACAAAGACAGAGTTTATAGTTTTATATACTTAAATAAGTTTTATATATACTTATCATTTGATAACTTGCTTTTATCTCCAGGATCATAAAATAATAGATGGATAAATAAATAAATTTGAATATAATAATATTAAGGAATTCTATTTGTCATTTTACTTTTAAAAAGGTAAAAAGGATTTTTCAAAATCTGTAACTTGTAAAAATTAGTTTTGAATATAGAGTAGTCTAAAAATCAATACAAAATCTAATAGAAAAGCAAAATAAATGAGGTGTGATTTATAAAAAGACAAAAAACATGTGACTAAACATTTTTTAAAATGCTGTCCATCTTCATTAGAATCATAAAAATGCCAATCAAGATCCCAATAAAATTCAGTTTTCAAAAAGCAATTTTTAAATGGAGTCTGGCAGAGACAATTATTAGAGGAGCCATGGATCAGGATCCCCTTACACATTTATAGGGAACCAATCTGCCTGGCAATGGCAAATGGAGCCCAGCCCTGTCAGAAAGCCCATAGGTGTGTGGGCACTCAGGACACCAAACCCATGGATCAGCTTTCCTGTGGGAAATCAGGCCTACATTATACCTAGGCTACTTTGAGGTTTGCTCTTGCTAAAACTCCCTCACTCTGAGTGGAAGCAGCAAATGCTTACTGCATATCTTTAAAGTAACTTCCTGAAGTCTGTGCTAATTCTCCCAAGGACAGAGTGTAACCAGACCAATTACTTTTATCATTCCCTTGCATTTGCAACATTTTTTCTTTGTTAATCTGTAGGAAGTAATCAGTAACACCCTTTCCTTTGTTATCTGTAAAAAGTAATTACCTAAGGCAAACCTGAGCATAATGAATGAGAACCTTCTTTGATGTATGCTATTAGAAAGCCAATAAAAGCTTGTCAAGACAAGGGTCGAGGCATTCTCCCCTTGAGAGTGGCCGCTCTGTCCCTTTTTCTCCACAGGACTTCGGAAGTCTGTGTGAATTTGTTCATTGCATCCACAACATAGGGACCCCACTGGATGGAGTCCGCATCACACATTATTGATAGGAATTTAGATTGGTGCAATTGCTTTGGAAACTTGTCTAGAACCTTCTTGTAATGCTGAATTTTCAGGTATCAAATGCTCAGTCGTTCCACTCTTGGGTATAAACACATGATATAAAAAGTCATATGTGTAAAAAGTGGCATTTATGTGCTGATAACAAGAATTCTGGAAGCACACATGTCCATTGAAATGAGAAAGAATGACACAATATGTATAATGGCATGTTCTCACAATGGAATACCAAAGATATCCAGGATAATCACAGTCACATACAATAAAATGTGTAAATCCTAGTAATATAATATTGTGAAAAAGAAAAGACATAGAAAAAAACATACTGCATAACATCTTTTACATATAGTTTACAAACAAGAAAATCTAAATTATTTATTATTTAGGCATATCTATTTATATGAAGAACATAGAGAAACAAAGTATACACACCTGAGTAGAGTTGCTACATCTGAGCAAGGAGATAGAGATGGAATAACAAATAAAACGAAGAGTAGATGTAATTTTCCTGGTGGTGTTCTAGTTCATTAATTGGACAACCCAGTGGTATTTTAATTTTTAAAAATCTGGTTTTGAATTGGAGGCCCTGCATTATCAGTTTTTTAAAAAATTACAAACTCCTGAGGCTGGAAAGGTAATGAGGGAGAAAAAAGAGAGGTCTCCAATTAAATTTCAAATATACAAGCTAAGATATTACTCTAAGAGAGATAAACAAAATTAATAATTAATAATCAGATGAGTAATTCACCTCAGAAGAAAGTATAGTATGAGAATCTGAAAAACACTGTAAGTTAATAAAACACTTTATTTATCAGTACATCTTTGTAAAAAGCTACGTATAAACTATAGGGCAAAACATCCTATCTTATTCTTTTTCATAACTGCTTTGCCTATGCTTAACCCTTAGCCCTCATACTTACAACATTTTTCCATTAAGTTCTAACATATATTTTTATTAGGTATTCTTAGACCCATTGTGGATTATGCTATTATGAATAGAATTTTCAATATGTTTCTTAATTGGTTTTGTATATTGATCTTTCGTCTACCATTTCTGCTAAAGTCTTTTGATACCTCAGTGTACAGATTATTTGATATTTTATATGTGGATGACATTTCTTTCCTTTCTTTTTAATTCTTATACTTCCTTACTGGCTAGAATTCTCTAATGTAACAACATAAGGAGGTATAGTAGCATTTTTGACTTTTCCTGACTTATAAAATTTTATCCTATAAAACTTGTTTTATAATTTTCATACATTCCACTTTACCACATTATGAAAATTCTCTTTTATTCCCCATTTGCTAGGAATTTTATAATGAAAGTTTATTAGATTTTATCAAATGAGTTTTTTACATTTATTGCTATGTTTTCTTTTATCTATTAACATATATTTACCTTTGTACATTGCTTTAACTATTGTGGAGGTTGTAGTATTGCTCACAAATATTCACTACTAGTCCCGGCAAAAGCTTCATAAAGCTGTGCTCAATGTCACATGACTTGCAATTTCTATGCTAGCTGTGAGAAGACTACAGTACATCCCTTCCTCAAATTTTGCTCTTGTCTGCATGAATGCTTTGTTGCAGCTTGAGCAGAAACACCCTGGAGCAAATATGTAGCTTAGAGCAAAGCCAGAGCTAACCTTTAGCCTACAGGAGATAAGAATTATAAAGCAAACTGTATTGTTTCAAATTGCTGAGATCCCAAGATGGGTTGTGCAACAAAGCTGATAAAAAAAGCTTACAGGGAGGGAAGATGGTGGCATGGTAGGAGGGAGCAGATTCTACTACTCCCACACCCAGGGAAAAATCCTAGCCATTCTAGGTAGGAACAGAGCAAACAGCCAACATTATCATGACATAAATGAAAATAGGAGATCACAAATTGTAGCGGACATTGAAAAACCCGATGGTAAGGAGACTACATGGATCAGCGTGGGGACCAGGGTGGTTGCAGCTCCAGGCCCAGCGCTCTGGGGTCTGGGGTCTGCTGCGGGACTCCCGGGAGAGAGCTGGGTCAACCGCTCCCTCCTTGGCCAAACAAGGATGGAGCAGCACCGGGGGAGGCCAGTTTGCCAGAGGGCACAGAGAGGAATGGGAGAGGAGTGAGGACGAAGAGGCACCCATACTGGGGCTGTAAGCACCCACGGAAAGCCCTGGTGAGAGTGTGCACCCCACCTGGTGTATCCCAAGGCACCTACCTCTATACCCATGCCCCCAACCTGGAGAGAGTGTGGGTTGGTGAAAGTCTCCGAAACCACAGCATTGAAAAAGGAAAAGGCATGGGTGCTCCCTGGGACCTGTGAGACCCAGGCCCTGAAGGTAGGAGAAGTGGGTGCCGCTCAGAATCTAGAGAGTGCACACCCGTGAACCTGGAAAAGGTGCAGGGGCTCCGCAGGACTTCAGAACACGAGACAGTGAACTCCCAAGGACTGGCATAGTTGCACCCAGCCCCCCCACACAGATTGCTTCGGGGAGACACCAGATGGGCTTGGGGAAGAACGCACACCTACACTAAGAACAGTAGCCAGAGACTGACTGCGTCCCAACGGGAACAGAAAAAAACTGTCTCCAGTCACCCTCAGTGTGCTGAAGCCAGCTGGAAAAACCGGTTTGGCAAGTCTGAAGCCAACAATAGGTGTGTTTTGTTTGTTTCTTTGTTTTTGTTTTCTTGTAATTATTTTTAAGTAATCTTTTAATTTGTATTATTTTTTGATCTATCAATCTTTATGCTTCTCTTTCTGTCACCCTAGTATTGACCCTTCTCCCTTGCTTTCCAAATTTATCTCTTCTTCTTCTTTCCATCTTCAGCTTGATTCCTTCCTTTTTTTTGAACCTGCAAGTAATTGCATAATTGTATTATCATTATTTCATTATTCCTAAACCTTTCATTTTTATAGTATTTTGGTATTACTCTTCTTTTTGTATAGACTTCTCTGCTTCGTTGATTATATTGTATCATTTGATAGGCTTCCCCTGTTATCTCACTAATAGTGTATTGCTAATATACTGTCCTCCATTTGTATTCCATTAGTAAAATACTCTCTATTCTTGAGTAAAAGGCTCAATACTCTCTATTCTTGTTATCTAGATTTCATAGATTCTGTCATATGATTTTTGCTCTAAGATTACTGTAAATGATAGCTAGTACATACAATTGTAAATACTTCATGACACCCATCCCAGATCTTAACCCACTTCACAGTTTCCTGAACTCCATTACTGTAGTGGTTAACTCTATTCTCTCACACACTTCACATATTTACTACTCTTTACTATCACCCTACCTCAGAATCTGACTTCCCACATCCACACTGCTTTCTAGAGCCAACTCACAATCCTTTCCTCCCCCAAAAGAGTCTTATCTTCTTTACATCCTTCCTAAAAAGTGGCTAGTGGGGTGGAAGATCACAATTAACACTATACATAGCCAAAGGATCTCCTACCTCTTCTCTATTGGCTGCTACTGTAAATATATAATACTCTCTTGCTGTCTTAAAGCATTTTGCCTTACCCCGCCAACTGATCACAAAAAAGAGTAGGTGGAAAATGTGAACACCTGGATACCCAAAAGAGACTGCACTAAAGAATCTCACAGGTATTCTACCACAGAAGTTCACACCATAAACCCAGGGAGCCAGAACAGATCAATTTAAGAAGCTGAGGCCAGCAAGAAGAGTCTCACAAACCATGAGAAGACAAAGAAACAATCCCCAAATGTAGGGAAATGAGGAAGCCTCAGAAAGAATGCTAAATGAAATAGAGGCAACTCAACTATCAGATTCTGAGTTCAAACCAATGATTATCAGGGAGTTGCACAAACTCTCAATGAGTTACCAGAAACTACAGGGAAGCTACAATGAACTCACTGCAAAATATATCAACATGAAAAAGGAAATAGAAACTATCAACAAGGGCCAAGAGGAAATGAAGAATACAATTTCTGAACTGAAGAACACAGCAGAAGGAATCAAAAGCAGGATCCAAGAAACAGAAGGTCAGATCAGCAAGCTGGAGGGCAAAGTGGAAAAAAGCACTCAGAAAGAGCAAGAATAGGAAAAGAGGCTCAGGAAGAATGAAGAGGGATTAAGAGAAATGCAAAACAATATGAAACGTAATAATATCCATATAATAGGGACACTTGAAGGAGAAGAAGAGGAAGGGATAGAACCCCTATTTGAAAAAGTAGTGATAGAAAACATCCCTAATTTGATGAGAGAAAAAGTAACACAAATGCAAGAAACACAGAGAGTCCCAATCAAGAGGAACACAAAGAGGCCCACTTCAAGACATATCATAATTAAAATGGCAAAATACCAAGACAAAGAGAGAATCTTAAAGGGAGCAAGGGAGAAACAGGAAGTAAGGTACAAGGGAGCCCCAATTAGGCTAGCAGCTGACTTCTCAACAGAAACGCTCCAAGCCAGAAGAGAATGGCAAGAAATATTCCAGGTCATGAGAACCAGAGGTTAGCAACCAAGGCTACTTTACCCAGCAAGACTCTCAATCAAGATAGAAGGCCAAATAAGAAGCTTCCCAGACAAAAGAAATCTAAAAGAATACACCTCCACCAAGCCAGCTCTGCAAGAGATGCTAAAGGGACTGCTTTAAGGAAAGGAAGAGGAAAAAGAGAGAGGAACACAGGTACGAAAATGGCAATGAATAAGTACCTATCAATTGTAACCTTAAACATAAATGGATTACATGCCCAAAATTAAAAGACATAGAGTAACTGAATGGATAAGAAAGCATGACCCACACATACGCTGCACACAAGAGACCCACCTCAATAGTACTGACCTAGACAGACTGAAAGTGAAGGGCTAGAAACAAATTTTCGAAGGAAACAGACAACAAAAATAAGGCCAGGGTAGCAATACTCATATCAGACAAAATAAACTTCCAGAAAAGGGCCATAAAGAGAGATCCAGAAGGTCACTTCATAATACTCAAGGGAAGAATCCACCAAGAAGACATAAACATTGTAAATATATATGTACCCAACATAGGAGCACCCAAATACATAAAGAAAATCTTAGAGGACTTCAAGAAAGATATTGACAGCAACACAATTATAGTGGGGGATTTTAACACCCCAGTGTCAAAAATGGACAGATCTTCCAAACAAAATATCAACAAAGATATTGTGGCATTGAACAATGCCCTAGATGAAATGGACTTAACTGATATATATAGAGCTCTCCATCCCAAAGAAGCTAAGTACACATTCTTCTCAAATGTGCATGGAACATTTTCAAAGATAGACCACATGGTAGGACACAAAAAAAGCCTCAACAAATTCAAGAAAATTGAAATCATACCAAGCATATACTCGGATCACAAGTGTCTGAAGCTAGAAACCAACCCCAATGAAAAAAACCCAAAACACTCAAGATCATGGAGATTAAATAGCATACTATTAAACAATGAATGGGTCAAGAATGAAATTAGAGAAGAAATCAAAAAGTTTCTGGAAACAAATGAAAATGAACTCACAATGACCCAAAACTTATGGGACACACCAAACACAATCCTGAGAGGGAAGTTCATAGTGATACAGGGCTACCTAAAAAAGATAAAAACATTTCAAACAAACAACCTAAACCTACATCTACAAGAATTCGAGTAACAACAACAAAGACAGCCCAGAGCAAGAAGAAGGAAGGAAATTACCAAGATCAGAGCAGAATTAAATGACATAGAGACTAAAAGTACAATTCTAAGGACCAACGAATCCAGGAGCTGGTTCTTTGAAAAAATAAACAAAATCAACAAGCTTTTAAGCAGACTCATCAAGAAAAAAGAGACAGAACCCAAATAAACACAATTAGAAATGAAAGAGGAGAGATTACAACTGAAACCACAGAAATACAAAGGATTGTAAGCAATTACTATGAAGAACTATATGCCAAGAAGTTTGAAAACCTTGGTGAAATGGACAAATTCCTAGAAAAATATAATCTTCCAAAACTCAATGAAGAAGAAACAGAAAGCCTGAACAGACCAATAACAGCAAATGAAATTGAAGCAGTAATCAAAAGACTCCCGACACACAAAAGTCCAGCTCCAGATGGTTTCACAAGAGATTTCTACAAAGCATTTAAAGAAGAGCTAACCCCTATCCTTCACAGACTATTCCAAAAAATCCAAAAAGATGAAAGACTCCCTAACTCTTTTTATGAGGCTAATATCATACCAGTACCAAAACCAGATAAAGACACAACAAAGAAAGAAAACTTCAGGCCAATATTGCTGATGAACATAGATGCTAAAATCCTCAACAAAGTACTGGCAAACCACATCGAACAATTCATTAGAAAGATCATACATCATGACCAAGTAGGATTCATTCCAGGGATTGCAAGGATGGTTCCATATTCCCAAAGCAGTAAATGTAATTCATCACATAAACAAAAGCAAAGACAAAAATCACATGATCATATCAATAGATGCGGAAAAAGTATTTGATAAGGTACAGCACCCATTTATGATAAAAACACTTAGCAAAGTGGGAATAGAGGGAGCATTCCTCTACATAATAAAGGCCATATATGACAGACCTACAGCCAACATCATACTCAACGGGCAAAAACTAAAATCTTTTCCACTAAGATCAGGAACAAGACAAGGCTGTCCACTTTCACCACTTCTATTCAATATAGTACTGGAAGTTTTAGCCACAGCGATCAGACAAGAAAAGGAAATAAAAGGCATCCAAATTGGAAAGGAGAAAACAAAACTTTCACTGTTTGCAGATGACATGATAGTGTACATAGAAAATCCTACAGACTCGGCTAAAAAACTGCTTGACCTAATAAATGAATTTGGCAAAACAGTAGGATACAAAGTCAATACTGAGAAATCAAAGGCATTTTTGTACATCAACAATGAAATGACAGAAGCAGAAATCAAGAAAAACACCCCATTTGATATAGCAAAAAGAAAAATAAAATACCTAGGAATAAACCTAACCAAAGAGGTAAAAGACCTGTATTCAGAACACTACACAACACTGAAGAAAGAAATCAAGGAGGACACAAATAAATGGAAACTTATACCGTGTTCATGGATTGGAAGAATTAATATCATCAAAATGCTCATACTACCCAAAGCAATCTACACATTCAATGCAATACCTGTTAAAGTACCAATGGTATATTTCACTGACATAAAACAAACACTTCAAAAATGTATATGGAACCATAAACAACCCTGAATAGCTGCTGCAATTTTGAGAAAGAAGAGTAAAATAGGAGGGCTCACAATACCTGATACTAAACTATATTACAAGGCCACTGTAATCAAAACAGCCTGGTATTGGCAGAAAGACAGGCACATCGAGCAATGAAACAGAACAGAGAGCCCAGAAATAAACCCAAATCTCTATGGCCAATTAATTTTTGACAAAGGGGGCAGCAACATAAAATGGAGTAAAAAGTGCCTCTTCAACAAATGGTGTTGGGAGAACTGGACAGATACATGCAAAAAAATGAAACTTGAGCACCAACTTACATCACACTCAAAAATAAATTCAAGGTGGATAAGGGACTTAAATATAAACCGTGTCACAATTAAAGTCCTAGAGGAAAACATAGACAGGAAAATCTGAGATATTGCACGCATAAACATTTTTACTGACACGTCCCCTGGAGCAACGGACATAAAGGAAAGAATAAACAAATGGGATCTCATCAAAATAAAAAGCCTCTGCATGGCTAAAGAAAACAGTATTAAAATCAAAGAGAACCAACTGTATGGGAAAACATATTTGCCAATGATACCTCAGACAAGGGTTTAATCTCCAAAATATATAAAGAACTTACACGACTCCACTCAAAGAAAACAAGAAACCCAATTAAAATTATTTGAATAGGCATTTCTCCAAGGAGGATGTGCCGAGGATCCAGAAACACATGAAAAGATGCTCAATATCACTAGCTATCAGAGAGATGCAAATTAAAACCACAATGAAATACCACTTCACACCAGTCAGAATGGCCATCATAAATAAAACAACAGACAGGAAGTGTTGGAGATGTTGTGGAGAAAAAGGGTCCCTAGTGCACTGTTGGTGGGATTGCAGACTGGTACAACCACTGAGGAAAACAGTATGT
>CM052542.1:102919821-102953785 GCA_028533065.1 Trachops cirrhosus
GGAAAGCATTATGCTAAGTGAAATAAGCCAGGCATTGAAAGACAAATACCATATAATCTGGCCTTTAACTTGAACCTAAACAACAGAACAAAGAAACAAGTAAAATATAACAAAAGACACTGAAATGGAGGACAGGATGTCAGTGACCAGAGGGGAGAGGGGAGGGAATTTCAGGGGCGAAGGGAAGGGTTTACAGGAACAAATATAGAGGACACATGGACAAAACTAGGGGGGTTGGAAATGCGAGGGATGGTTGGATGGGCTGGAATGGGAATAAAGGATAGAACCTGTGCTGAATAATCTAAATTTTTTAAAAAAGCTTACATAATGTCTTTTCCATAATATTTTTACTAGCATCTCTTTAAAAAGATTTTGTGCCCTGGCTGGTGTAGCTCAGTGGATTGAGCTTGGACTGTGAACCAAAAGGTTTCCAGTTCAATTCCCAGTCAGTGCACATGCCTGGGTTGTGGGCCAGGTCTTCAATATTGGCCATGTGAGAGGCAACAACACACTGATGTTTCTCGCCCTCTTTCTCCCTCCCTTCTCCTCTCTCTAAAAATAAATAAATAAAGTTAAAAAAATGTTTTGCAAATTATGTTTTCATTTTTTTCTTTCAAAGGTTTCTAACATTGAAATTTGTTTCTGATTGCATTGTAAATTTCACAGCATTGTTTTCATATCTTTTAGGTTGTATTATATCTGTGAATGGTAATTTAGTTTTATTTAAGCCAATTTTTAAACAAGCTCTATATGCATTTGAAAAAATATTTATTCTCTTTTTCAGAACATCCTAGTAATGTGTGTGAAGTCACACATATATGCATACATGTCAAAACTATCTTTTTTATTATATAATTTCAGACCTCTATTGTTTTGGTTCCTCTATCTAATTTATCTCTCAGGTATTTAAAGCAAAGAATAAAAGTCCATAATAATCAATAAGTATCTATTGTTCACATTAATAAAAGACTGCATCATAATTGTATTGAATTTGGAAAGAGAGAGACAGACAGACAGAGACAGAGTAAGAAAGAAACAGCGAGTGAGAAACATTGATTTGTTGCCCTTATTTATTCATTCATTGGCTGAGTCTTGTATGTTCCCTGACCAGGGATCAAACCTGCAACCTTGGCTTATTGGCACAACACTCTAACCAACTGAGCTACTGACCAGGGACAAGAACTGTATCATTTTTAAAATATAAAATGACTGTAATAGTATTTTACCTTGATTTTAATAGTATGACTATCTCTTGTTTTTCATTTGCAAGGATCTGTTCTTCCTTCATTTTTCCTCTTAAGCTTTTATATCTTTTGTTTCCTGTGTTTGTATATTTTAATGCTATTTGCATGTATTTTGCTTTTAAAAGTCTTATTTTTATTTAGTGACAAAAATATGTTTGATCTTTATTTCTAGCATGTTCATTGTGTTTCATTTTTAAATCCATAATTTCCACATTTCCATTTATACTTTGTTGTGTCATTTGAGTTTCTTTCTTTTTTATTATATTTATTGGTGTCAAATTGGTTAATAAAATTATGTAGTTTCCAAGTATATAATTCTATAATACCTGTATATTGTATTATGTGTATACCACCCCAAGTTGTCTTCCATCATCATTTATCCCCTTGAAACCCTCTTCTACATCTCCCCACCCCACTTTTCCTCTTGTAATCACCATATTGTTGTCTGTGTCGCATAGGTTTTACTTTTCTTTTCTTTTTTTAGCTTAATCCTTTTACTCTTTTCACCCAGCCCACCACCCACCTCCCCTCTTTCCCTTGACAGCTGTCAGTCTGTTCTCTATCTATGAGTCTGTTCCTATTTTTTGTTAGTTCACCTTATTCATTAGATTATAAAATTAAGTGAAATCATATTGTACTTGTCTTTCTCTGGCCTATTTTACTTAACATAATGCTCTGCAGTTCCACTCATGCTATCACAAAAAGTAAGATTTCCTTTTTTTTTATGGCCCAGTAGTATTTTTTTATCCACTCATCTACTGATGAGTACTAGGGCTGCTTCTTGTAAATAATACTGCTATGAACATAGTGGCGTTTATATATTCTTTTGAATTAGTGTGTTTTGGGTTTCTTAGGATAAAAATCTCTGGGCCATGAGGCAGTTTCATTTTTAATGTTTTGAGTTAACTCCATACTGCTTTCCATAGTGGTTGCACCAATCTGCATTCCCACCAACAGTGCACAAGCATTCCCTTTTCTTCACATCCTTTCCAGCACTTGTTTGTGAATTTATTGATGCTAGACATTGAGTTTTTCTTTCTTTTTTAATCCTCACCTGAGAATATGTTTCTTAACTGATTTTTTTTGAGAGAGAGAGAGAGAAAGAGAGATATCGATGTGAGAGTAAGAGAAATATTGATCAGTTGCCTCCCACACATGCCCCAACTAGGGATTGAACCCAGAACCTTTGATGCATGGGACAGGATTCTAATCAAATAAGCCACCCAGACAGGGCATTTTGTGGGTTTTTTCATAGGTATATGTATTTCTTCTTAGTATTTAAAATATTTATATTACCTCTTTTTTTAAATTTACACCTGTAACTTTTATATATCTACATATATATATATATACTTGTATATATATAAACAGATGTATATACATATATATATATATACCTTTTTAACCCTATTCCTTTATAGTTAACTCTAGTCAGTGTGAATTAGCTCCCAAATTCAATAAAAATAATACAAAATCAGTGTTCAGTCTTTCAATATTCTCTCCTGAAATGCTCATCTTGCTTGGTTATATTGCTCTAATCACATATTTCATTCTGCTAGCTTGAAATTACATTCATTTGAATAATATATTTAAACTGTATGCTTCTTGAAATGTCATATTTAGACTATATTTTGTGGAATACTCACTATGAAATATTATAACTATGCCCTCATATTTTCTTTAAGTCTCTTTTACATTTAAAAATTATATTTATATTTTTACATTATCAAGACTCATTAAATTTACATTCTATTTTGTCCTAAAATCCTGAAGTTCTCCAGCCTTACTTTTACATTTCAGTTGAAATTGTTCTCACTAACTAATGTTTGCTGTTGTAATTTTTGTTTATAGTAATAGCAGCTTCTTTAATTGTAAGTGTTAAAATTTGTCTCCTGGCTAGAACTACTTATTTTGGTGAATCTATTGAGATGCTCATATGTTTTTTGCTCCTTTAATATTTTTTATTTTGTATTGTATTGAATACTGAATGCTAAATGAATCCTGTCATTCTTGACTTGGAAAAAACACTTGTTTTTTCTTATTACACTATATAGGATACAAATAGCTAATATTTTATCAAATATTTTCATTTGTTCATGAGAGATATTTTTGTGGTGCATTTTTTTCTAGTTTTAAGATCATGGAATTGCTAGCCTCTAAAATGAGTTGGGGAATGTGGGAGACAGAACAATGGCTCCCCCACCAAAGATGTCCATGTCCTACCCCTGGAACCTGTGAATACACTCTCTTACATGGCAAAAATCACTTTGTAGATGTAAAGAAATTAAGGATTTTGAGATGGGTATTATTCTAAACTATCTTAGTGGGCCTAATGTAGTCATAAGATTTCTGATAATAGAGAGAGACAGGTAAGTCAGAGTCAGAGATGTTAAGAAGAATCTTGAAGGCAGCGGGAGATAAATTATGCCTTACCTATATCAGTAAAACAATTTGAATGTCAGTGGATTTCTCATCAGAAACCATACAGACCAGAAGGAGCACATTTCAAGTACTGAAGGAGAAGTGTTAGCATAGAATCCAGGAAATATCCTTCAGTAAAAGAGAAAACCTAGACATGTTCACATGAAAGACAACTATGATTTGCTGCCAGCAGACCTTGCCTAAAAGAAGGCTTAGGAAGTTCTTAGAATACAAAGGAAATGATGAAAGAAGGCATTTTGGAAGATTAGTAAGGAAAAAAGTATATGGTAAGCAAAAATATGGTACATGCAATAAAATTTTGCCTCTCAGATTTTTTAATTACATTTTGATTGTTGAAGTAAACATTATAACATCATCTCATGTAATCCTAAATGTACGTAGAGAATATACACGGTGGGAAAAGTAGGTTTACAGTTGTGAGTACTCATAACACAGATTTATTTTTATATTATTATTTATTAATTATTATATTAATTTCTTACAAACAACTGTAAACCTACTTTTGCCCCACCTGGTATTTGATGATTGTAAATGGTTAGGGTAAATAACCTAAAAGGAGATAATGCTTCAAAATTTCATTCAGGCTGGTAAAATAACACCAGTAGACTGTAATAAGGTATGTATATATAGTGTAAAACCCTTGGTAGCTATTTTTTAGTGTTTTATTGTTTATGATATTACAGTTGCCCCAATTTTTCCCTACTCTCCCCACTTTTCCCAGCCTGCCCCACACTTCCATAGTTTGTCCTCACAGCATTGTCCACATCCATGAACCCTTGGTAACTACTTAAAAAGGTATACAAAAGGATAGAGAAAAAGCACTCTAGGTAAATGAGAGTGGAAATTTAATTATATTCAAATAAACCACAAAAAGTCAGGGAAAATAAAACAGAAAAAAAAACAGAATACACAGAAAACAGAAAGACAGACTTAAGCCTTAATGTGACAATAATTAAAATGGTCTAAATATGCCAATTAAAAGGCAAAGTTTGGTAGAATGGATCAAAAATCATGAACCATCTATATGCTGTTTACAAAACACTAATTTCAAATATCCTGATATAATCAGGTTGAAAGTAAAATGACATGATAATGTAATAAATCAAAAGAAAATAGGACTGGTTATATTAACATCAGATAAAGATTATTTAAGAGCAAAATGTATTGCCAGGGGCAGAGGGGGCATTATGTAATGTAATCTTGAGTGTCAACAAAAACAGAGTGACAAAATATATGAAGGAAATTGATAGAACTGGAAGTATAAATGTATAATTTTACACATAGTTAAAGACTGCAAGTCCCATCTCTAAATGATTAATAGAAAAACCAGACAGAAAATCAGGAAAGATAAGGAATTCAACAATCAGTCTAAAGGATATAATTGCACTGGCCAGTGTGGCCCAGTTGGTTAGTGCTTTTTTCCATAGACCGGAAGCTGGTAGTTTTGATTCTCAATCAGGGTATATGTCTATGTTGCAGGTTCTCAGTCCCTGGTTGAGGAGTGTGTGAGAGACTACCAATCAATGTTTCTCTCTCACATCAATGTTTCTCTCCCTCTCTCTCTCCCTTCCACTCTCTCTAAAATCAATAAGTATGTCCTTGAGTGATGATTTTAAAAAAGGATGTAATTAATATTTATAGTAAACTCTACCTAACAGCAGCAGAATAGACATATTTTACATGTGCTGATGTAATATTTTCCAAAATAAGCTATATATTGATCCATAAAATATATATATATAAATCTAAATCATACAGAATGTGTTTTAAATCATATGGAATCAAACTAGAAATTAATAACAGAAATAACACAACTTACATAGCGAAGAGGCAGAGATTGTTTATTAAAAACAACACAGCAGTTAGGTTTAACAGATTTTTTAAATTTTTAATCATTTTTTATTGTTATTCTGTTACAGTTGTCCCAATTTTTCTCTGTTTGTCCTCCTCTGTCCATCCCACCCCGTGTTCCCACCATCAATTCTCACACAGTTGTCCAAGTCTGTGCGTAATTCACACATGTTCTTTGTCTAGTCCCTTCTCTTTCTTTCCACAATTATCCCCTTCCACCCTCCCTTCTGGTAACTTTAATTGTTCTGTTTCCATGCTTGTGGTTCTATTTTATTCATTATTTTATTTTTTATTAGATTCCACTCATGGGTGAAATCAGATGGTATTTGTTTTTCACTGACTGGTTTATTGTACTTAGCATAATATTCTCCAGTTCTATCCATTCTGTCACAAAAGGTAGGAGTTCCTTCTTTCTTTCTGCTGTGTAGTATTCCATTATGTAAATGTACCACATTTTCTGATCTACTCATTTGATGGGCACTTAGGCTGTTTCAAGCAGTTGGCTATTGTAAATAATGCTGGTATGAACATAGGTGTGCATACAGTAAGTTATTTTGAAATGGTAACTAAGGATTCTTCAGGTATATTCCCAGCAGCGGAAATATTGGGTCAAAGGGCAGTTCCATTTTTAGTTTTTTAAGGAAATTCCATGCTGTTTTCCACAGTGGCTGCACCAGTCTGTATTCCCACCAATGGTGTACTAGGGTTCCCTTTTCCCCAGAACCTCACCAGCACATTGTTTTTTGGTTTATTAACAATGGCCATTCTAACAGTTGTGAAGTGGTATCTCATTAAGGTTTTAATCTGCATCTCTCTGATGGCTAGTAATGTTGAGCATCTTTCATATGTCTCTGTGCCCTCTGTATATCCTCCTTGGAGAAGTTTCTATTCAGGTCCTTTGTCCATTTTTAACTAGATTTTTTGTCTTCCTGGTGGTGAGTCTTATGAGTTCTTTATATATTTTGGAGATCAAACCCTTGTCTGATGTATCATTGGCAAATATGTTCTCCCATACAGTTGTTCCCTTTTCATATAGATGATGTTTTATTTAGCTGCACAGATGCTTTTTAGCTTGAAATCCCACTTATTTATTTTTATTTATATCCCTTGCTCTAGGAGATAAATTGGCAAAAATGCAACATGGAATATCTGAAATTTTCCTGCCTATGTTTTCTTCTACAGCTTTTATGGTGTCATGACTTATATTTAAGTCTTTTATCCATTTTGAGTTTATTCTGGTGTATAGTGGCATTTGGTTTCTAGTTTCATTTTTTTTGCATGTTCCAGTGTAGTTCTCCCAATACCATTTGTTGAAGAGGCTATCATTACTGAATTGTATGTTCATGCACCCTTTTTCAAATATTAATTTACCATAGAGACTTAGGTTTATTTCTGGATTCTCTATTCCATTCTACTGATCTATGTGTCTGTACCAGACTGTTTTGATTATAGTGGCATTGTAGTATAGCTTGATATCAGTTATTGTGATCTCTCCTACTTCATTCTTCTTTCTTAATATTGGTGAGGCTTTTCTGGGTGTTTTTGGTTCCATAAAATTTTTGAAATATTTGTTCTAGATCTGTGAAATATGCCATTGGTATTCTAATGGGAATTAAAATTGGATCTATAGCTTGCTTTAGGTACTATGAATATTTTATTGATGTTAATTCTTCCAATCCATGAACATGGTATATGCTTCCATTTATTTCTGTCTTCCTTAATTCCTTTCTTCAGTGTTCTACAGTTTTCCCACTACATGTCTTTTACCTCCTTGGTTAAATTTATTCCTAGGTACTTTATTTTTATTATTGTTATAGTAAATGGGATTTTTTCTTGTTTCTCTCTCTGATATTCACAAATCAATAAACTTAATACATCACATAAACAAAATAAAGGACAAAAAAATCACATAATTATATCAATAGATGCTGAAAAAGCATTTGCTAAAATCCAGCACACATTTAAGATAAAACACTCAGCAAAGTGGGAATGGAGAGGTAACACATCAACATAATAAGGCCATATACAAGAAGCCTACATCCAACATTAAACTCAATGTGCAAAAACTAAAAGCTTTCCCCTTAAGATCAGGGAAAAGATAAGGATGTCCACTCACACCACTCTTATTCAATATAGTAGTGGAACTTCTAGCCACAGTGATCAGACAAGAAAAAGAAATAAAAGGCACCCAAATTGGAAAGGAGGAAGTAAAACTGTCATTATTCACAGTCTACATGATAGTGCACATAGAAAACCCTATAGTCTCCACCAAAAAACTACTTGACCTAATGAGTGAATATGGCAAAATAGCAGGATAGAAAGTCAATATTCAGAAACTGATTGCATTTTTGTACATCAACAATGAAATATCAGCAAGAATTTTCTTAAATGGTAAGGAATTGGTTAGTGGTTACTTCATATCAATTTGGGAAACATTTAAAGTTTTACTTATGATTTCCAAAGGCATAAACAGGAAGTGACCCGAGTCAAGTTAGTCTTGCAAAATAAGCTAAAGTAAACATTGTCTGACTAAACTGGTTTGTTTCCTTAGAGCATCTTAAAGGTTGACCTCCATTCATTTTTATTTTGTCAGGGAAAATAAGGAGTTTCACAGAATAAAATATATTAAACTGAATGAAAATGAAAATAGCATATATGAATGCATGGGACACAGCTAAATAAGTGCTGAGAGAAAAATGTGTAGCGCTAAATGCTTACATTTATTATGGTTTTGCAAGATTTTACCATTCTGGTAAACTGAATAAAGGGTACACGTATTTTTATTACAACTGCATGTTGATCTTCAATTATCTCAAAATAAAAAGTTTATTCAACAAAATATAACAGAGAACATTATGAACCAATTTGTACAATAAATTTAAAAATTTAGTGGAAATTCTCCTGGTAAAACACAACTCAATCTAAAGTCATCCAAAATTATACATGGAATTTATAGTAGCATATATCTTCTAAGAAAACAGAATTTTAATGAAAATAGTTTGCATAAATTAATACTCAAGCCCATTTGCCTTTAAGAATGAATTCTTTTAAAGGTTTAAGTGATAAATATTCACCAATCTTATACAAACTCCAGATACAGGAAAAGAAGGAATATTTCCTGTGTTACTTTCCTAATGCTGCTGTAAGACGTGACCATGAGTTTGGTAGCTTAAAGCAACTCAGATCTATTCTCTCCAAGTTGTGAAGGTTGTAAGTCCATGATCAAGCTATTAGTAGGGCCCCCTTCCTTCTGAGAGCTTTAAGGAAGATTCCTACCATGCTTTTTCCAATTTTAAGCTCCAGGTGTTCCCTGATGTGTAGCAGCATTAAATCCAATCTGTCTCAGTTTTCACATAGCTTTCTCTGCTGTTTCTGTGACTTTCTCTAATAAGGACAATGTCACTTAATTTAGAGGCCACACATTAAATTCAGGATGATTTCATGAAAAGATCCTTCACCTAATTACATTGGCAATGATCTTTATTTTTCCAAACAAGGTCACATTCACAGTATCCAGGGATTAAGATATGGACACATCTTTCGAGGATCACCATTCAACCTACTGAGTATTTTATAAGGCCAGAAGTATTCTAATACTAATATGTGGCAAGAACATTACAAAAAAGTTGTAGGCAATTTCTCATAAGCATAAGTAAAATTTTTCTAAAGAAAATATTAGCAAATCAAATGCAGCATGATTTTTTAAAGTATATTACAGAACATTGTGTTTCTTTCAGAAACAAATTAATTTATATTTTTAAAATATTAATCATAACATGTTCTGTAGTAAAAAAACAAAATAATAAGAACATATGATAAACAACTATTTTTTATAAAATATCTTAATTACCAACGAATAAAAGGAAAATTCCTTGACATATTAAAAAATTTCAATTAGAAATTTGAAAGCTTTTCTTCTGATCACACAACTTCTGTAAACAATATACTATAGTTCCATGCTATTCTCATAAAACAGGAATCAAATGATAAAGGGCATGAAAAGGGAAAAATAAAACTCATTATTTGCAGATGACATGTATGTATATGAACAAAATTAAAAATAATATACACAGGATATATAAGTAAATGAATTCACAAGGTAGTTGAATAATAGGTCAACATAAGGAATCAATTTTATTTCAATGTACTAATTATCAACCAATTGAAAATTAAATCTAAGAAATTGTGCCACTTAAGAACATTACAAATCAAATATCTAGGAAAAATATAACAATATTTATTCCATTTTGAAGATTATATATGCAGTAAAACTTTCTGACAAAAAAACTGTTATCCAAAAGATATGAAGAATGCATGCAGAAGTTTTTTAAAAAGGCAGTCAACAGAATGGAGAAAAAAAGCAAAGATTAATGACATTTCACAAGAGTCTATCCAAATGGCTAAGAAACTTATAGAAGGGCATACAACTCCATAGTTATCATAGAAATACAAATTAAAAGCACAATGGCATAATGTCTGAAATAAAATGACTAACACCAAATATTGGTAAAGATTCGGAGCATCAGTAATTGTCAACAGAAACATTAACTGTGGTGTGTAATTTTGTACAACCACTTTAAAAACTGCTTGACAATATCTATAAAGGCTGAATATTTACCCACCCCATGATTCAGCATTTCCACTATAAAAGATTATGTCTAACCATATGTTTACAAACATATGTTTATTCAAAATACTGTACAATGGTATTCATAGTGGCGTTATTTGTAGCAAGAAAAACTGACAATTATAGAACAGGTAAAAAGATTATTATATAGTCCTGTGCAGCAAACTACTTTACAACAAGGAGAATCTAAAAACATAAGTTTGAGCCAAAGAGTCTTGGTGTAAAGATTACATACTGTAAGATCTCACTTATATAACCATCAAAAAGTAATCAGTGATGTTAGATGTTAAGAGAAACCATGGGACAGGATGCTGTTGGGGAGGACCAGTGATGCTTCTGAGGGGAAGATACCTTTTCATCTGATGTTTAGTTACATCTATCAAATAGTTTCCGTACATTATATGCATTATGCTTCATTAAACACTTTTAATATAAAGTAATGAACACCACAGATAATGCCATCTTTAGCTGTCAAAAGATTTTGTTTTGGTTGTCACATTTGAGAAAAATGTACGTTCTGATAAAAAAAAAAGAGGATTTTAAATCAGAAGGAGAAATTACAGTCTTCCCAAAAAGTTGTGATGGAATAATTGGCTATCTCTTGGGAAGAGTATAATTTTGTTGTTCTGAACCTTAAATCATACATTAAAATGAATTGCAGATGCCTTAAAATAATGAACAGAAAAGTTAAGCATGTAAGACCTAGAAAAAATATGAGCAAACATTATTATAATTTTGAGGTGAGGGAAAAATTTCTAAACATAAAAGACAACTAGAATACTTAAAGAATATACAAACTTAACTATATTTATAAAATTATTTTGAATGATTAACAAATTAGTAAATAAAATGAAATATTGAAAAATCAATAATTTATAGATCAGTCATAAGATTCATAACCTTAATATTAAGAGTTCTAGTATGCCAATTAGAAATTAATCATATAATAATAATTAAATGGATAAAAATAATATTGGGAGGAGAATCTCTTTTTTTAAGTGTATTTTATTGATTATGCTAATACAGTTGTCCCAGTTTTTTTCTCCCCTTTACCTCCTTTTGCCTGGTACTGCCATACCCACCAGTATCTCCACCAAACCCTCCTTAGTTTATGTCCATGGGTCATATATATATGTTTTTTGGCTTCTCCATTTCCTATACTATTCTTAACTTCTCCCTGTCTATTTTATCCCTACAAATTATGCTTTTTATTCCCTATACCTTCCTCTCATTCTCCCCTTCCCCTTCCCCAATGATAACCATCCATTTGTCTTCATTTCTGTGATTCTGTTCCTGTTCTAGTTGTTTGCTTAGTTTGTTTTTGTTTTTTAGGTTCAGTTGTTGATAGCTGTGAGTTTGTTGTTATTTTACTGTTCGCATTTTTTATCTTCTTCTATTTCTTAGATGAATCCCTTAAACATTTCATATAATAAGGGCTTGGTAATGATGAACACTTGAACTTTACCTTGTCTGGGAAGCACTTTATCTGTCCTTCCATTCTAAATGATAGCTTTGCCTGATAGAGTAATCTTGGATGTACATCCTTGGATTCATGACTTTGAATACTTCTTTCCAACCCCTTCTTGCCTGTAAGGTTTCTTTTGAGAAATCAGCTGATAGTCTTATGGGAACTCCTTTGTAGGTAACTCTCTCCTATTATTGCTTTTAAGATTCTCTTCTCATCTTTGATCTTGGGTGACTTAATTATGATGTGCCTTGGTTTGTTCCTCCTTGGGTCTAATTTCTTTGGGACTCTCTGGACTTCCTGTACTTCCTAGAAGTCTATTTCCTTCAACAGATTTGGGAAGTTTTCCTTCATTATTTTTTTTCAAATAAGCTTTCAATTTCTGGCTCTTCCTCTTCTCCTTCTGGAATCCCTGTGGTTCAGGTGTTGGAGCATTTAAAGTTGTCCCAGCAGTTCCTAAGCCTCTCCTTTTTTTTTTGAATTCTCATTTCTTCATTCTGTTCCAGTTGAATGTTTATTTTTTCTATTTGTTCTAAATTGTTGATTTGAGTCCCATTTTCCTTCCCTTCACTGTTGGTTCCCTGTAAATTTCCTTTGTTTCACTTTGTTTAGCCTTCATTTATTCCTTCATTTTGCAACCAAATTCAATAATTTCTGTGATCATCCTGATTACCAGCCTTTTTAACTCTGTATCTGATAGGTTGCCTATCTCCTAGTTGCTTAGTTCTTTTTCTGGAGTCTTGACCTGTTCTTTCATTTGGTCCATATTTCTTTTTCCTGTCATGTCTGTTACATAGTAAGGGGCAGAGACTTAGGTATTTGCCAGGGTAAAGGGGGCAACCCCCTTTGCTGTGTTGTGGCTCTCTCTGTGGTGGAAGGAATAGAGAGGGAACAATGCCACATGTTTGCTCCACTCTCACCCCATATTCCATCACTTCCCTCACTTCCCACAAACAGATTGTGCCCTTTCAGGTGCTGATTTTTGGGTGGGTTGGTTTGTATACATTCTAGAATCCTGTGGGTCTCTCCAAAAGACTCTCCTGTGAGACCAAGACTTTCTCTTGCCTGTTCAACCCCCACAGAATTTTATAGCCAGAGGTTTTGATTCTTTAGTTTCCCTGTCAGCCGGCACCCACTTTACCATAGAGGTCTGCCATTTTCCATCCATCCTCTCTGCCTGGCTTCTAGTCCCTGTCCCTCCTACCAGTCTGGATTGTTTCTTTAATACCTTGGTTGTCGGAGTTCCATGCAGTTTGATTTTCTGGCAGTTCTTTTTTTTTAAATTTGTTGTTATCCTTCTTTTGGTCGTACAAGGAATTGAAACGTTTCTACCTATGCCTCCATCTTGGCCAGAACTTGCCATACTCAGGAAGAAAATCTCTCAAAGTAAACAAGTTAAAATATCTTTAGCCAAGTAACCATGAGAAAATGTTTACTTTTGAAATCAAATTAATGCAATTCATTACAAGATGCTGCTAATAAACTATCAAACTTCAAAACAGAGAAAGAGAAAGAGAGAAAGAAGAAATAAAAGAACATGTCTTGTATTGCCATGTGGCAGGAGGAAAGGAATCTTTCAATATGTTTGGTTCTTTTTTATCTTTTTTGTTTTAACTTTTTTTTACTTTAAAATATAACAGATTCAGAAAAACATACCAATGTCAAATTTATTGGAATAAGACACCCTTGTAACCACAACCCAGGCCTAGGAATAGAACTTGGCTAGCCACCCCAACATTCTTTCTTTTGGTTGTATGGTCTCACACTAACTCCCAGTAAATGTATTCACAGTCCTGACCTCCATAGTAAGCATACCCTCATGTTTCTTTATAGTTTTATCTTTTATTTACAAGGATGCATACTTATAACTTTTAAGAATATTTTAATCCACTGACACCCAGTCCCCTCTTCCCTTTTTTTCCTTTAGTGTTTATAGGTTAAAAATCCTTACCTTTTGATCTCTGGAGTTTGCAGTCTGAGTATTGCTGATTGCATCCTGTATCAGAATTAGTGAGACTGTCTATAGGTCAGATAAATAGTCTGAATATGTCTGTCCTTTGTGATATTAGCAACTCAATGCCTAATCAACGTGAGGTGGCAACATGGGGATATTCAACTCTTATAATGGCCTTTATTATTCATTAATTAGAATGGTTTTTATAAAATAATATTTCCTTTATTATTATTTGATTATCCAATAATATAATTCATATTAAAAAACTGGACACATGCTTGATATTTTATTTTATTTCTATCTTTTAGATAATAAATTTATTTCAAATCATCTTCTTAAGTGAACTTATTAATTTTTGTTTTAATATTTGTATGAACTTACAGATTTAAACACATTTGGTGGGTTTCAATAAACCAATATTTTTCAAAGTAAAAATTATGTTTTTGAAACTCATATTGTCCCATTTCTGACCATTCAAAGCCTCTTCCAATTAACTCTTTTTATAATATATTTTATTAATTATGCTATTACAGTTGTCCCATTTCCCCCTTTATTCCCCTCCACTCTGCATACCCCCTCCCACCCACATCTCCCCCATTTAGTTCATGTCCATGGATCAAACATATAAGTTCTTTGGCTTCTACATTTCCTACATTATTCTTAACCCTGCCCTATCTATTTCTACCCACCATTTATGCTGCTTATTCTCTGTACCTTTTCCCCCCACCCTCCCCCTCCCACTCCCCCATGGATAACCCTCCATGTAATTTCTATTTCTGTGATTTTGTTCCTGTTTTAGTTGTTTGCTTAGTTTGCTTTTGTGTTTGTTTTAGGTGTGGTTGTTAATAATTGTGAGTTTTTTGTCATTTTATGGTTCATATTTTTACTCTTCTTTTTCTTACATAAATCCCTTTAACATTTCATACAATAAATAAGGGCTGGATGATGATGAACTCCTTTAACTTGACCTTATATAAGAAGCACTTTATCTGCCCTTCCATTCTAAATGATAGCTTTGCTGGATAGAGTAATCTTGAATGTAGGTCCTTGCCTTTCATGACTTAGAATACTTCCTTCCAGCCCCTTCTTTCCTGCAAGTTCTCTTTTGAGAAATCAGCTGACAGTCTTATGGGAACTCATTTGTAGGTATTCTCTTGCTGTTTTTAAGATTCTCTCCTTATCTTCAATCTTGAAGAATGTAATGATGGTGTGTTTCTACTTGGGTCCAACTTCTTTGGGACTCTCTGAGCTTCCTGGACTTCCTGGAAGTTTATTTACTTTGCCAGATTGGGGAAGTTCTCCTTCATTATTTTTTCAAATAAGTTTTCAATTTCTTGCTCTTCCTCTTCTCCTTCTGGCACACCTATGATTTGGATGTTGGAACATTTAAGATGTTCTGGAGGTTCCTAAGCTTCTCCTCATTTTTTTGAATTCTTGCTTCTTCATTCTTTTCTGGTTGAATGTTTCTTTCTTCCTTTTGGTCCACACTTTTGATATGAGTTCCAGTGTCCTTCCCATCACTATTAGTTCCTGGTACAGTTTCCTTTATTTCACTTTTCATAGCCTTCACTTTTTCCCCCATTTTACAACCATACTCAACCATTTCTGTGAGCATCATGATTACCAGTGATTTGAACTGTGCATCTGGTAAGTTGACTATCTCTTTATTGCTTAGTGGTATTTTTTCTGGAGCTTTGATCTGTTCTTTCATTTGGGCCTTTTTTTTTTTTGTCATGGCACACCTGAGCCATGAAAGATTGAGTGCCTACAGCAGGTTCTGCTGAAAGGACTTATGTGCCCAAGTGACTCGGAATGTGTAGGTAAAAATGCTGGAATAACTCATCCCAGTGTAAAAAGTCTACCCACATCCACACAACTGTGGTTCCTTAGAAGAAAGTACGTTCTCGGTGGAAGGAATGTCAGCTCTTTTCTTTCCAAGTTTTCTTCCAATTAGCTCTTGACAAGAGCATAGTAGTTTTTAAGGGCATCCTCATCCTCTGTTATATCAAGATGTATATTTCCTGACACATCCACTTCTGTAAAAGACCCTGTTTTTTTTTTTTTAATGGAACATAACATCTCAATATCACAATTTGGACACAAGGGTTACTCATCATTTTTGGGTTGTTGATTGCTGTTTCTAGTTCTCTTTCATTGGCCAAGCAAAGAAATTATACATGTTAAATATGCAGAAACAAACACACAAACTACCCATGAGTTCATATGGATAATTCAAATTCAAACTCAGAATTAAAGAATTTTTAGTGTAAATTCTTTTGTGTCTACCAAGAGTCTTGTTTCTTAAGGAGACAATAAATGATAGAATATTCTGCAGTTAAACATTTGCTTTATATCCATTTACACACACAGCCATCTTAAACAAACATTGCTAATTCCACCACCAACAATATACCAAAAAGAGTTAACATTTGTGTATACTCTCCCCAATCTTCCTTCATTTTTACACATGTGTAATATCTACATTGTCTGAGCATATAGCCATTACCACCTGCACTGTCTTTTTAATCCCAATTTATTCTCAGTTCTATAACTATGCTTACTTATCATCACTAGTTCTTATGAATATTTTTAGTTATTTTGCTTCCCTAAGTACATCATATAGTAGCATCTTCAGAAAGTGTTCATGGGAACAATATTACCAAACTTTTACATGTTAATTAATAATAACTTTGTGTATTTGGCTATTAAATACTTTTTATATATAAAATATTTTGCTGGATATAAAATACTTGTTTTGAATTTTCACATATATATGTATATATAAAATCTGTATTTTTTATGTTCCCCATGTGTTACTTTTGATACATATGATGATAATTAAATTTTATTTCCATTATAGTTATCTTGGTTTTCCCCTCCATAGGTGACAAAAAATTTTTCCTGTTCCTATATAAACCAGCAATTTTACTAAAATATAGTTGGTGTTACTCATTCCAGGTTGGTATTACCAATGTGTGGTGGGCTCTTTAATATATAGTTTCAATTCTTTTGAATTTCAGAAAAATTTTTGTGAGTTTTCATTTTTAGTATTTGCTTTATTCCTTTGATTTGGTTCTATTCTTCAAACATTCCTATTATTCATATGATAGATACAGTATAATATTTGCAACTTTCAAAAATTTTACCTGTTTCAGTGTGTGGAACAAAACTCAAACCCACCAAACAACACAGCTCAAGGACAGAACACTTCAGAGGCAGAGATTTGAAAGCTACCAGACCCATGAAAACACCCAGATCCAATCTGTACCACCTGCCATTTATCAAGCCCACCTTCAGAATGAGGCTGCACTGGGAGAAGAGGACACACAGTGGCAGTTCAGCAAAACCAAATTTCTGTATTCCACACCTAGGTGTCACATGATTATGGAGTCTGAGCCATGCAGTGTGGTCACCTCCAGGAAGCCACAAAGTAGAGGGCACACATGTGACTTTGTATTTCACTGTTATTTTTTGTGCTTGATTTTAGGAATGGAACTGTGAGTTGTTGTGTTTTTTTTTTTTAATGTGTCTCAACTGTTGCCTGTCATTGTTTAAGAGTTAGTGGGTTAAGGGTACTATATCCAGGATTTTAGGGCCCTTATTAGCCAGTCAGAGGTGCTTGGTCACCATTTCGCTATCATGCTTTGATGTTTTCCTGTATTTTTTCCTGCCCTCAAGAACAAGGACCAATTTAAAGGTAAATATGAAGTAATTATAACCTATCACTGTTTTCACTTTACTTTACTTTCTCAGTGTATAAATTAAAAGCACAAAACAAAAATAATTAATGTTTCTTCACTTTTTCAATTTTTTTGCTTCTTTTTTTAAATTGTTGTTCAATTACGGTTGTCCCCATTTTTCCCCATTACTCTCCCCTATCCATGCCCCACCTCCCACATTCAATCTTTCTCCCTCCTTTTCTTTGACCATGGATCCTTTATATATGTTCCTTGACAAACCTTCCCGTTCTTTCACCTATTATCCCCTTCACCCTTCCTCTCTGGATACTATCAGCTTGTTCTTTATTTCTATGTCTCTGGTTCTATTTTGCTCACTTCTTTGTCGATTAGGTTCCACTTACAGGTGAGATCATGTAACTTACCTTTCTCTGCCTGGCTTATTTCACTTAGCATAATGCTCTCCAGTTCCATCCATGCTGTACAAAGAGTAGGAGTTCCTTGCCACATAGAATTCCATTGTGTAAATATACCATAGTTTTTTGATCCACTCATTTATTGATGGGCACTTAGGTTGCTTCCAGCACTTGGCCTTGTAAATTGAGGTGCTATGAACATTGGGGTGCATAGGTTCTTTTGAATTGGTGTTTCACGATGCTTAGATGCTATTCTGTTCCAGTGGAATTGCTGGGTCAAAAGGAAGTTCCATTTTTTTTTGCTTTTTGAGGAAATTCCATACTGTTTTCCACAGTGGTGGCACCAATCTGAATTTCCACCAACAGTGTATTAGGGTTTCCTTTTCTCCACAACCTTGCCAGCACTTGTTGTTTGTTGATTTGTTAATGATGGCTAGTTTGACAAGTGTGAAGTAGTATCTCATTGTGGTTTTACTTTGCATCTCCCTGATGGCTTGTGATGCTGAGCATCCTTTCATATGTTTCTGGGCCATTTGTATGTCTTCCTTGGAGAAATGTCTCTTCAGGTCCTTTGCCCATTTTTTTAAATTGGATTGTTTTTTTCCTGATCTGGAGTCCTGTGGGTTCTTTTATATTTTGGAGATCACACCCTTGTTTGATGTTTCATTGGCAAATATGTTTTGCCATATGATTGATTCCACTTCCATTTTGGTGATGATTTCTTTAGCCATGCAGATGCTTTTTAGTTTGATGTAGTCCCATTTGTTTATTGATTTCTTTATATCCTTTTTCCTAGGGGATGTATCATTAAAAATATTGCAATGTGGGATATCTGAATTTTCCTGCCTATTTTCCTCTATGACTTTTATGGTGTCATGACTTACTTTTTAGCTTTTTATCCATCTTGAGTTTTTTTTTTTTAGTGTATGGTATAAGTTGGTGGTAGAGCTTCATTTTTTTGCATGTACTTTTCCAGACCTCCAAACACCATTGATTGAAGAAGGTATTTTTACTCCATTCTATATTCCTGCACACTTTGTCAAATATTATCTGGCCATATTGACATGGGTTTATTTCTGGTCTCTCTATTCTGTTCCATTGGTCTATGTGTTTGTTCTTATGCAAGTATCAGACCATTTTGACTACAGTGACCTTATAATGTAGTTTGATATCAGATATTGTGATCCCTCCTACTTTGTTCTTCTTTCTCAAAATTCCTGAGGCTATTTGGGGTTGTTTATGGTTACATATAAATTTTTGAAATATTTGCTCTATATCTGTGAAATATCTTACTGGTATTTTGATAAAGATTGCATTGAATCTACAGATTACTTTGGGTGGTATGGATGTTTTAATGATGTTAATTCTTCCAATCCATGAACATGGTATATGCTTCCTTTTATTTGTGTGTTCCTTAATTTCTTTCTTCAGTGTTCTATAGTTTTCTAAGAATAAGTCTTTCATCTCCTTGGTTATGTTTATTATTAAGTATTTTTTTCTTGTTACTATAGTAAGTGGGATTTTTCCCTAATTTCTGTTTCTGATATTTCATTGTTGGTATACAAAAATGCTTTTGATTTCTGATTGTTGACTTTGTATCCCACCATTTTGCCAAGTTCATTTATTATGTTCAGTAGTTTTTTTGGTGGGGTCTATAGGATTTTTTATGTGCACTATCACGTCATTTGCAAACAGTGACAGCTTTACTTCTTCCTTTCCAATTTGGATGCCTTTTATTTCTTTTTCTTGTTTGGATGTTGTTTGAATGGTATATTGAATAGAAGTGGTGAAAGCGGACACCCTTGCTTGTATCTGATCTTAGTCAGAAAGCTTTTAGTTTTTGCCCCTTGAGTATGATGCTGTCTGTAGGTTTTTTGTATGTAGGCTTTGTTATGTTGATCTCATTTTTAAGGTGTGAATTTTGATGTTATTTGTGGTATATCATTCTAGTGTGTTTTCATTATACACATGAATGTAATTATCCTTATTCTCATCTTTCTTTTGTTAACTTAGTATGGAATTGTATCTCAATACTATTCTATTGTTCACTTATTGTAAAATGAATTATCCTAAACTTTTAGAAGGAAGTGTGGTTCAGGGTAGCTTTTCTCATTTCAAAGAACTCTCTCTTACATTCTTTTTATATAGGCTTTAAGACATTGGTAGGTTGCTTTCTGAAATGTCTGGGACCTCTTCCTCTCCCCATCTTTACCTACACCTCCTCTTTACTCTTCAGCATTCTCCCTAGCCTGCTCAAATCTAATGCCACACCTAACAGTGTATTCCCACTGTATGCTCCTACCATCCTCTTCTAGAAGGGAGTGCCAGGAAATCAGTCTTCATGGAGTTCACAGAGAACAGACTAGTCGAGAGTCCTTACCCTTTTCTCTAATACCCAGCCCCTATGAGAGGGGCAATACTATCTCCCAGTTTTAGATACTTTTCTCAAATTTGTTCCCCCTGTTACCTAGTAAGAATTTATGGGCTGTTTTTAGAGTCTGTTATCCCCATTTCTGTCAACCACACCTCATGGCTCCCTTTTGTTGTTTTCTACATGGGCACTGATACCAGGTAGGTCTTATGGGTCTTGGTAGTACATCTGCATCTGCTTATAATTTAAAGCTTGTGGTTATAATTTTAACCTAATTTTATTGTAAATGTTGCCCACATGCCTTTGATTTTGCTACCTATTTACTATATTTGATTTAATATGTAGAATTGGAGATATTCTTTAAGCTGTATGCCACCAAGGATGGATACGCATGGGGGATTTAATATGAACAATAAATCAATATTTTTACTAATTTAATTAATTCAATTTAGATAATGTTTTCCAACTTTCCAGTTTGATCATGTGGACAACAGTATCAGGTACTTATTATTAACCCAGGAATGTTACTTCATAGAATTCATTCAAATGACATAACTATATAAAAATGACAATGATATGTGGGTAAGAGTTGTCATTGGTGTGTCTTATAATTGTAAAAATTTAAAACAATGTACATTTATGAGAGCAATTTATTAGTTCATTAGTAAATGGATACAATGCTATCTAGATATGCATTAAGAATCTAATGGAGAAATATATTCAAACGTGAAACTGTTAAGTGAGAAATAAAAACATAGACTCTACAGTGCAATCCTTACAGTGTATAGATCTAGATATAGACATCTCCCTTTTTTTAAAAGATTTTATTTATTTTTAGAGAGGGGGAAGGGAGAGAGAAAGAGAGGGAAAGAAACATCATATCTGTTTGCCTCTTAAACCACCACTATGTGCCCTGACTGGGGATTGAACCAGCAGCCCTTTGGTTTGCAGGCTGGCACTCAATCCACTGAGCCACATCAGCCAGGGCTAGACACATCTCTTTATACAGACATATCTCAGGGTAAATGAAATATTATAGTGATTGGTTAGTATGTTGGAACTTTAGTCATTTATTTATACCACTAATTTATGTTTTAAAAAATATAAATTTAGAATCCTGTTCATTCAATACTTTGAACTATTTATGGTTGTTAAGTGGTAACCTAAAAAAACAATTAACTGTCATGACACATCAACCACAGAGTTGTAAATAAATTCCAGAAAGGTTTGTGGTGTATATTTCAAAAAGGATTTTCCCTCTCCACTAACTTCTGCAACATGGTTTATTTGCAATCACTAAAGAATTATGGTCTTGAAGTTTCTGATTTTGATTTGGGCATGGAATTTACTGTCACTCAGCAAAGTCTGTGACTTTTCAATAGACTTTAGAGGTTCATAAGGAAATAAAATCTGCTAATCTATAGGTAAACTGAAAGGAAATAGGAAAACAAAACACCTCTTTCTGTCATATTGATTTTTAATGAACTGTTAAATTTTATTGGCCAACAAAGACATGCCAGATGTTTAACGGTCCAATAAAGTAATTAATCAGTATTTCTGGTTGAACAATGTTTCACCTATCGGCCACCATGCCACAATTTCAAATATATTTGATTGTTTAATTACATTAATCATGCCTAGTTAATGCTTTATCAACAATTAGTGACAATGAGATATATTTATTTATAACTTGTACTTTTTGTATATGTATGATCATATGAAGTATGGAATATGGTCATATTGGAACATGAAAATTTATTAATCTCCTTTTTCCTATAATAATCATCAACATTTGGTTAATCATTATACATTTTGGAGATCAAACTCTTGTCTGAGGTATCATTGGCAATTATGTTTATCCATATGGTTGGTTCTCTTTTCATTTTAATGCTTTCTTTAGCCATGCAGAAGCTTTTTATTTTTATGAAATCCAATTTGTTTATTCTTTCTTCTATGTCCCTTACTCTAGGGGACATATCAGTGAAAAAATTGCTGCATGGAATATTTGGGATTTTCCTATGTTCTCCTGAAGGAATTTTATAGTGTCACAACTTATATTTAAGTCTTTTATCCACCTTGAATTCATATGGTATAAGTTGGTGGTCAAGTTTCGTTTTTGTTTTTGTTTTTTTTTTTTGCATGTAGCTGTCCAGCTCTCCACACTCCATTTGTTGAAGAGGCTATATTTGCTCCATTTTATGCTGCTGCTCCCTTTGTCAAATATTAATTGACCATAGGGACTTGGGTTTATTTCTGGGCTTTCTATTCTGTTCCATTGGTCCATGTATCTGTTCTTATGCCAGTAACAGGCTGTTTTGATTACAGTGGCCTTGTAATACAGTTTGATATCAGATATTGTGATCCTTCCTACTTTGTTCTGTTTCTCAAAATTGCTGCAGCTATTCAGGGTCATTTATGGTTCCTTATGAATTTTTGAAGTGTTTTTTCTATATCTGTGAAATATGCCATTGGTACTTTAATAGGGATTACACTGAATCTATAATTTCCTTTGGGTAGTATGGACATTTTGATGATGTTAATTCTTCCTATCCATGAACACAGTATATTTCCATTTGTTTGAGTCTTCCCTAATTTCTTTCTGCAGTATTGTGTGGTTTTCTGAGTACAGGTCTTTTACTTCCTTGGTTAGGTTTATTCCTAGGTATTTTCTTTTTCTTGTTAATACATCAAATGAGATTTTTTTCCTGATTTCTGTTTCTGATATTTCCTTGCTGGTGTACAAAAATGCCTTTCACTTCTGAGTATTAATTTTGTAACTGGCTGTTTTGCCAAATTCATTTGTTAGGCTGAGTTGTTTTTTGGTGGAGTATATAGGATTTTCTGTGTACACTATTATGTCACCTGCAAACAATGAGTTTTGTTTCCTCTACTCCAATTTGAATGCCTTTTATTTCTTTTTCTTGCTTGATTGCTGTGGCTCAGACTTCCAATACTATGTTGAACAGAAGTGGTAAAAGGGGACAATCTTCTCCCCTTTTTACATTTACTGATTTGCGAATATTGAACCATCCTTGCATCCCTCGGATGAATCTCACTTGGTCATGGTGTATGATACTTCTAATGCATTGCTTGTTGGATGCGGTTTCCTAATATTTTGTTGAGGATTTTAGTGTTTATGTTCATCAGCGATATTGGCCTGAAGTTTTCTTTCTTTGTTGTGTCTTTATCAGGTTTTGGGATTAGGATGATGCTGACTTCATAAAAAGAATTTGGGAGTCTTCCATCATGTTGGATTTTTTGGAATAGTCTGTGAAGAACAGGGGTTAGCTCTTCCTTAAATGCTTTGTAGAATTCTCCTGTGAAACCATCAGGTCCAAGGCTTTTGTGTGTTGGGAGTTTTTTGCTTACTGCTTCAATTTCATTTGCTGTTATTAGTCTGTTTAGGCTTTTTGCTTCTTCTTCACTGAGTTTTGGAAGATTATATTTTTCTAGAAATTTGTCCATTTCATGTAGGTTTTCAAATGTCTTGGCATACAGTTCTTCATAATAATTTCCTACAATTCTTTGTATTTCTGTGGTGTCAGTTGTAATCTCTGCTCTTTCATTTCAGATTGTGTTTACTTGAGTCATCTCTCTTTCATTCTTGTGTGTCTGCTTAAAAAACTCACAGGAGTCCACTATAAGAAGACAAGCAACCCAATTAAAAATGGGCAGAAGACTTGAACAAACACTTCTCCAAGGAAGACATACAGAGGGTCCAGAGACATATGAAAAGATGCTCATTTTCACTAGCCATCAGAGAGATTCAAATTAAAACCACAATGAAATACCACTTCACACCAGTCAGAATGACCATCATAAACAAAACAACAAACAACAAGCGTTGGAGAGGTTGTGGAGAAAAAGTGACCCTAGTACACTGTTGGTGCAATTGCAGACTGGTGCAACCACTAAGGAAAACAGTATGGAATTTTCTAAGAAAGCTAAAAATGAAACTGCCTTTTGACCTGGCAATTCCACTGCTAGGATTATAACCTAAGAACCCTGAAACACCAATCCAAAGGAACCTATGCACCCCAATATTCATAGCAATACAATATACAATAGCCAAGTTCTGGAAGCAACTTAAGCATCCATCAGTCAATGACTGGATCAAAAAACTATCGTATAGTTACGTGATGGAATTCTATGCAGCAGAAAGAAAGAGCTTATGCCCTTTACAATAGCATGGATGGAACTGGAGAACATTATGCTAAGTGAATTAAGCCAGGTGGTGAAAGACAAATACCATATGATCTCACCTTTATCTGGAATCTAATCAACAAAACAAACAAGGAAGCATGGTATAACCAAAGACATTGAAATTGGGAGCAAGCTGACAGTAACAAGAAGGGAGAGGGGAGGGGATAATTGGGGATAAGTGTGAAGGGTTTAGAGGAAGAACTATAAAGGACACATGGACAATAACAAGGAGAGTGGAAACAGGAGAGGTGGGAAAGGCTGGAGTGGTGGGGAGGGGTGGGGAGAAAAGGCAGAAAAACTGAAAAAGCAGAAATACTTTTGATTTTTATTGAACAACAATAATTTTGATTTGAACAACAATAAAAATCAAAATAATTTAATAAAGAAAACAAAACAGTTGGTTAATCATTCTATCTTTTCCATTATACCAGTAATTATTTTTTCTTTTATCTATCTCTTTTGCCTTTGTTCTTACTCAGATACATATATATCTTCTGGAATCTTATTTGTTTTCCTGATTTTAATACACTTTCATGAAAATGTCTTTAACAAACCAGATCTTATGTTACTCTACATTCAAAATGGTTAATAGATCATCATGCCCCATAAAAGGGGTTGCATTATCAAAATGCCATCGAGGGCCAGCACAATCAATAGGTAACATGAACAAAAGAAGTGCACAATAGGTCTTAGAGTGCTGAGAAGTCAATTAATTTAAAAATATCCTCCTTAAGAAAAGTAATGCATCCACAGGACAAAAGGTGACAAGTTTATGCTCTCTGTCTTGGAAAATAGAATTCCAAATCTATATATAAGCATACAAAACACCTAAGAACATGTCTTCTATTCATCTTCCCCCTTATCACTATTCTCAAATAATGACAAGTGCTATTTCCAAATGGGCAGGCACAGTCAATCCTCCATTCCCTAACTCTCGATACAAAAACATACTTTGGTATCACACCAGGCCATTTTCAGTATACAAATCTTTTTTTTTTTTTTTGCTTTTATGAAGAATTTCCTTCCTGTCATTTTAGTATCCTCTTCAGCTGATTAATTATACTTTTAGCTCCCCTATATTGTTCCCTGTTCATAACTTAGTTTGAAGATACTATATTTGCATTGCAATTATTTATTAATGTGAGCTTCTTAGGATATGCTCCAAGCTTCTTGGTGAAAGGGGCTATAGGTTCTTCCCCTATTAAACCATGGTACCTATTCCAGTGCCTAGTACATGTTTAATGAACACATGAATAAATTTGTTCTGCATTTTATTGGGCCAAAAAGTCCGTATTTTTTTTCATAAAAGAAAAGACATAGTTTTCATTTTCACCAACAACCTTATTAACATAGATATTTTGAGTGTGTCTGCTATCTCCCACATGGTATAATGTTGATTCTTCTAAATTTTGTTTTGAGAACTAGCAACTTCAACTGGTGTACCTGACTGTGGACTGTCATCCAGGGAGAAATTTTCGGTGTGAAACTTCACAAACCAGTTTTGACACATTCAGTCAGTCACAGCACCTTCTCCATACACTGCACAAATCTTTCTTTTTTCTTTTGCTTGTGTTTGTTGTGTTTTTACCATTCTTGAAATGATAAAGATTAATATGCCAATAATTTTGTGTATTTTCTTCCATCTTCAATATTAACATGGCTACACAAAAATATACCAATTTTGATGTTTTTGTAAATGCATGCTGATATAACAGCTGTCACAACGCAATCTACAAAATTGTTTTGAATGAAGTTAAAGACAACTAAGCACTAGTAGAGCCATTTTATGGGAATAAAAGCAAATGAACTTTTTTGCCAACCCAATACTTTGTTTATAAGACAAGGAATAATATTAACTATTTGTTTAATATTTTTGTTCTAAAACCTGGACTCTGGTGTTCAGCTCAGAAAAACTCATAGTGCTCATCTATTTAATGTATGTTTCATAATGTTGATAACATATCGACTATTGAAAATTGTCTCCAAACCATAGTTTCTTTTTTTGTAACAGAAGGATCAAGTGCGTAGATTGTAAACAGGGTCAGATTAATGACTTCTGCTTAGTGAGAAAATTTTATGAATTGTAACACAGTTAGTGGAAATCTTGCTTCCATTCATTTAGTACAAGATTTTGGAAAGATGATTTACTTTGATTTCCCATCCTGTTCAAAGGAATTAATGATGCCTACTTTATCAAGTTGCTGTCAAAATATAACTAGGCACTTGACTCAAAAAGTTGGCACAGTGCCCAGAACATTTCCACTGTTGACCTCCTTCACAAACCAGGAAAATGGCTCCCTGTTCCCTCTACCCCTCTGCTTAGCAGCTGTATAGTAGGAACATTGTCCTTGACATCATGTTACCTAAACAATATTTTTAGGATCTAAGCCAGGTATGGGTATTTTTAAAAGTTTTAGAGAAAGTATTTCAAATGACAGCTTCACCTAAAAATGATTTGCTAGTTAGACCTAGTTCCAATTCAATTGATCTGCTCACTTGAAATTCTAGCTGTGTTCTTAATCATCTCAGGAAAAAAAATCCCAGGTATGATATTGGAATGGTATTGGAGTGTCCTTCACAGGAAAGGACAGCATTTCCTGTTCATGGAAGAGAACAGGGATGCTGCTATCAGATTCTAAACTAACACGCCTGGTTGGGTTTAGGACATAACACAAGATGATGTCTTGGGGTTTTGGATATTTTGAGTTTGAGTTGTCCACTGACCATCTTCAAATGGAGGAGTAGTCAGAGAAAGATTTTTTTTAAATCATACTCCTTAGAAAATAATATGAGGGGGGAAAGAAGAGAATAGTTACTTTTATAGAATTAATAGTTCTCATGAACCCAAACAAACTCTAATACCTTCATCTTCACTGGTCTAAATTTCTTTGCTTCTGGAAATTCGTGAGGAGCATCTGGACAATAAATAACAAAGCCTAACAAAGCCTAACAAAACAGAACAAAACACAAAAAAAGCTGCCAGCTGGTTTTATGCTGAGACAGGAAACCAGGTGCTAAGCAAATGAAACGAGAACCCCAAATTTAGTTAGCTTTTTGAAATACAATATTTCACTGTGTTTTGAGATTGCAGTATCTGGCTAGCCTGATTAAAAACACCTTAAATCCATCACCAGATACAGAAAAATATATAATGCATCTAAAAGCACCTAATATATCATAAATACCTCTTCCACTAACTTTAATCCCATTCCAAAGCCAAAGTTTCTCCAGCAATACACATTAGTATTGTTAAATAACAACAGCAAAAAGCTAGCACATTGCTGTGACTCATGTTCCAAATCTGGCCTTGGTTCCCATGCTCTAGTTACCATGCTGTGGTGGATCATCTTGGCGTGACTTCTCAAGTCTTGTCTCTGACTCCTGCGTCCAATATATGATATTACAATTCTTTCTCACTCTCGATTTAACACATTTGTAAAATGAAAATCTGATGCCAAACATGAACATAAGTGGGAAAATGTATTAGATATGAGGTATATACCTTCATTCCAATTTATTGGCTTGCTAAGAGGAAACTTGTACCTTGAGGAACAATTCAAATCCTCTAAGCATTCACATAAGCAATCTTAGAAAATTTTTTTCCCAATGAATTTCCTTCGTGGTAGCTTAATAAACTGTTTTAGTAAGCCTATTCAACTCTTGGAGTACTTGTTAGCATTACAGAAGAACAAACCTTTACTCAACTGTGGTTTATCTGTCATTCTTAATCACTTATATTTTCTTCACTATTGCTTTGATTAGAATTAAGCTATCATAGCACCACTTGATATTTGTATTGTTCATATCTTTGAATTTAGTATATTTCTCAGGAATCAAAAATTGGCCACATAAGCATTAAACTTTTCTGTTTAAGGACAACTCTGATCTCAGTATGAGGAACTGTTTCATTTTTGGCATTTAGAGACTGTGATAACATCTGTGACAGTGCCGTTGGAAAATCAAGTCAAATGTGATTTTTAATCAAATTAGAGAATTAATTAGGCCAGTGAAGTTGCATATTTTCCTTAGTATTCTGTCCTGAGTACATGAGTGGATGGCTGCCATTTGTCTTACGATCCCAAGTTTTCAAATCAATGTTCAATACAGTTATTTATTTTTGGAACTGAGAAAGTTTGCCAAGAGCTAGTCCCTCATTTTTGAATGGGGACTTTGAAAGCACTCAAAAAGTTAGTGCAAAAGCTGGCAATGGAAATTGTATCTCCTGAAGTCTCAGTTTATATATAGTGTCTGAGAAGTTACTAATAACTTAGAAAACCACCATGTCATACTAATACAGATCTTATCAATTTGCTTACACTACAAAAGGAAAAGATATGTATTTATGTGTTATCATGTGTACATGTGTTGTGCACATATGCTCAGATATTATCTTAAGTATAAGATGACATAATAGTGGCTTGAGGATTTCTGTTATTAAAAATTAATGAGGAACAATTATTGATAGATATGTATTTACTGCCATTTTACAAATAAGCAGAACAGGAAGAGAATTGTATATACAGAGAATGTTTTGATAGTTGCCAGATGGTTGGGGGTTGGGGGTAGGTGAAGAACGTGAAAGGATTAAGAAGACAAATTGGTAATTACAGAAGAGTCATGTGGATGTAAAGTCCAACATAGGGAATAGAGTAGCCTAAGAACGTACATACATGCAGGACCCATGGACATGGACAATCCCCATATGAACAATTGCCTGAGGGAGTTGGGGGGCTGGATAGAGGGGGGGAAATGGAAAAAACTGGGACAACTGTAAGAGCATAAACAGTAAATAATGTAAAAATTAATGAGGAACATTTTCAAATAGAGAACTTTTTATAAAGATTTTGATTCAGACTTCAGGTGGAGCCCAGTAACATTTATTTTTTCCAAACTTCCTCTCTGAATTCTGGTGCAGATAACCATGGATCATACTTTTAATTACTACCATCTTATAAGGTCACTTCTTACCTTTACTGTGAGCAAGTCTGTTACTTCAAGTAACACTTTCACACTGCCAACTAACAAAGCTATCCTTAGCTACCATTGACCATGGCCATTCACTGGAAAAGAGTGATGTGAATTTAGACCCTCGAGAATTGAGTAATACAGCATTTCAGATTTTAATTAAAGAGATCTGGAAAGCCATATTATGACAGCTACACTTGGAGCATCTTTGGGATGGTACTCTCATTTAATTCTACCTCTGGGTCTTTGAAATCAAGGAGTTGCAATGATGGAAGGGGCCTGAACTTTAGAAATATAACATATTTGCTCTTATTTTAAAGTTAAAATATATTTGGCATCAGGTTTTTAAAGAAGCTCCCAAATTTTAGTTCTGGCCCTACGTATTTTATATTATGAAATGTGTTGTTTTATGTAGTTCAGGTATGGATTAGAGGAGAAAGAGGAGGTAAGGAGCTAAACCACAGAGTCTGGTCTGTGTTTAAGAATTGGTGAGAATGAAAACTTAGACTCATTTCAAGGTTAATTTTACTTTTTTTTATTCTCAAAATAGTCAAGAGCCAGAATAATGGGTGTTAAAATTACAAGAAAAAAAGGTCTCCCCATTGACTCATTCATGGAATTTGTATTCTCATGGAGTTTGCTCAAAGTTTGAAGACCTTATTATTTTACACAGAAGATGTCTTTTGAGTGTAAGGACCTTAGAATTGAAGGTGTGCTGTATTTTAAACTCCTACAATATTAATACCACAAACTATTTACACAATACTAAAAAAAGCATAGGAAGAAAGAATTCTGTTCTTCAGTAAGACATGTCCTACAAATATAAGATTAAGGATCTAGTCTTTGAAATGACAAATAGGGCAGTCTCTTCTTTTCAGCACTTGTGCTATAAGATCTGGGTTTTTTTTTTTTTCAGTGTTTCTTTCTAGAGTCACTCTGGGAGCTCTGCTCCCACACCCCAAGTTTCTTATGTTAAAAGTTTCAGAGCACTCAACTTTAAATCAAAGTCGTTGCCATTTAGGTGAAAGTAGAATTATTCTGCTGTGGTCTGAAATAGCGGAATTTTTTTTCTATGACTGAAGAAATCAGTGGTGGAATTAAAGTATTTTGGAGATCCTGTATTGTGGAATCCCTCTTCTCCCCATTGCCACATACAATTTTTTTTCTATGAGTTTTATTTTTTCTTGTCACCACAGATGATTCTTTTGTTCCTGAAATATTATGGTGGATGTGCCACATCTGTATTTGTAGAACGGGAAGTAAAGGTTGCACAAGGGTGTTGGTAGTATAGAAGTACTTGAGGAGGGGCCTCCTGTAGGGACAAGGATGCCGGGGCACTGAGCTAGAAATAACCACAAAGAAAGACTATCTAAAAATAAATACAATTATGTAATATAGGGTCATCAAACCTGTTCTAAATCTATAGAAAACAAAAGATATCACGGTTAAGTTTTTTTAAAATTTTAATTGTTGTTCAAATATAGTTTTTTGCTTTTCACTCCCATCCCAGCCCACCCCTCCAACCCTCCCCACCTCCTTCCCGTTTCCACCCCCCCTCCTTGTTTTTGTCCATGTGTCCTTTATACTTGTTCCTGAAAACCCTTCCCCCTTTCCCCTGAAATTCCCTCCCCTCTCCCCTCTGGTCTATTGATAACATTACTGACTCTACTTAGAAAACAAAGCTACACATTTTACTTCTAAATTATAACTATTATTTAAATGCTCACACAGAAGCATTGCTTGTAGATGCATGAGAACTCACCTAGTCTTTTTATCTCACTCATATCTTACATTTGAATCTTCAATGTCTTTGATTTTTGAATCTGCAATGTCTTTGATTTTTAAGACATTGCAGATTCAAATGTAAGATGTGAGTGAGATAAAAAAAAACTAGGTGAGTTCTCATGCATCTACAAGCAATGCTTCTGTGTGAGCATTTAAATGATAGTTATAATTTAAAGTAAAATGTATAGCTTTGTTTTCTAAGTAGAGTCAGTAATGTTATTGACAATGTTCTCTTTGCCATGTTGTAGAGTTGTGGATGGAGACAGGAAAGGACAGGGGTAGCCTGTATTTCAACTAAATAGGTTCATGTAGAACCTTTGTAGAGGCCATGAAGACTAACCTGCCATTCCTGTTAAGTAGCTTGAAGAAAACCTTGATTCCCAGACTTTGGGTTATTTGGGGTATGTTATATTAGCATGTTCTCAATAAGAAATTTCAACCGTTATGCATTGGTCTCTCATTCTAAAAGTGGAGAACATTATTTGGCAACTTGTGTATGAATGTTAAAATCTCAACAGACTCTGACTTTTTTTTTGCAAGTATCAAAGTATAAGATCACACAGAGACACACACTATTGAAAAGGACAGTTAAGGGACACAAAGATTTAAACTAGGTATTTAAATCTTAATGTATAAGAAGATTCCCTTAGGTCCTGTTAGCATTGCTGATTGCTGTTTTATTACCTAATAAATGTTAAACTCTTTGTACATTTTGCACATGTCATATTTGTCTTGTATGCAGAATATCACTTCATTTATGGTATCTTATACATAAGTGTAGTATGTTTAGGTTAAATTTCACTTGATTTACATGTTGATCTTGTAAATTCTCCCTTACTTTGTCTGTTTTGGATTTTAGTTTTAAGGAACAGCTGGTTTAATATGAGTGCCTTGATTAAATGCTGATGCAGCTACTTCCCAGTAAATTGATTTAATCTTATTTGAGCAATTAACTTAATCTTTATAAACCTAACATTTTCCAACTATAAAACTGAGATAACAGTAAATAAAAATTAAGTGAGATAGTTTACATAAAGCACTTAGATGCTCATAAAATGGAAAGTATTATAAAATGTTATTTGAATTACCCATTACCCTGAACTATCAAGATCACACCTCAAGTCTATCAAACAAATAACAATAATTAAATAATAATAATTATTAAAAGACAACAAATATATTGCTTATTAAATTCTAGACACTGTTAAAAAAACCTCCTGTTTATATATTAAGTCATTAAGCCCTACTTACACAGCCCTCTAAGGCAAGAACTTTATTGCTGGCATTTATAGATGACAATGGGAACAAGAAGTCAAAGTGATGGTGTCTTTCTCCTTCTCAAGGCTTTTCTCCAGGCTTCTGCTTTGACACTTTTGATTAAATAGTACTCTTTATGGACTTCAGTTATATTCAGTGCTTGAACCAAGACAAAGAATCACTAGAGAAAAAAATTTTAATTTGATTAAAATAATTTTAAAATATTTTTATATTTAAGAAACAATATTATTTGATGTTTTTCATTCCAAACCCAGTGGGGGTGATGTGTAGAAAGCAAATGCCAATTTGCCAATTTGGGCTACAAGTTTGTTATGATATCTAACAGAAGCCAAGCTCATTGCACTGATTAAATCAACACTGGCTTTGATTTGGCAGCAAAATGATGTCCAAACACACCTAATTGACCTTAGTTCTACTGAGATTTCTCTGTTGTGCTTGGAACAGGATGATTAGACTTTCAGTGGTTCAGCTCCAGTTGGTTCACTCTAGGGACCAGTCAGCTCTCAGAACTCTTTTTCATTTGCTGGGCTCAAGGGAGATGGATTCCTCAGCACTTCTGCTCTCTGGGTGGTTGTAGCTTAGAAAGAATATTGCTTATTATTTGAGCTGCTTTGTGGATTGAATTGCAAGTTGTTAGTTTCCTTTAATGCCTTTTTAAAAATAGCTTCCTGGCATTGTGTGACTTAGATATTTATTTCTAATGATACATTTTATATCTTCTAACAAATTTTACATCTTCAAAAATCTCCAAAGTGGTTACAATGAAACTTGCAAAAACTTCAAGTCTGCAGCTAAAGCTTTAGATGAGAATAGTTTTAATGTTGAATGTGTGACACAAATGCAATTAATTTATTTTTAATTTACATTTTAATCATTATTCAAGTACAGTTTCTATCCTTTACTCCTATTCCAGCCAACCCACCCATCCCTCCCTCCTCCCTCCCACTTCCAACCCCCCTAGTTTTTGTCCATATGTCCTTTATATTTGTTCCTGTAAAGATTTCCCTTCTCCCCTGAAGTTCCCCTGAAATTCTCTCCCCTCTTCCCTCTAGTCATTGTCAGCCTGTCCTCAATTTCAGTATCTTTGGCTATATTTTACCTGTTTCTTTTTTTTGCTGTTTAGGTTCCTGTTAAAGGCGAGATCATATGGTATTTGTCTTTCACTGCCTGGCTTATTTCACTTAGCATAATGCTTTCCAGGTCCATCCATGCTGTTGCACAGGATAGGAGCTCCTTCTTTCTCTGCTGCATAGAATTCTATTGTGTAAATGTACCATAGATTTTGATCCATTCATTTACTGATGGGCACCTAGGTTGCTTCCAGCACTTAGCTATTGTAAATTGTGCTGCTATGAACATTGGGGTGAATAGGTTCTTTTGGATTGTTGTTTCAGGGTTCTTAGGATATAGTCCCAGCATTGCTGGAATTGCTGGGTCAAAAAGCAGATCCATTTTTAGTTTTCAGAGGAAGTTCCATACTGTTTTTCATAGTGGTTATACCAGTCTGCAATCCCACCAACAGTGCACTAGGGTCACTTTTTCTCCACAACCTCTCCAACACTTGTTGCTTGTTGTTTTGTTTATGATGGCAATTCTGACTGGTGTGAAGTGGTATCTCATTGTGGTTTTAATTTGCATCTCTCTGATAGCTAGCAATACTGAGCATCTTTTCATGTGTCTCTGGAT
>CM052542.1:102953885-103042903 GCA_028533065.1 Trachops cirrhosus
GTCTGAGGTATCATTGGCAAATATGTTCTCCCATACAGATGGATCACTTTTTATTTTAATACTGTTTTCTTTAGCCACACAGAAGCTTTTAATTTTGAAGAGATCCCATTTGTTTATTCTTTCCTTTATGTCCCTTGCTCTAGGGGACGTGTCAGTAAAAAAGTTTCTGTGTAAAATATCTGAGATTTTCCTGCCTATGTTCTCCTCTAGGACTTTAATTGTGTCACAGTTTATATTTAAGTCTTTTAACCCCCTTGAATTTATTTTTGTGTATGGTGTAAGTTGGTGCTCGAGTTTCATTTTTTTGCATGTTAGCTGTCCAGTTCTCCCAACACCATTTGATGAAGAGGCTATTGTTACTCCATTTTATGTTGCTGCCCCCTTTGTCTAATATTAATGGACCCTAGAAACTTGGGATTATTTTTGGGTTCTCAGTCCGGTTCCACTGGTCCATGTACCAATTTTTCTGCCAATACCAGGCTGTTCTGATGACAGTGGCCTTGTAATATAGTTTAGTATCAGGCATTTTGATCCCTCCTACTTTGCTCTTCTTTCTCAAAATTGCAGCAGCTATTCAGGGTTGTTTATGGTTCCATATAAATTTTTGAAGTGTTTGTTCTATGTCTGTGAAATATGCCATTGGTACTTTAACAGGTATTGCATTGAATGTGTAGATTGCTTTGGGTAATATGGACATTTTGATGATGTTAATTCTTCCAATCCATGAACACGGTATATGTTTCCATTTGTTTGTGTCTTCCTTGATTTCTTTCTTCAGTGTTATGTAGTTCTCTGAATACAGGTCTTTTACCTCCTTGTTTAGGTTTATTCCTAGGTATTTTATTTTTCTTTTTGCTATATTGAATATGATTCTTCTTGATTTATGCATCTGCTGTCTCATTGTTTGTGTAAAAAATGCCTTTGTTTTCTGGATATTGACTATGTATCCTGCTGTTCTGCCAAATTCATTTATTAGGTTAAGCAGTTTTTTGGTGAAGTCTATAGGATTTTCTATGTAAACTATCATGTCATCTGCAGACAATGACAGTTTTGTTTCCTCCTTTCCGATTTGGATGCCTTTTATTTCCTTTTCTTGTCTGATCGCTGTGGCTAAAACTTTCAGTACTATAGTGAATAGAAGTGGTGAAAGTGGACATCCTTGTCTTGTTCTTGATCATAGTGTAAAATATTTTAGTTTTTGCTCATTGAATATGATGTTGGCTGTCGGTCTCTCATATATGGCCTTTATTATGTTGAGGAAGGTTCCCTCTGTTCCCACTTTGCTGAATGTTTTTATCATGAGTGGGTGTGGTACCTTATCAAATGTATTTTCTGCACCTATTGACATGCTGATGTGACTTTGTCTTTCACATTGTTTATGTGATGAATTACATTTACTGATTTGCAAATGTTGAACCATCCTTGCATCCCTGGGATGAATCCCACTTGGTCATGGTGTATGATCTTTCCAATGTATTGCTTGATGGATGTGGTTTCCTAATATTTTGTTGAGGATTTTAGTGTTTATGTTCATCAGCGATATTGGCCTGAAGTTTTCTTTCTTTGTTGTGTCTTTATCAGGTTTTGGGATTAGGATGATACTGACTTCATAAAAAGAGTTTGGGAGTCTTCCATCATGTTGGATTTTTTGGAATAGTCTGTGAAGAACAGGGGTTAGCTCTTCCTTAAATGCTTTGTAGAATTCTCCTGTGTAACCATCAGGTCCAGGGCTTTTGTGTGTTGGGAATTTGTTGATTGCTGCTTCAATTTCATTTGCTGTTGTTGTACTATTCAGGTTTTCTGCTTCTTTACTGAATTTTGGAAGATTATATTTTTCTAGAAATTTGTCCATTTCACCTAGGTTTTCAAATTTCTTGACATAAAGTTCTTTATAGTAATTTCTTACCATCCTTTTTATTTCTGTCTTATCAGTTGTAATCTCTCTTGTTTCATTTCTGATTGTGTTTATTTGGGTCCTCTCACTCTTTTTCTTCAGGAGCCTGCTAAAGGCTTGTCAATTTTGTTTATCTTTTCAAAGATCCAGCTCCTGGATTCACTAAACCTTAGAATTGTGCTTTTAGTCTCTATGTCATATAATTCTGCTCTGATCTTGGTGATTTCCTTCCTTCTGCTTGCTCTGGGCTGTCTTTGTTGTTGTTCCTTGAGTTCTTGTGGGTATAGGGTTAGGTTGTTTGTTTGAAATGTTTCTATCTTTTTTTAGGTAGACCTGTATCACTATGAACTTCACTCTCAGGACTGCCTTCTCTGTATCCTGTAAGTTTTGGTTTTTGTTCATTCATTTAAATTTGTTTCCAGAAACTTTCTGATTTCTTCCCTTATTTCATTCTTGACCTATTCATTGTTTAATAACATGCTATTCAATCTCTATGACTTTTAGTTGTTAGGGTTTTTTCCCTTGGGGTTGGTTTCTGGTTTCAGTCTCTTGTGGTCAGAGAAAATGCTTGGTGTGAATTCAATTTTCTTGAATTTCTTGAGGCTTGTTTTGTATCCTTTCATGTGGTCTATCTTTCAAAATATTCTATGTGCATTTGAAAAGAGTGTGTATTTAGTTTCTTTTGGATGAAGGGCTTTATATATATCAGTTAAGCTCATTTCCTCTATATCATTGTTAAATGCCACAATATCTTTGTGGATATTATGTTTGGAAGATCTGTCCATTTTTGACAGTGGGGTGTTAAAATCCCCTACTATAATTGTGTTGCTGTCAATATCTTTCTTGAAGTCCTCTAAGATTTTCTTTATGTATTTGGGTGCTCCTATGTTGGGTGCATATATATTTATAATGTTTATGTCTTCTTGGTGGATTCTTCCCTTGAGTATTATGAAGTAACCTTCTGGGTTGGTCCTTATGGCCCTTTTCTGGAAGTTTATTTTGTCTGATATGAGTATTATTACCCTGGCTTTTTTTTTCATGTCCATTTGCTTGGAATATTTGTTTCCAGCCCTTCACTTTCAATCTGTGTAGGTCTTTTGTTTTAAGGTGGGTCTCTTGTAGGCAGCATATTTGTGGGTCATGTTGTGTTTTCCATTCAGGTATTCTGTCTTTTGATTAATCCATTTATATTTAAGGTTATTATTGATAGGTACTTATTCATTGTTATTTATGTACCTGTGTTCTTCTCTCTCTCTCTCTCTCTTTTCCTTCCTTTCCCAAAAGCAGTCCCTTTAGCATCTCTTGCAGAGCTGGCTTGGTGTATTCTTTTAGACTTCTTTTGTCTGGGAAGCTTCTTATTTGGCCTTCTATCTTGATTAGAGCCTTGTTGGGTAGAGTAGCCTTGGTTGCAGATCTCTGGTTCTCATTACTTGGAATATTTCTTGCCATTCTCTTCTGGCTTGGAGCATTTCTGTTGAGAAGTCAGCTGCTAGCCTTATTGGGGCTTCCTTTTATGTTACTTCCTGTTTCTCCCTTGCTGCCTTTAAGATTCTCTCTTTTTCCTGGAATTTTGCAATTTTAATTCTGATGTGTCTTGATGTGGGCCTCTTTGGGTTCCTCTTGATTGGGACTTTCTGTGTTTCTTGGATTCGTGTGACTTTTTCTCTCTCACCAAATTAGAGAAGTTTTCCATCATTACTTTTTCAAACAGGTTTTCTATCCCTTGCTCTTCTTCTTCTCCTTCTGGTATCCCTATTATATGGATATTATTACATTTCTTTTTGTCTTGCATTTCTCTTAATCCCTCCTCATTCTTTCTGAGCCTCTTTTTCTGTTCTTGCTCTTTCTGGGTGCTTTTTTCCACTTTGTCCTCCAGCTCACTGATCTGATCTTCTGCTTCATCAATCCTGATTTTGATTCCTTCTACTGTGTTCTTCAGTTCAGAAATTGTATTCTTCATTTCCTCTTGGCCCTTGTTGATAGTTTCTATCTCCTTTTTCATGTTGGTATAGTTTGCAGTGAGTTCATTGTAGCTTCCCTGTAGTTTCTGGTAGCTCATTGTGAGGTGGTTGAACTTGCTGATAATCATTGCTTTGAACTCAGTATCTGATGGTTGAGTTGCCTCTATTTCATTTATGGTTCTTTCTGAGACCTCCTCCTTTCCTTTCATTTGGAGATTGTTTCTTTGTCTTCCCATTGTTTGTGTGACTCTTCTTGTTAGCCTCTGCTTCTTAAATTGGTCTATTCTGTTTCCCTGGGTTTATGGTGTGAACTTCTGTGGTAGAATACCTGTAAGATTCATTGGCACACTCTCCTTGATCTCCTGTGCTCAATGGTCTTGGGTTGTCATTTAAGTTGGCTCTGTATTTGTCTTTGGGTTTTACTTGTTGTTGGGTCCTTCTTTGGCGGGTTCTTCCCACCAGTTGGTTAACTGAGTGACACTCTGTCCACCACCTCTTGTATTTTGTTTTCCTGATGAAGTCATGTTGTATTGAAGCTGATTCTTCTGTGTATACAATGTTCTGTGGATACTCTCTTGCTTTTTTTAAGTTGTTTGTACTGGGTAATGTCTCCACTCTTTAGTTGTATTTTCAGATAGGTCTTGAATTGAAATTTTTGTTGTTTCCACTCCTTCCTTCACTTTCTTCTGTTGTTATCTGTTGGTGGTTCCTTTGTTTCCTCTTCCAGTGGGTATCATGGTGTTCACCACTTCCACCTACTCTTTTTTGTGATCAGTTGGACAGGGAAGGCAAAATGGTTTAAGATAGCTCGAGAGTATTCCATGATATTTACAGTAGCAGCCGGTAGAGAAGAGATAAGGGATCCTTTGGTTATGTATAGTGTTAACCATGATGTTTCACCCAACTAGCCAATTTTTAGAAAGGATGGAAAGAAGATAAGACTCTTGTTGGGGAAGGAGGGATTGTGAGTTGGATGTAGAAGGCAGTGAGGTTGTGGGAGGTCAGATTCTGAGGTAAGGTGAGAGTAAAGAATAATAAATAGGTGTAGTGTGTGAGAGAATGGAGTTAACCACTTCCATAATAGATTTCAGGAGACTGTGAAGTGGGGTAAGATCTGGGAGGAATATTGTGAAGTATTTACAATTATATGAAACAGCTATTATTTACAATAATATTAGTGCAACAATCATATGACAGAATCTATGTGATCTGGGTATCAAGTATAGGGAGTATAGGACCATGAGTAGTGTGCTAATAGAACACGAGCGAAGCGAGGGAGAGTAAATTAGCAATACTCTATGGAAAAGAGAACAGGGGAATCCTGTCATATGATACAATATAACCAGCCAAGCAAAGAAGACTATACAGAAAGAAAAGGGACTACAAAAATACAATTAAAATAAAAGATGTAAGAATAATGGAACAATAATAATATAAATATGCAATAACTTGCAGGTTCTCTGTAATAGCAATGTGAAATTTGTCACACTGGCTCTGCTGTTAGGATGCCCTCTTTTTGGGTCCAACTCACGTCTTTACACAGTTCCAGGTTTTTTTGTCTCACTGTGTATATTGGGGAAAAAGCAGGAGAAGGAAGGAAGAAGAGATAAAATTGGGAAGCAAGGAAGAAAGAGTAATGTAGGAAGGAAGGAAAGAGATGAAAAAGAAATTGAAAGATAAAAAGTAATAAAAATTAAAAAATTACTTTAAAAAAGGCTCTTGTTGGTTTCAAACTGGTCTTGCTGTCTGTAGCAGGCTGAGGGGCTATTGGAATGGCTTTTCTCCCTTCCTGATCTTCCCTCAGTCAGCCTCGCATGCACTCCCCCCAGAGCTAGTCTGCCACCTCTCCCTGGAGCCTTGGATTTAGGATCCAGGACTTCCTGAGAGCACACATTCCCCAGGATTACCTCTGTGGGCTGGGGTGCAGACATGCAAATGCTCGGCCAGGTTGTCTTGGTCCCACGAGTTAGTGTGTGCACCCTTCTCAGTGTTATGGGTGTGTGCAGGGCCTTCTGGGCAACCTTCTTGGCAACCTCAGGCAACATTCTGTGCAACCTTGGGATGGCTGCCCAGCTGGGTGGGGAGTAAGCTGGAGCGATTACTGCAGGAGAATTCCCCAAACAGTGTCTCTCTTTTCACTTTTTCTTTTTGAGAAATTACTCCTACTCAAGCCTGCTGCTCTGTATAGTGCCCTGGTTTCTGGCACAGCCAATTTTCCAGTACAGCCAATTCTCCAGCCAGACCAGGGACTATCGGGTGAGGGCTGGTCAGTGCTTGACTCAACAATCCACAGCCAGCATCCACAGACTTTGTGGGTGCTGATAGCCCCTGTGTGTTTGCCACTTAGTCCTTATTCCCTTCTCTGTGACTTCAAGCAGCCAGGTCTATCTGGCTGCTGCTTAAACCTTGTTTGGCCAGGCAGGGAGCAGTTGATCTGGCTCTCTCCCCAGGATCCTGTGGCAGACCTGGCACACACCAGGCCTGGGGCTGCAGCCTCCCTGGTCCCTGAGCTGGTCCCTGGAGCACCTTATTGTCCTGAAGCACTCTCATCACTGTCTGGTTTTTCAGTGTCTGCTACAATTTTTGGTCTCCTATTTTCATATATACTGGGGTACTGTTAGCTGTTTGCTCTGTTTCTCCATAGATCGGCTAGGTTTTCCTCCCGTGTGTAGGGAGAAGTGGAATCTGCTCCCTCCTACCTCATCGTCATCTCTAATTCATCAGTTTATTTTTAAGACAACTCACAAAGGCATGGTTAATGCATATTCTGGGTGAATTCAAAATCCTAAATATTGATATTCAAATACATTTTTCTTGTTATTATTTCTCCCAATGGTGAGAGTCCTGAGGATTGGGTTAAGTAGGAAGGATGCTTCAAAGAGAAGAGAGAATGGCAAAACAGTTGTAATCATGAGAAAAACCATTCTTTCCTTAAGTTCTTATATTTAGAATTTTAGTGAGAAAATAAAAATGCTTGCAAGAAATCCTAGATTTCTGCAACTGTATATATCTTACTGGTAATCTTGAAAAAATTCATTCTTATCTGTGGAGGTACACTGTCCAATATGGTTGGTATCGTATCTGCTATCCACATGTGACTATTTGCTTAAATTTAATTAATTTAAATTATATAAAACTATACATTTAGTTTCTTGGAAATACTGGCCACATTTCAAATGCACAATATCCACATGTTTTTAGCAGTCAGCATATTAAACATTTCCATTCACCATCACAGAAACTTCTACTAGACAGAAATCATCCGTAAGATTCCTCAAACTATTGAAATAATCATCTTTTAAATGGAATATATTTATGTCATTCTCATGCTTAAATCCTTTATTGGGTCAAAATTATGGCCAATATCAAATTCAAACACTCTAATATATATCCCTGCCCTTCAGGAAATCCTTTCTAGGTGATCTCTCTAGCTTTATGGTTGTTTATAGTTCCACAATCATCCTTTGTGCTAGAGGAAATGGTGTTCTGGCAAGCTGATAAATTGACATAGCTCTGACCACTTATATGTAACTTTTGCCTGGGATTCCTGACCCTGTGCCTAATTATCAAGGCTTTTCCAGGCATAATGACATGGAACATTCACTGACTCCCTCCATCGCAAGTATCTTCATTTGTTTTGCCACAATTCTATGTGCTTATCTCTCATCTCCCAACATGCTGATTTTCAGGTATAATTAATTTTCCCTTCACCTTTATCCGCCTGTGATAAATATGGTTTATAAAACATAATGACTAATCCTGTGGAATAAACACATCAATGTTAAATGCAATGTTCTCTTGCCATCCATCTTTAGCACTCAAAATGGATATAATGAACACATAATTTTTCAACTTGACAATCATTTGCATTAGATACCACTACATGATTATACTCTACAGTCACACTATTCTCTCATTTACAGATTTATTCTTTACCCTCTCTTTATAAAGATGAAAAATAGAACACATATTTTTGAGTCAGTTACCTAAATTATTTAGTTGTCCACATTATTTACTGATTTTAGCAGACCTCTGTCTTGCCTATAACAAGATTATGGTTACACATTCAGAGGTGCCTTTTTGAACACAAATAATAGTACAAAAAGTTAAAGAAATGTATCACTAGATGCAGTATTCAGAGAAATAATTGGAGAATGTATTATTCTGTCAACATTTAGCCATTATATTCAACTTTAATCATCAAAGCTGCCTTGGAGTCTTTAGTATTTTAACATTAATTTCAAAATAATTTATGCTATTATTGCACTGATTTTCATACTAATGTAAAGGAACTTAATAAGATGAAATTCAAATGTAATGTTAAAACAGAAACATAATAGAAATTGTAACCCAAATGAACACACTCCAAAGCAAAGAGGTTTTTTGGCTGGCTTCTATGGAGGAATGTTCATTTCCTTTAATCCATGTCACAAACTTCTCACATCACCAAAAAGGGAGATAAAAATTATAATGGAATATTTTTTGCATTCGAATCACTGGCATTCTTTGCTCATTTGCCTTTTAAATGGACTGAAATTGTTCTGTAAACATTGGTATGGTAGAGTACAATTCTGAAGCTGCCATGCTCACGCATACCTGGCTCACTCCTCCACATAGCCTTCTTTCCACAGAGATTTTTCTGACTCTTTATCCTTATTTGTCAATTAAAAAGTAAATGATATTTGTTTAGTTTTAATTTTTAGAAATTGTAAGTAATACTCAATTAATCTTTGTCATTAAGTTTAATCTGCATAGATTTCCTGAAAAATAATGACAAAATTAATGTGCTTATTTAACTATTGAATCCTGAAAATATTTGTTGATGTTTATGTTACTTCATTCTGATTAAAAATGGTGAGAATATAAAAGTACACCTTGAATCCAAAGATATGTGGTGTGCATATCTAATGTGGATTAGTATTAGGGACTTCTTCAGCTTTTGTTGTTCTTCACCATAAAAATTTCTAACAATTAGTTCAAATTTAATATAGTATGAAAATAAAATGTTATCAAGTTTTGATAACTTGAAAATATATGAAAATAATATTAGGACTATTAAATAAATCTGAGATAATATAATGTATTCTCTCTTAAATAAGGCTAATAGAAATGCATTTTATGGCTTTAAAAACTAAATAACCAAAGTAAAAGAAAAATGAAGTGATATAAAACACAATATGACAGAAGAACCTTTTATCTCTTTTACTCTTTGTGTTCTCTACCTCCTGGTAATTTTAACTCTGGCCTTCCTATCTTATTATTTCATTCTACACACACACACACACACACACACACACACACACATACTAGTTCAACTACCATGCCCCAGAACACTGAATCATTTTATAAGTCACCATGTGACACAATAAAAATAAATTGTTCTACTGCTAAATTCATTGGTTCCATGACAGGACGTAATCATTTCTGTATTCAATATCCTATGCCGATATTCTCAGAATCACCTTTTATCCCATCATGTTCCTTCCTTTCTGGGTCTTTCCTCCTGTTTCTAATTATCACTCCTAAGGCTATGCTTGCAGGTGAGTTTCCTTTTATATATACTCAATTATAATTCTTTCTAAGACAGTAATTCCAAGGATCACAATAACTTGTACACATGCCTATAACATTCAGATCATTCTAAAACCAAGTTTGAAAAACACAAGTGGTTTCCAGTTACCATTTTCTCTAACTATAACCATGTAGAATCTTCATTTCTTTAATATGACCTTTTCTCCTTTCCTTCCTTTTGATTCAAACTGGCCTCATCTAATCCTCCTTCTCTCTTGGACATCCACCCCCTTAATCATTAAACCCTCAGGACAATCAGGTTCTAATCATCATTAAATAATCTCGGAAACAAATCTCGGGACTAGTGACCATAAAGACAGAGTTTTGGTCAAACTAGAGACAACATCTAGGCCTCAGCTGTGTTTCTGTTCCATGTCCAGAAAAGTGATGAAACTAGAAGAATTGATGCCATGGCTGAAATCAGGACCAGATGTATTGATTAACTACTTCCTGGTTCAGTACCACCCAGTCAGTAGAGACCACAACCCTAACCAGGACTCTAACTAACTTAGTTAACATGAGTAATGATTTTTCCTTTATATAATCCATAAGGAGGCAGGACTGAGAATTAGCTCACCTGTGACCTCAGGCATAAGCCACTTCCTAAAAATAACCCCTTAAATTTCCTTGCTGCAAGCTCCTCCTCTGTCTTATTGGATTTTGATGTGCACAGGTAAACTGACCCTTTTAGTGTGGTAATGTAATGTGGAGTTTCCATTCTGCCGTGTTTGAACTATCTCTTTTGTTCCCAGAGGCGGACAAAGGTACTTGACACAGCACAATTTATAACAAGAATCTCTACTACTACAATTGTTTCCTACTACAGATTCTCTAACAATAAGTTTGCTGTTTTACAAAAGCTACTGATTCTTAGAGTTAGAAACTTTCTATGTGTGCCATATTAAATTACTTCTTTTTAAAAAACATGAAACTCTTTATATTGAGATTTTGATGTAAGTGCCACAACTAATTAAGCACCATTCTTGTAGTATATGACTATTTCTCCTATATGGGTAATGGGTCAGCTTGCACTAAATGTTATTAGAATATTTTGCTATAATGGAGGGCAGAGTGTTGAAAAATTTATCTCTGAAATCAGACTGCTAGATATGAGTCCTAATTCTAACTCTTCCTAACTGTAAGACCTGTATCTCAGTTTCCTGGCTTTTCTCAGTTTTCATCTATAGCATGGTATAGAGGTAATAATAATACCTTCTACATAAATTTCTGAGGATTACATGAAATAGTTTATAAAAGTAGTTACCAGAGTGCCTTACACAGACTTAGCTTCTATAAATAAATGTTACTTATGATAACTTTTAAAAGGTATAAGTGAAATTTCTAAATTCAAAGCCTATCTACCATCATCATGGATTTAACATCCTGATTACATAAGTGGAATTTTGCAAATGTAATTAAGTATTTATTTTAATTTGAATCAAACACATTTTATTAATCTTTGCATTCCCATTGCTTGCATAGTGCCTTGCTGCTGTACGTGGCAGACATGGACCAGTTTTTCTTATATGAAAGTCAATGAGATGAATGATTTGACAGATATATGAAAACATTATGAGTAGCTGGTTGAAATTAAAGTATAAATGGGAAAACTTCAAGTGCTTTAAAATATTGTATTTATTAATTAATATAAAACTAACCTTTCTTCCTTTAAAATATTTATTATATTATAATGGAATAAAATTTAGTCAGCCTGAAGTCTCTGGACAACATTGGTCAAACAATCTCTAGAATCCTTCTGTTTTATCTTCTCTCTTACGCATGTCCTCTTGACTGATTTGTACATTAGATAAAAATTGGGTTTTGAATCATCCCAGATGACAGAATAAGGAGAAAAAGAAAGGGAATGTGATACAATAAATTGTTTATTTATCATCTCTTCCTTGGAGGAATCACCTCACCACTCCAAAGTCCTGGTAAAGCTATGAGTACTATCCTGACCTCTGTCAGCTTAACACACAGGTAGGTAATGATTCTTATCTGGGCAGCAGGGCCCTTCACAAGATACTTCTGAAAGTGCTAGTGAGAATGACTATTTCCTGCTTTGAGAATATAAAACTGGCAGGATATGAATGTAAGGCTGCCAGAACCAACTTCCCTGACCACATGGAGGGAGCCCATATGTCTTAGGAAAGAATCAGGTCAGAAAGAAATAGATACACATAATTGAGAGAAAGAGAGAAACTTAGAAACTTTATTTGAAACATGGATTGATCTGTGTTTAAAACCACTTCCTACATGTCCTCCAGGAGATTCCAACTTAACTGAAGCCAGTATAGTTTTTTTTATCTCAAGTTTATTTGAGTTATAATTTTGCCACTTATCCTGATTTAAGTTAGCTAGGAAAACATTGAGATAACTTTGCCTTTAATTATCCCTAGTATCCAAGAGAAGGAAAGAAAAATTAAAAGGGAAACTATTAGCTATAACTAAGATATTTTCTTTCAGTTAATCACACACTTATAAAACATTTGTTGAGCACTTAATATGTGCTAGGCATTTTTCAAGTTGTTTAGAAGAAATCAATACATAAAACAGAAAATTATTCTTGGTTTTGTAGAACTTACATTCTAATAGAAGAGGCAGAAAATATAAAAGCTTAATAATATACATGTACATTTGGTAAGTGTCATTTGTGTGAAGGTCATACTGTTGGCAGAATGTGAAGTTGTATGGAAAAGGAAGGTAGGATGTATATGTATTGGGAGGACTAAGTGACTTCTATAGGGCAGTCAGGGTAGACCTACTTGAAATAATTGGATTTTGGCAAACATTTGAAGGAGGCGAAGGTTCAGAGTTCTTCAGTTTTAAGGGATAGCCAGTGGAACGTCCCCAAGGTGAAAGCATACCTGAAATATTTAAGAAACAAAAGGAGTCCAGGGTAATTCTAACAGAATCACTGCAAAGGAATGTGCCAAAGAGGTAATATGAAATCATTTCCTGGAAGGCTTTGTGGGCCATTTTAATTTTGTTCTAAGTGAAATGAGTAGTCATTGAGAATTTTAAATAGAAGAGTGACATCATGTGACCTACAGTTTAAAGATATATTTTGCTACACTTTTGAGACTAGACCTTGGGATGTGTAGGGACAAAGACAGAGGGAGAGAGACAGTTAGGATGGGCATATGTGTGATTTCTGGCATTGGAGGTAGCTGATTCTGGTTTTGGTGATAACAAAGAGAATGAACATCTGTGATAGGATGAAAGATGAGATTGTTTGAAGAGGTCATTTTAAGTTATTGGAAGACTAGGATATTAGAAGAATATGTATGTTGAAATAGCAAAAAATTAAGATATGGATATCATCAGAAAAAAATTGCCATAGACAGCACTTGTATCTGGAACTCCTATAACTTCTTTGCACATGGATGGTTGTACAGAAGTTTGTGTATCTTGGTTGCTTTTCCAAGGAAGAAGCCAGTTTTACACTCTCTGCTCATTGGGTACTCTTACCCATATTCCATGATTGGCCATCTAGGACATTATCAAAGCCAGCTCATGTTTTCTGACAATATTCAGCTTATTCTGAATCCCAGGAGTTGGAGAAAAAGAAAGAAGATGTAGTAGAAGCTAATGTTCAGTAGAATCTAATACTCTGGACTTAGTCACTTGAGATTTAGTATTTTTATTCAGGCTGAATAGTACATCCATTTCAAAGCATGTCTTTTATTTTGACACACTGAGGTAAGAGCTTTCCTGCAGCTTTGGCAGTAGAAGAAAACTTGGTGCTTTACATAAAATTATTTACGAGGGGTTTTGAAAATGAATAAGAAGAGAATTCTTAAGGTGGTAGATCATCTAAATTAAGTAGGTAGTGCTAGCTGGTATGGCTCAGTGGATTGAGTGCCAGCCTGCAAATCAAAGTGTCACTAGTTCAATTCCCAGTCTAGGGCACATGCCTGGGTTGCAGGTCAGGTCCCTAGTAGGTGGCACATGAGAGGCAACCACACATTGATGTTTCTCTTTCTCCCTTCCCCTCTCTAAAATAAATCAATAACATCATTTAAAAAATCTAATAAAAGAGGTAGGCAGATGTAGCCACAAACAAGTGTCATTTTCCCCACAGCTTTCTGAAGTGGCACATAAATATTCAGCAGAGTATGACAGCAGATTATTCTTGATTTTCTTCCCTCTCTCACTCACATTCCTTGTTAGTATAATAGCAGATTAAATTTGTGTTTCATGCTAAATAAGCATTTATGAGCATTTTGGTAAAAATTATGCTTGCATCTCTAAATTTTTCATTATTCTGACTTACAAGTATCAAAATAACACCAGGACAAAATGTCAACAAACAAATATCCAGAAGTACCATGAATACTGAAATAAGGCAAGGGCCACTTGCTTCTTATCTTGTATAGGGGCTGATAGGAAAAGCCTATGAGAAGCTGCTGTCATGAAATCTGAGAAGGCCTGGAAGCTGTGTTCTATTAGAGACATTACAAGGACAGGAATTCTATAGTGTCTATTACTAAGAGCATCTTTGACATGGAAACCAGATGTCCTAGTCATAAATTATTAAACTATTACATTTTTGGGTGATAAACGTAAGGAGATTGTGGCTTGTGTAGTATGCACTTATTCATGAATGAACTGATAATTACTTCACATGGTTATGGGTACTAAACTGCATACTTGGGCTGGAAGTGTTTGGCAGCTATACTGAATTATAATTTTAGCATCAATTTTTGATTGAGTAGAGTAATAGATGTACTGAGAGGAGTATAAAACCAATTTCACCTTGAGACCATTGACATCTCCAAGAAGTGAAACTGACCATTTAGAGCTACAAAGAGTGTATGAAGATGGAGTGTGGCCTGCTGTGAGTCTTATAAAGTCCATGGATTAATTAATTATAATCCTGTAGCAGATTCTTTTGTGCAGATTGTATTCAGTCAGGAAGTCATAGCAAGGACAGGTGTAAAGAGTAAGAAATGATTGTTATTAGAAATCTAAAGTTTTGGAGTTGCTTTTATTATCTCTAAATACTCATGTAACTTAATAGTTTTGTTAAAACTACTAGTATTTTCAACTAAAATAGAAGAGAGAGTGGAGATGATATTTGGTATTATTGATCCATGATATTAAAAAATCCATCATTTCTCTCACACAGTGAAAGACCAGGGATCCCAGTTGCCCATTTTTCCTCTTTAGGTCTAGGTAAAAAGGATTATGACAGAAAATGATAATTAGCACTCACTTTTCATCTTCCAATTTTCTTTGTAATAGAAAGTTCAATAAAACATGGCCACTCAACTGGAGAATTAATTTCCCTTTTTTCCTTGATTTTTTTGTGTGGCTAAACAGCTATGCTTCAACCAATAGGATGTTGTGAGCATATCTAATGAGTAACATTTCTGAGCTGACCTTTTAGAGAGACTAGGTATGAATTCCATTTTCTTTGATCTTTCTTATCTGTTTGAAAGTATTTATGATGACAGGAATTGAAGCAACTGTTTTAGCTCATGAGATGGAATCCACTTGTAAGGAGAATAGAGTAAAAAAAGCAGAATGAGCTTGGTGTACAATATCACCCCAAAATACTTTTTAAGCTTGAACTGATGTGTGAGAAAAAAAACAAATCACTTATTTAAAGTTAAACATGTTATTTTGATCTTACATTCAATAACTGAACTGATAATTTGTTATAGAAGTAAATGACTGCTTTCTAAAGTATGTTTGAAAGCTAATTTGGTGAGAACTATGGCTATTTAGCATTAAAAATAATTATGACACTAAGGTTTAGTGTCATGAGACAGTATTTGGTGGTTTCAGAAAAGCAGACTAGCAAATTAAAAGTAGTTTCATATTTGAAAGTGAAGCCATTAGCATCCTTGTTTTTTATGTATAGCTAATGTCTAGAGTGAGGCAACCAACTGGTGTATTGGGTTCATATTCAACCTACTTTTCTTTACCTCTTGGGGAGTATGTGAATAGAACAAGAAGACCCAAGACACTATTAACCAATGGAGCTTCAAAACAGTTAAAAGGCATTTCATTCTTTCCTTTGCAGAAAATTGGAGGAGTGGAAAATCAGTTGTGACTCTTTGAAGGTGTCTAATTGGTACGGATTGGAGTTGGAATCCCACAACATTGGTATAAGGAGACCTTAAACTGATTTCTATATACAGTACCTTAATAGAGACATATCGAGCATTTGAAACTAGAAAATGGTCAGTGCAGGCAGGCTACACATTCATTAATTCATCATTAATTATTATCATTTAACTCTGTACCTAATAAGAAATCTAAATAAATAAATAAAAATTCATTTCTTATTACTTCTCCATGCTGGAGGCTGGGCTTAAGACCTGGTGATTTAAAAATATATACATATGGTACTACACCACCTTAAAAAGCCTATATTCTAGAGCCTACTCTAGCTGTTAAATGTTATATTATTTCTATTAAATAAAGGGAGATTTCTAGTTTTCATGTATTCACTGCTAATGCACTTGGGGATTCCCATTTTTTAGAGCTAAATTAAGGGTTTTTCTTTTTATCTGGGGGAAAAAAAGGTGAGAATGTTCATATTTCCTATGTTTTACTTACTTTATCAAAGTATGACCCATCTTCCCAAATATAGCTCTGTTAAAGGATTCTACTCTAAATTGTGAACTTTAGTAGATAAATTATATGTGCACTATTATGTGCTAAACTAAGAATTTTAACATTCACTAATGGTACAATAATAAAATAATAGGTCTAATTTTCTGGTAAAGCAAGGGGGAAAATTGTTCTATTTTTTGAAACTGTTGAACTAATTAGAAAAATAGAGTAATCATGATGACTTATTCTGATAAAAAGATAGTTGTAGTGATTTACTTTTTCTTTTGCATGTTCACTATATCTATCTGCAGAATGATTAATCAGATCAAATACTAATTTAATGATAAATTGTATTTCATCATTTAACAAATATCTGTACAAAAGCTGATCACAAAAATCTTATAAATTATTTCATATTAATTCTAAATACATTTGACTAATTTACATAACATGAAGAAAACTAATACTATTTGGATAGAATGCGAAGGTATAGACATCTAAGGAGTTTAGATAAGTTGATAAATGGCAAATTAGCATCTTTGTGCAAAAGATTGTAATATGTTGAAAGTAACTAGAAATTTATCCAGTCCTTCATTTCACATGTACTAAATATTGCAGAGGGAATAGAGATCCAAGATAGTGGAGAAATGAGTGGAAGCTACACTAACCTTCTACCAGGACCAATCTGGATATGTAACTAAATTGTGGAGAAGTCATCCAGAATAAACAACTGAACAATAGTGGGAGAGAAGCCTTATAACCACAGACAGACAGAAGAAACAGTTTCACCACAACATGACTGGTATGGAGTGTTGAGGAGACCTGAGAAGGCTGGCTGGGCTCCCATGGGTGGCAGCAAAAGTACTGAAGAAATACTTCAGTGGTCAGGGATACTCCTGAGAAGTGTGTGGTCTAAACCCCAAGCTGGGTTCCCTAGCCTAAAGCACCAGAGCTCAAAAAGTACCCAGATAACACCCACATGCAAAAAGTGGCAGGGTTTCTTTCTGCCAGAGACAGACAACTGGAAATGCAGAGAGCCTTTTAAAGAGCTGACTCATAAATTTACATTTGCAGCCACTCACCCTGGGCTCCAAAAAAGGGAGGACAGAGAAGATGAGAGATACTTGAGGAGATACTGGGGCCTCTGGCTTTGGGGAGAGAACTGAGAGAGCAGCCACCAGGATCCTGAGGCTGAGTCATCCCCTATATTATAGGAGCCATGTTGCTCAGGCAGAACACTTCCCTCTGAGTGGCATTAGCCTGAGGGCAAGCAATAGCTTTGCCCAGAGAAATTACTTTGCCCCTCTCTGTGGTGCTTAAGCTGGACTGCTGATTAAAGAGTGACTAGAATAACAATGAAAGGATTCAACCACAGAGAGTGGATCCCTAGTAATCTCAAACAGGCTGGGTAAGGCCAGACAGGACACACCAGACATCAACAGAGGCAGATCCAGAAAGAAAAAAGCAGTGTTCTGGCAGCACCTGCACCAACAGCATACAAGATGTGGTGGGCAGAGTGACTCTCAGTCAGCCACCCAGGGGAAGGACTCATCAAAAAACAACCCAACAACAATCAAATCCCAATTACAAACAGAGAGACAACATAAATGGCATAAAGTGCACCCAAAGAGCATCAAGTTTGAGAGATTAAAGAGACTGCACCACTGAGTCCCATAGATCTCCTACCCTAGAAGTTTGTGCCATGAAAACAGAGAGTGAAAGCAGATGAATCTAAGAAGCATAAACAAACAGGAAGAGTCTCCCCTAAAATAGAGAGACAAAGACACAACCCTCAGTCAAAAGGAGAGAAGGAATCCCCAGAAAGAGTGCTAAATGAAATAGAGGCAAGTAAACTACCAGACGCTGAGTTCAAAATAATAGTTATAAGGAAGCTCAATGAACTCAGTGAGAACTACAAAGAACAGAGGGAAGCTATAAGGAACTTATTGCAAATTACATCAATATGAAAAAGGAAATAGAAACTATCAATAAGAGCCATGAGGAAATTAGGAATACAATTTCTGAATTGCAGAAAACAGTAGAAGGAATTAAAAGCAGGCTAAATGAGGCAAAGGACTGAATCAGTGAGCTGGATGACAAGTTAGGAAAAAATTCCCAGAAAGAGCAACAAAATGAAAAAAGACTTAAAAAAGAATGAAGAGAGTTTAAGGGAGCTGCAGGACAACATGAAACATAATGATATCCATATCATAGGGATATCAGAAGGAGAAGAAGTGGAGAAAGTCACAGAAAACCTGATTGAATAAGTAATGAGAGAAAACTTCCCTAACTTGATGACAAAACATCACACAAGTCCAGGAAGCACAGAGGGCCCCAATCAAGATGAATTCAGAGTCCTACTCCAAGAAACATCATAAACATGACAAATGTTAAAGACAGAGAATATTAAAGGCATCAAGGAAGAAACAGCTAGTGACATATAAGAGAGCCCCTATGAGGCTATCAGCTGCTTAATGAGCAGAAGCACTACAAGCTAGAATGCAATGGCAATAAAAATACCAAGTAATGAAAAGCAAAGACCTGCAACCAAGACTACCCAACCCAGCAATATTCTCATTTAAAATGGAAGGAAAAATAAAAATTCCAAGATATATGTTAAAAAAGGCTAAAAGAAGACATCTCTACCTAACCTACATCACAAGAGATGCTAAAGGAACTGCTTTAAGAAGATGAACAAAAAGAGAGAGGGAGGAATGTAAGAACAAAGGAAAAAGGTTGCAATGAATAACTACCTATCAATAATAACCTTAAATGTAAATGGATTAAATGCTCTAATCAAAAAACATAAGGTAGCTGAATGAATAAGAAAACATAACCCACACATATGCTGTCTACAAGAGAACCACTTCAGAAAAAAGTCTACCCAGACTGAAAGGGAAGGGATAGAAAAAATTACTCTAATCAAATGGACAAGAAAAAAAAGCCTGGGTAGCAATATTTATATCAGACAAAATAGATTTCAAAACAAAGGCTCTGCCCAGAGAAAGAGACAGAGACAAAGGAGGACACTTTATAATACATAAGGGAACAATCTATCAGGAAGATATAACCTTGTAGTCATATATGCTCCCAACATAGGAACACCAAGATATATAAGGAAAATCTTGGAGAACTTCAAGAAAGATATGGACAGCAACACACTTACACTAGGGAATTTTAACACTCCATTGTCAACAATGGATCAATTTTCCAAGCAAAAATCAACAAGAACATTGTGGCATTGAACAACACTCCAGAAAAAATTAAGTTAATTAATATATACAGATCCTATTACCCCAGAGAAGCAAAATATACATTCTTTTCAATACACATGGAACATTTTCAAAGGTAGACCACATTGCAAGTCACAAAACAAACCTCAACAAATTCAGGAAATTTGAAATCTTATCAAGCATCACAATGGATCACAATGACTTCAAGCTAGAACCTACCTTAAGGAAGAACTCAAAAACATTAAAATTCATGGAAATTTAATAATATGTTATTAAACAATGAATGAATAAACAATGAGATAAAAAAAGAAATAAAAAAAGTTTCTGGAAAAAATGAAAATCAGTGCACAACAGTCCAAAACCTATGGGACACAGCAAAAGCAGACCTGAAAGGGAAAGTCATAGCAATGCAACCCTACCTAAAAAAGATAAAATAATTTCTAATAAACAACCTAACCTTACATCTACAAGAACTAGAGGAACCAAAACAAACAAAGCCCAAGGCAGGAAAAGAAAGTAAATAATCAACATCAGAGCAGAATTAAATGACATAGAGACTAAAAGCACAATTCTAAGGATCAATGAATCCACGAGCTGGTTCTTTGAAAAGATAAACAAAATCAACAAGCATTTAATCAGACCCATGAAGAAAAAAAAAAGAAACAAACCAAATAAATAAAATCAGAAACAAAAGAGGAGAAATTACAACTGATAACACAGAAATACAAAGGAATGTAAAAAATTACTACAAACAACTATATGCCAAGAAATTTGAAAACCTGGGTGAAACGGACAAATTTCTAGAAACATATAATCTTTTAAACCTGAACCAAGGAGAAGCATAAAGCTCGAATAGACCAATGACAATTAGTGAAATCGAAACAGTAATCAAAACACTATCAGCACACAAAAGCCCTGGAATGGACAGCTTCACAGGTGAATTTTACCAAACATTTAGGGAAGAGCTAGCCCCAACCTTCTCAAACTATTCCAAAAAATCCAAGAGGAGGGAGTACTACCAAACTGTTTTTATGAGGCCAGTATTATCTAAATTCCAAAATCAGGTAAAGACACTACAAACAAACAAAATAAAATTACAGGCCAATATCACTGATGATCATAGGCACTAAAAAGCTCAACAAAATTTTGGCAAAGTTGATCCAGCAAAACGCTAAAAAGATCATACACCATTAGCAAGTAAGATTCATATAAGGGATACAAGGATATTATAATATTTGGAAATCAATAAATGTAATAAAACACATAACCAAAATGAAAAACAAAAATCACATGATCATACCAATAGATGCTAAAAAAGCATTTAAGTATCACACTCATTTATGATAAAAATTTTCATAAAAGTGGGAATAGAAGGAACATATCTAAACATAATAAACACCATATATGCAAGACCTACAGCCAACATCATACTCAACAGGCAAAAACCAAAACTTTCTGCCTAAGATCAGGAACAAGATAATGTCTGCTTTCACCACTTTTATTGAACATAGCATCGAAGGTTCTATCCACAGACATCAGAAAAAGAAAAAAGAAAAAGGCATCCAAGGTGAAAAGGAGGAAGTAAATATGTTATTATTGCAGGTGACATGACAGAGTACGTAGAAAACTCTATAGAATCCACCAAGAAAACTACTTGATCTAATAAGTGAATTTGGCAAAATAGCAGGAAACAAAGTCAATATTCAGAAATTGAAGGTATTTTTGTATACCTTCAATGGAATATCAGAAACAGAAACTGGGAAAAAAATCCCATTTGCTATAGCAACCAGAAAAATAAAGTACCTAGGAATAAACCTAACCAAGGAGGAAAAACTTGTATTCGGGAAAGTATAGAACACTGATAAAAGAAATTAAGGAAGATACAAACAAATGGAAGCATATAACATGTTCTTTTACTAAAAGAATTGATATCATTAAAATATCCATACTATCCAAAGCAATTTATAGATTCAATGCAATCCATATTAACATACCAATGACATATTTCACAGATTTAGAACAAATATTTCAAATATTATATGGAACCCAAAATGACCCCGAATAACTTCATTGATCTTGAGAAAGGAAAACAAAGTAGGAGGGATCACACTACCTAATACCAAGCTATACTACAAGGACATTGTAATCAGTCTGGTACTGGCATAACAACAGAAACACAGATCAATGGAACAGAATAGAGAGCTCAGAAATAAACCTATGTCCCTCTGGTCAATTAATACTTGACAAAGGGGGCAGGAGTATAAAATGGAGTAGAAATAGCCTCTTCAATAAGTGGTATTGGGACACATGGACAACTATATGCAAAAAAAATGAAACTCAAACACCAACTTACATCATGCACAAAAGTAAACTCAAGATGGATAAAAGACTTAAACATAAGTTGTGACACCATAAAAATCCTAGAAGAGAAAATATGCAGGAAAATTCAGATATTCCAAGCAGCAGTACATTCACCAATATTTCCCCTAGAGCATGGGTATAAAAGGAAAGAATAAACAAATGTGACTCCATCAAAATAAAAAGCTTCTGCACAGCTAAAGAAAACATCAGCAATATAAAAAGGGAACTGACCATATAGGAAAATGTATTTGCCATTGGTACATCAGACAGGGGTTTGATCTCCAAAATAAATGAAGAACTCACATCACCCTACACCAGGAAGACAAGCTATCCAATTTTTAAAAAATGGGCAAAGGACCTCAACAGACATTTCTCCAAGGAGGATGTGCAGAGGGCACAGAGACATATGAAAAGATGCTCAGTATCACTAGCTATCAGAGAGATACAAATTAAAACCACAAAGAGATACCACTTCACATATGTCAGAATGACCATCATAAACATGTCAACAAACAAGAAGTGCTGGCAAGGTTGTGGAGAAAAGGGAATCCCAGCATATGTAGGTGGGAAGGCAGACTGGTGCAGCCACTGTGGAAAACAGTATGGAATTTCCTCAAAAAACTAAAATTGGAATTGTCTTTTGTCCTGGCAATTCCACAGCTGGGATTATATCCTAAAAATCCTGAAACACCAGTTCAAAAGAACGTATGCAACCCAATATTCATAGGAGAACAATTTATAATAGCCTAGTGCTGGAAAAAGCCTAAATGCCCATCAGTAAATGAGTGGATCAAAAAACTATGGTACATTTACACAATGGAATACTAGGCAGCAGAAAGAAGGAAGGAACTCCTACCCTTCATGACAGCATGAATAGAACTGGAGAATATTATGCTAAGTGAAGTAAGCCAGGAGGTAAAAGACAAGTGCCACGTGACCTCACCTTAAGTGGAGCCTAATGAACAAGACAAACAAATGAGTAAAATATAACTAGAGACATGGAAATAAAGAACAAAATGACAGTGACCAGAGCGGCTGGGGCAGGGGGATAAAGGGGAAAGAAGGGAAGTGTCAAGTAAAGGAACATGTATAAAGGACCCGTGGACAAAGATAATGGCAGGGAGGATTGAATGTAGGAAGTGAGTGGTGAGTAAGACAAGTGAAAACAATGAGGGAAAAATGGGAACAACTATAATTGAAGAACAATTAAAGCTAGAATAAAATAAATAAAAAAAGAAAAAGAAAGTCAAAGACCTAATATAGTTCCAAGGTAGATTGTGATTCATTGTTCATTTATTTTATAGTGATTTGTGGTGATTAAGTTTGATTTGTATGAAGACCAGAGAAATTTTCAACCATGTTCAATATTTTACTTAACATTTGTTCAAAACTAACCAAATTATTTATTATTAAATAAGTGGACCTAAAGAAGATAAAAGGGTCAGGTCTTCCAGGCCATTCTCCATCTAAATACCTAAATTCAAGAGAAATATCCACCAGATTTATTCTATTTTCTATGTTACTTATTTTCAAAAAATGTCTGATGGGATAAGGAGAGAGAAGTCAGACCAGCATTTCTAGATAGCACTTATTCCTGGCATGCAGTAGATACCAGTAAATTGCATGCTACTTGGAACAAGGGATATTACAATCTATTATATAATGAAAAGGGTTTAGTAATCAGATAGATGAAAGTATAGTGTTTGCTTTACCATTGATTGCTGTGTGTATTTGGGTAAATTAAGCAACTTTGTTGATTCTACATATTTTAGAATGATAATATTCTTAAAATGTTTCTTATAAAGGATAACTTCCAGCATTTGACACATAAACGGCCTACACATGCTTATTTCCTTCTCTAGAACTTGAAAATAAATATGATTGAAAGACAATGAAGAATCATTTTATCTATTTCCACCAAATTGTTTTGTAGCTTAAGCTAACTGTACAACTATTATGGATTTTTATTAACTCAGTATCAGAAAACTTGAGGTCCTTTTCCTGGCTGTGATCCTGTCCAACTCCCATTAAACAGCCGAGTCATAATTTCCTCAATTATGAAAGGGAAAATAATGTCTCTCTAGTATTATCCTAAAAATAAACTATGGCTAAATATTAGAACAGCTATAAATATATGTTTCCAATAATATAGTGCAGTATAAGTACACAGGCTATTTTCATTAATTTTATTATTATTACTGTCTCCAGTTTCTTTGAACTAGAAGACCCATGAAAAGATACTGAACAAATATTTACTAAACATTAACGTGTTTACTATTTTTAGACACTCAAGTAGAAAAAATCAAAGAAACAGTCCAGTGGAAAATATAAAAGCAAGAGTGAGAAAGGTGCTTGCTTTTTACCTGAAATAAATATGTAATTTAAGATTGCATGCTCTATTGTGCAATCTGCAAAGTCTGTAAAAAAATAGAGACACTAGGTTAAAACTTACCTAGTGTGAAATTCTATAATCAGTCTTTTCAAATACAGAAAATGTGACACTCTATTTAAGATAGTGAATAGTCTGTAAAGAATTATCCTTTTAAAATTATCACCTTGTTTTGCATAATTCATAATGAAATCACATCTATTTATGTAGGAACCGGTTGCTCCAAATGACCCCTTTTCCTTCTGATCTCTCATAATCAGACTGAGATGTGTTCCCACAAAATCATCACAGCAGTAACCAGAGCCAACAGCTCAGGATGTCTAAACTTGATTAGTTTCTGCAATTTATATTCCAACATTGACATACCCATCTTCACAACACACCAAAATAAACTCAAGATGGATAAAAACTTTAAATGTAAGTCATGACACCGTAAAAGTCCTAGAGGAGAACATAGGCAATAAAATGTCAAGATATTCCACACAGCAATATCTTCAGCAATATACCTCCTAGGGGAAGGGATATAAGGGAAAGAATAAACAAATGGGACTACATTAAAATAAAAAACTTCTGCAAAGCTAAAGAAAACATCAGCAATATGAAAAGGGAACCAACCATATGGGAAAATATGTTTGCCAATGATACCACAGATAAGGATTTGATCTCCACAATATAGTGACCAGACGGGAGAGGGGAGGGAATTTTAGGGGAATTTCAGGGGAGAATATAAAGGGTTTACAGGAACAAATATAAAGGACACATGGACAAAAACTAGAGGGGGTAGAAATGGGAGGGAAGTGAGGAGGGATGGGTGGGTGGTCTGGGATGGGAGTAAAGCACAAAAGCCTGTACTTGAACAATGATTAAAATAAAATTAAAAAAAAAGAAACCACACACACAAAAATAATTCATACAACTCAACATCAGGAAGATAATCAATCCAATTAAAAGTGGGCAAAGGTCCTGAACAGGTACTTGTCCAAAGAGGACATACAGAGGGCCCAGAAACATATGAAAGGATGCTCAACATCACTAAGCATCAGAGAGATGCAAATTAAAACCATGATGAGGTACAATTTCACACTGGTCAGAATGGCCATCATAAACAAACGAACAAACAACAAGTAATGATGAGGATGTGGGGAAAAGGGAACCTGGTACACTATTGGTAGAGATGCAGACTGATGCAGGCACTGTGGAAAACAGTATGGAATTTCCTCAGAAAAATTAAAGATGGAACTGCCTGTTGATCCACTGACCCCACTGCTAGGATTATATATACCCTAAGGATCCTGAAACACCAATCAAAAGAACCTATGCACCCCAATGTTCATAGCAGCACAATTTACAATAGCCAAGTGCTGGAAGCAACCTAAATGCCCATCAATAAATGAGTGGGTCAAAAAACTATAGTACATTTACACAATGGAATACTGTGTAAGAAGAAAGAAGGAACTCTCACCCTTCATGACAGCATGTATGGAACTGGAGAGTATTATGCTAAGTGAAGTAAGCCATGAGGTAAAAGAGAAGTACCATATGATCTCACCTATAAGTGGAGCCTAATGAACTAAACAAATGAGCAAAATAGAAGCAGAGACATGGAAATAAGGAACAGACTGACAGTGACCAGAGGGGAGGGGGCAGAGGGATAATGAGGGAATGAAGGGGAAGGATCTAATTAAGGAACATGTATAAAGGACCCACAGTCATGGACAGCAGGGTGGGGACTGACTGAGGGAGCAGGTAAGGGGTGTGGGTGGGTGGGTAGGGCTTGGGAGAGCCATTGGGTGGGGATTGAAACAACTGTAATTGAACAACAATAAAAAATAGATAAATAAATGGATCAAGGGGTGTGTATGTTTGAAATGAAATTTATACATTTAACAGTTGAAGAAAATCATTCACTTCTCAAGAAATTAATTCATTCCTAATGAAGAATGAATGTCTTTCTAAATCATTCTTTCATTTAATCTTTTTTTATCCCCTACATTAACCCTTCATTTATAGGCCTATATAGAGTATTATTTTTTATACACTAAATAATAGATCAAAATCATCACTTCTAAATTTAAGTAGGCATTTTACTTTGAAATTTTTATTTAAAAATTACTAAAATATTAATATTAAACAAATTAAGAATAAACAAAACTAACATTGAGTTATACTGCATGAGTTATTCGTTTTTAATTTCACCTTAAATTCCCAGTATGACCTATAAAAGGAAAACGCTTGAAACATACAGTTAAGAACACATTTTGCAAGAGTTTGTAAAAAAAATTAAACTAAAATCTTAAGGAATGTATAGAACACAATGTTTTGCAGACAAATTTTCCAGATGGACAGTGTTATAGGAGAAGCTCAATCCCTCTTTAATCTTTGCAGTTTTAAGAGCCCAGGAATTGTTCTAACGTGAAAAATGGGCACTTGTGTATTACCTGCATTATCTGTGTGTATACGTGTGTCACCAGATATAATTCTTATCTATTCATTCCATATCTTCTGTCACTTCTCATTTTGCTAACATTTGGTAACAGTATCAGCAACCAAAATATGTGTAAGTGTATAGAGGGCCCTGGAGGTGGGATATTACCCAATTTATTTTCTGTGATATTGTCAGGAAGAAAAATGATGCTCTTTAAAGGGATGGCAGGTTTTATTGTGACATTATTTAGTGTCATATAATTCAAATTCACTTTGTTTCATGTTAAAAAATTAAACTAAGTTAATCCAGTTATTGGTCTGAATTCATTAACTGTTTCCATTTACCACTCATTTACTCTTTAAATTGATAACTTTAGTAATGAATTATTTGATGAAATATTTGCATTTCAAATATTGCATTTAATAATATATGTATTATGTAATAATATATTACATATTCATTAAGCATGAACTAACAGCTAAGATGTTTTAATCACTTTAATATGTATTAAATTTAATGTCCACAAGAACTCTATGAGAAAGATATTACTATTATATGCATTTCTACAATGGTGATACTGGGGTGTGGAAAGGATAAATGTATTTATCGCTCCGTATTGCTACCCTGTGTGTGATAACCATGGTTAAAATGGAAACTAAATTTGAGCTTAGATCTTCCAGTGCTCTGGTCCAAAGTGCTTGTTCTCTTTCATGTGTGTGGAATATATCCCTCAATTCTTTCTTCAGTGTTCTATAGTTTTCCAAGCACAGGACTTTAAATTTATTCCTAGGTACTTTATTTACTTTGTTGTTATGGTAAATGGGATTTTTTTCTTACTTCCTCTTTTGATAAGTTCATTGTTAGTGTAAAAAATGCCATTGATTTCTGAATGTTGACTTTGTATCCTGCTATTTTGCTAAATTCATTTATTAGGTAGAGTAGTTTTTTGGTGAAGTCTAATGATTTTCCTATATACACTATTACGTCTTCTGCAAATAATGACAGTTTTACTTCCTCCTTTCCAAATTCATTGTCTTTTATTTCTTCTTGTATGATCATTTTGGCTACAATATCCAGTACTATGTTGAGTAAGAGTGGTGAAAGCAGACGCCCTTGTCTTGTTCTTGATCTTAAGGGAAACACTTTTCATTTTTGCCCATTGAGGATAATGATGGCCGTAGATTTTTTGTACATGGCCTTTATTATATTGAGGTATGCTCCCTCTACTCCCACTTTGCTGAGTGTGTTTACCATGAACGGATACCTGATTTTATCACATGCTTTTTCAGCATCTGTTGATATGATGATGTGATTTTTGTACTTATTTTATGTGATGTATTACATTTACTGATTTGTGAATATTGAACCATCCTTGCATCCCTGGGATGAATCCCACTTGGTCATGGTGTATGATCTTTTTGATGTATTGCTGGATCTGGTTTGCAATATTTTGTTGAGGATTTTAGCACCTATGTTCATCAGAGATATTGGCCTGTAATTTTCTTTTTTGGTGTATCTTTACCTGGTTTTGAAATTGGGATAATACTGGTCTCATAAAAAGAGTTTGGGAGTCTTTCCTCTCTTGATTTTTTCTGGAATAGTTAGAGAACAATAGGTGATAGTTCTTTGAATGTTTAGGAAAATTTACCTGTGAAGTCATCTGGTCCAAGGCTTTTGTATGTCAAGAATTTTGTGACTACTGCTTCAGTTTTGCTGGTTATTATAAGTCTATTCAGATTTTCTGCTTCAATTTTTCTTGATTCAGTTTTGGAAGATTGTATGTTTCTAGAAATTTATCCATTTCACCCAGGTTGTCCAATTTCTTGGCACATAGTTGTTTACAGTAATTTCTTACAATCCTTTGCATTTTTGCAGATCAGTTACTACTTGTCCACTTTCATTTCTGATTTTTTTTTTGGTCCTCTCTCTTTTTTCCTGACAAGTCTGGTTAAAGATTTGTCTATTTTGTTTATCCTTTGAAGAACTGGCTCCTGGGTTCATTGAATTATCTTTGTTGTCTCTGTGTCATTTAATTCTGCCCCAATCTTGATTATTTCTTTCCTTCTACTTGCTCTGGGCTTTGTTTGTTATTTTTCCTTCATTTCTTTTAGATGTAGGGTTAAGTTGTTTATTTGAAATGTTTCTTTTTTAAGCAGGCCTGTATGGCTATGAACTTCCCTCTCAGGACTGCCTTCATTGTGTCACATAGGTTTTGGGCTGTTGTGTGTTCCTTTTCATTTGTTTCCAGAAACCTTTTGATTTCTCACTTGATCTCATTATTAACCCTTTCATTATTTAATAACATGATATTCATCCTCCTTTTATTAGACTGTAGATTGCTTGTAGCCTTCTTCCTTCCCTTTCTTATTTCTTTTTCTTTTGTTTTAAAATTTATTTTTTCCCTTTGCCTCATTCACATTCCTTACCCTTATTGTTTCTCCTACCTCTTTCCTCTCAAAATCATTTTTCTTTCCTTTTGTCTTCTCATATTCTTTTTCTGCTTTTTATAATTGTGCTTTTCAACATTTATTAGTCTTTGCTCATTTGTCATTAATATTGCTGTTGTAGTTAATTATTCTTCAATTTTGTTATTTATCCAATATATTTTTATATTAACTATCACATTTTACTCCTCCCTTGTCTTATTTCATTTTGCCTTTTTCCTTGCCATTCTTACTTTCAGTTTAAATTTAATTTTTCCATTTTTCCCCTTGTTCCTATTCCTTACTCCTGTTGTTTCTACTCCCTCTACCCTTTCAAAATCATTCTTCTTTCCTTTAGTCATTTCATATTCTTTTTTCTGTCTTACAATATTTTTAACTTTATTTTAAATTAAATACTCAAAGTGGAAAGCAGTTTATTTCTCTTTTTTTCTGTTTTTTAAATTATCATAATTGTCATCATCATCATTGCCACCATAGTCACTCTGTTCCTCTTACACTTTGCATAGTCCACTATCCTCTGTTGAAAACTTGCAGCATGTCTCATGGCTCCAACTGAAAGGAACTTCATTTCTCTTAGGGTTTATCTGCATCTTCAAGACTTGCCTTATTTCATCCCAACAACTGCATAAATCCTGTGGGTGTCATAATTTTCTAGTTTCAGTTATAATATGTTTTTCACCCTGTTATTTTTTTCACCTTAGTAATTTCATTAAGACTCAATGTGGAGGACTGAGGCACCTTATTTTATGCCCCCATCTTTTCCTAAAGTCAGAGTTTCATGTCTTCTTGTAGCTTATTTAGAGCATAATTAGATTTTACTCAATTTTTTTCTTCTCACAGTAGAAGAGTTTATGGAGATAATTGCAATACTGTCTCATAGTTTCACCTTCTGTATGTGGTTTTTACATCCATTTTCACAGTGTATATGCTGGAATCAAATGCAACCTGAGCTTTCCTTCTACTTGCAGCCTCCATTGCAAGAAATTATTTTCATAGGACATTCATATGAGATGTTTTTCATGGATAGTGGAAAGATACCAAATATCATCCCCCAAATTCTAAAGTCTATTGTGTCCAATGTTTTCACATCATATATGGTTTTTGTTGCATTTTCTTTGTGTTTGCCCTCAACTTTCAGCATACATCTTTTTCACAGGTTAGATTACTCTTTCTATCACTAAAAGTTTCATATTTAGGAAAAATGTTTAGAACTTTTTTGATTTTACCCTACAATAATTTTCAAGAATAAGTTTTTTTTAATGTATCATTTAGCTGAAAAATTGGGATGGGAGTTACCCCATCTGTTTTCAATTTGTCTTTTTGCCTAGAAATAAGAAAGCAAAATAATATTTTATGCAAAGGTTATTTTTGTTTTCTCAAATTGCTTGTTGTTTATAATAAAATAGAATAAGCAGATATTCATGTACTTTTGTTTATATTTTTGTTTAGGCTTCTTCATATTTTGCTTAAGATGAGATAGTATACTTATAACTTTAATATAGATAAAGACTATAGGTCATAATTTGGTTTTTAAAGGTCTGAGGACTCCCATTATTGAGAAGATACATTAACAAAATATAATTTTCAAAGAATTTGAAGTGTACATATAAATTTTATAAATGTATGTATAAATGTATGTATAGTTATATATACATTTCATTATACATGCCACATCATATTTATCTATGTATCCATCAGGGTATCCTATACTATTTCTATGTCTTGACTGTAGTCAATAGTGCTGCAACAAACATGGGGTGCACATATTTCTTTGAGATCCTGTTTTTATTTCTTTTGGATATATACCCAAATTGAAATTGCTAGATTATATGGTAGTTATATTTTTAATTTTTATTAAGGAACATCAATACAATATTTTCTGAAGTGGCTGCATCAAATTACATTCCCACCAACAGTGCACAAAGATGTCCTTTCTACCATATTCTTATTAATTCTTCTCATTTTGACGATAGCCATTCTAACAGGTGTGAAGTGATATCTCATTGTGGTTTTGATTTGATTTCTCTGATGATTAATGATGGTAAGCACCCATTGGCCATTTGAATGTCATCTTTGAACAGAAAGCCTATTCATTTCCTCTGCGTATATTTTAATTGATTTTTTGTTATTGAGTTGTATGCATTCTTTACATATTTTGGATATTAACATCTTATCAGGTATATGACTTGGATATATTTTCCCTCATTCTATATGTTAGATTTTCATTTTGTTAATTGTTTTCTTTTTTGTGCAGAAGGTTTTTAATTTAATATGGTCCCACTTGTTTATTTTTTTTCTTTTATTGTCTTAGATTTTGGTGTCATATCTAAAAAAATATTGTCAGGACCAATATCAAGTAGGTTTTCTCTTTTTTCAAAGAAGGTTGATGGTCTTAGGTTTAATGTTCAAGGCTTTAATCCATTTTGAGTTGATTCCTGTGTATAGTTTAAGATAGGAGTTTCATTCTTTGGGAGTTGCTATCCAGTTTTTCCAATACCATTTTTTGAAGAGACTATCCTATCTCCATTGTATCCTATCTCCATCTCCTATCTTGGCTTTTTTTGTCATAAATTAATTGATCATATATGCATGAGTTTATTTCTGGACTATCTATTATGTTCCTTTGATCTATCTGTCTGTATGTTAATACCATACTGTTTTGATTATTATAGCTTTAAAATGTAATTTGAAACCAGAAAGTATGGTTCCTCCAGCTTTGTTCTTTTTTTCAAGATTATATTTATTTATTTTTCTAAAGAGAGTGAAAGGGAGGGAGAGAAACATCAATGTGTGGTTGCCTCTTGCATGCCTCCTACTAGGGACATGGCCTGCAACTCAGGCATGTGCTCTGACTGGGAATCAAACCAATAATACTTTGTTTTCCAGGGCAGCACTCAATCTACTGAGCCACACCAACCAGGGCAGTTTTGTTTTTCTTTCTCAAGATTGCTTTGGTTATTCACAGTCTTTAATTATGTTTTAAAGATTTTATTTATTCACTTCCAGAGACAGGGGAAGAGAGGGAGAGAAAGAGGGAGAGAAACATCAATGTGTGGTTGCCTCTATTGTGTCCCCTACATACCTGGCCCACAACCCCGGTATGTGCCCTTCACTTCCCAGGTATTGGGAAGTGAACCAGTAACCCTTCTGTTCACAGGCCAGTGCTCAATCCACTGAGCCACACCAACCAGGGCCAAAGTCTTTAATTATTAATGCTCTGTACAAATTTTGGGATTGTTTATTTCTGTGAAAAATTTCATTGAAATTTTGATAGGGATTGCATTGTATCTGCTTTGGGTAATATGGACATTTTAACAATATTAATTCTTCCTATCCATGAGCATAGAATATCTTTCTATTTATCTGTGTTGTCTTCAATTTTTTAACAATGTTTTAAGTTTTCTATAGTACAGATATTTCATCACCTTGGTTAAATTTATCTCTAAGTATTTTTTCTTTTCCAATGCAACTGTAAATAGAACTGTTTGCAATTGTAAACAGAATTGTTTTTCTAATTCTTATTTCTTGTAGTTTGTAATTAGTGTATAGAAATGCAACTTTTTTTGTATGTTGATTTTGTTATCTTATAACTTTACCAAATTCATTTATTAGCTCTCACATTTTTTGGATGGAGTCTTTAGAGTTTTCTATTTATAATATCATGTCATCTGCAAATACAAAGTTACTTCTTTTCCTTTTTGGATGCTTTTTATTATTTTTTACTGCCCAATTGCTCTAGCTAGAACTTCCAGTACCGTGTTGAATAAAAGTGGTGAGTGTTGGCATACTGGTCTTAAAACATTCTTGTATTCTGGGACTGAATTCCACTGATCATAGCATATGGACTTTTTCCTTTTTTTAATTGTTGTTCAAGCACAGTTGTCTCCACTTTCTCCCTACCACCTTTCTGCACCCCACCTACCCCTACATCCCACCCTCAGCTCTACCCACCTTTGGCTTTGTCCATGGGTCCTTTATACTTCTTCCTTGATAATCCTTCCCCTGAACTCTCCCATTAACCCCCTCTTCCTTCCTCTCTGGTTACTGTCAGTTTGTTCTTTATTTCAATGTCTGGTTATATTTTACTTGCTTGTTTGTTTTGTTGATTAGGTCCACTAATAGGTGGGATCATATGGTATTTGTCTTTCGCTGCTTGGCTTATTTCACTTTGCATAACGCTCTCCAGTTCCATCCATGCTGTCATGGAGGGTAGGGGGTAGGATCTCTTTCTTTCCATTGTGTAAATATACCATGGTTTTTTTTTTTTTTTATTCACTCACTCACTGATGGGAACTTAGGTTGCTTCCAGTACTAGGCTATTTTAAATGCAGCAATATTTTCATTGATATGTCCCCTAAAACAAGGGACCTAAAGGAAAGAATAAACAGATGGGACTTCATCAGATAAAAAGCTTCTGCATGGCTAAAGAGAACATCAGCAAAATGAAAAGGGAACCAACCATATGGGAAAACATATTTGTCCATGATACCTCAGACAATGAATTGATCTCCAAAATATATAAAGAACTCACACAACTCCACTCCAGGAAGACAAACAATCCAATTTGAAAATGGGCAAAGGGCCTGAGCAGATACTTCTTCAGTGAAGACACAGAGGGCCCAGAAATATATTAAAGCATACTCGATACCACTAGGCATCAGAGAGATGCAAATTAAAACCACAATGAGATACCACTTCACATAGGTCAGAATGGCCATAGTGGCCATCATAAACAAATCAACGAACAAGTACTAGTGAAGTTGTGGGGTAAGGGAACCCTGGTACACTGTTGGTGGGAATGTAGACTGGTGCAGCCACTGTGGAAAACAGTATGAAATTTCCTCAAAAAACTAAAAATGGAACTGCCTTTCGACCCAGCAATTCCACTGCTATGATTATACTCTAAAAATGCCGAAACACCAATTCAAAAGAACCTACGCACCCCAATGTTCATAGGAGCACAATTTACAATAGCCAAGTGCTGGAAACAGCCTAAGTGCTCATCAGTAAATGATATTCTTAATGCTTGGTTTTAGGATCAGGGCAATTCTGTCCTTGTAAAATTACTTTAAAATATACTTTTCTCCTTTTTTTTTTAGCTGTTAAGGAGCATGTTGTTTATTTTCCATATTTTTGTAAACTTTTTAGTTTTCTTTTTGTAATTGATTTGTAGTTTTATATCACTGTGTCAGAAATTTTTCTTTTTCCTAAGTCGATATTTTAAAATTTGAGAATCGTTTTGTGACATAAGACATCTATTTTGGAAAGTGTCTCATGTGCACGTGAGAAGAATATTCCTTCTGCTGTTGGATGGGATGCTGTATAAATTTATGTTATCCAACCAATGTAATATATACTTTAAGTCTAATTTTTTAATTGATTTTGTGTTTGGATATTCTAGCTACTGATGAAAGTGGGATATTGAAATCCCCTACAATTATTATATTACTCTTTAGTCCTCCCTTTAGCTTTGTTACTATTTCATTTATATATTTATGTTCTCCTATGTTATGTGCATTGATATTTAAAAATATTATATCCTTTTGTTGAATTGATCTTTTTATTATTAAATTATAATCTTCTTTGTCTCTTACTGCTGCCTTGTTTTAAAGCCCCTTTGTGTGATATAATTATGTCTACCCCTGCTTTCTTTTGGTTTATATTTTTGTAGAATCTTTTTCCAACCTTTTACTTTCAGTCTGTATATGTTTTTAAACATATACATAGTCTATATAGTCTTAAATGAGTCTACATAGGCAATATAGAGTTGGGTCTTATCTATTCATCTATTTAGTCACTCTATGTCTTTTGTTTGAAGAGAATAATCCATTTACATTTGCAATATCTATTAGGTATTATATCTATACCTATAGATATGGACAGAATATGGATAGAATATTATATCTATAGGTATGGACATTTTCTTGTTATTCTGTTAACTATTTGTCTTTTTAATTCCTTTGTTCTGTTATTCTCTTGCTCCTTTGGTGATACGACAATTTTCTGTTGTGGTATGCTTTGATTCTTTTATTTTAGTGTATTTACTATAGATTTTGGCTTTGTGGTTATAATGAAGCCTACATAAAACATCTATGTCTTATAAAAAAGAGTCTATTTGATGATGTTAAAACCTTAACTTTGAATGCATAATAAAGCTGTAAATTTTTACTCCTTCCCTAACATTTTGTTTTCAATGTCATAATTTTCATCTTTTACCTTGTTTATCCATTCACAAATTATTGTAGTTAAAATTATATTTTAATATTTTTATCTTTTAACCTTCATACTAGACTTATAACTAATTTACTCACCACCATTAGAACATTGAGATATTCTGAATGTAACTATATATTTACATTTACCAGTGAAATTTATACCTGTCCATGTTTTCCTGTTACTAATCAGTATTTTTTGTTTCTCTGTTTCATCTTGGACAAACTCCTAAAATAATTCTTGTAAGACTGGTCTCATGGTGATGAACTTGGTTAGCTTTTGACTCTCTGGGGAACTCTTTATCTCTGCTTCAATTCTGAAGCAAAACCCTGCTGGGCAGAATATTCTAGGTGGGCAGTTTTTCTTTTAGCATTTTAAATATATTGTGCTATTTTCATCTTGCCTGCAACATTTCTGCTGAAAAATCTGCTGACAGTCTTATGAGGGTAGCCTTGTAATAAAAAGTTTTTTTTCCCCCTGATTAGTGTGACTCAGTGGACTGAGTACTGGACTGCTTAACCAAAGAGTTGCAGATTCCATTCCCAATCAGGGCACATATCTGGGTTGCAGGCCTGGCCCCCAGCTGGGGGCACATAAGAGGCAACCATACATTGATGTTTCCTTCCCTCTCTTTTTCTCTCCCTTCCCCTCTCTCTAAAAATAAATAAAATATTTTTTTAAAAAGGAGTTTTTTCTTGCTGCTTTTATGATTCTCTTATTTTTAAATTTTGTCAATTTAATTATAATGTACTTCTGTGTGGGTCTCTTTGAATTCATCTTATTTGGGACTTTCTGGGCTTCCTGAATTTGGATGTCTGTTTCTTTCTTTAGCCCAGGGAAATTTTCAGCAATTATTTCTTTAAATAAACTTTTTGCCTCTTTCTCTCCTTTCTTTCCAAGGTTTCTATAATGTGATGGTGTCCCAGACGTTCTTATCATCTTTCTTATTTATTCTTCTCCTCCTCCTCTTCCACCCTCCACCCTCCTCCTTCTTCTATTTTCTCCTCCAACTGGATGACTTTCAGTCTTATGTCTCCACTGATCTTTTTCCATCAGTATTATTTTCTGCTATTGAATTCCTCTATTGAATTTTCAATTTAGTTATTGTATTAATCAACTCTATTATTTATGTCACTTTCTTATATCTTCCATCTATTTGTTGAAATATTCATTTCATTCATCCGCTGTTAACCTGTTCTTGGTGAACATCTTCATGACCATTATTTTGAAATTTTTATCAGGTAAGTCACTTATCTACATTTCATGAAATTCTTTTTCTGGAGTTTATCTTGTTCTTTTGTTTGGAACATGTTCTTCTTTCTTCACAATGTGTAGTTAGTCTTCTAGCACCTTTTACTTAACTCTGTGATTGATATAGTTCATAATCTACACTTTACTCAATACTAGATGGTATTACCTGGCTAATCTGTTCTTACCTTGGATTTTCCTAATGGTGTCATTCCATGCTTTCTACCAAGAATAGTTCTATTTTTTTTAAAGATTTCATTTATTTATTTTTAGAGAGAGAGGAAATGAGGGAGAAAGAGAGAGAGTGAAATATCCATGTGTGGTTACTTCTCACATGTCCCAAGTTGGGGAACCTAGCCTGCAACCCAGGCATGTGTCCTGACTGAGAATTGAACCAGCGACCCTTTGGTTTGCAGCTGGCACTCAGTCCACTGAGCCACACCAGCCAAGGCCCAAGAATGGTTTTAAATTATCCACCGCACAGTGCCTCATGAATTATCACCTTATCCTAATAAGTTAAATTGTTCTCAACTTACTTATCTTCATTTAATTATCTCAAGAAAATAATGTTAACTTTTGGTCTTTTCTTTGTCACTTGGCACTAAAGATTGGTTAGGTTATCTTGGATTCTTTCTTGACCAAACCCTCTCTTTCATCAAGTTTATTCTGAAGAAGCTCAGCTCCCTGCTGATATAGAAATAAAAAACATTTCAATGAGAAGTCAATTAGTAGTCTCTTCTGTGTTTACCTCTCTTATCAATTTATATGATGCACATATACATTCTAAAATTTCAGTTTGTATGTGAAAAAAATGCATACTTCACTATAGTCCTCTATTCCCTATCACTGTACATCTTCACAACATCATTTAGTAGAATATGTAAGAAATCTAATCTTTCTTCTCTTTCTAGTATATTTAGACTTTGGAGTATAAATTTCAGGTCCCATACTTTCTCCAGGTTGTATTATTCTTTCTGCCCATAGCTTCATGCCTATAACTTAATAATGGGTGAATGGGGATTGGAGAAATTTTGACTCAATTTCAAAGAAGCATAAATATAAAGATGTAAAAACACTATACTTTTTCTTAAAGATAGAAAATTTTAACAAAATGTATAGAAACAGTCACTTCTCTTATTTTAATCCACATATCAGGCAATTAGAATGAATGGTTCCAAGTGAGTCTCACGTTATGATATAGACAGGAGATTATCGAAATTTTTACCAGTACTCTAAATTCACTTTGATTTACATAGAACAATAACAAAGCCAGCTGTGCATATTGTTTTCAGTACCAAGTACTTTTATATTATACAGCAAAAATTAACCAGCTTCCTAGGGGAGATGACATATAAATGTAATCCCTTATAGCCATTTGATCAACTTGACCTTTGTCAATTAAGACAACATGACTAAAAAAATGAATGAAATATTATTAGGGAAACCATTTGGAACTTTGAATAGTTGGTATTTGTAGTTAATTTGTGCTATGTTACACAAACATGACAGTAAAAATGGAGTCATTTTGACTGTGGTAAACTAATATAATTTCCACTCTGTCCCAGCCTGCCTCTCTAGATTCTTCTGATATAGTTCTGGAAATTTAGGAGTTATGCCTCATGGAGTTACCATATATGTGATATTTGCCATTTTTCTTATCTCCAGTTCTATTTTCACCAATGCATAATGCTGTGCTTAGACCATTAGTGTCCATGAAATGTCACAGCACTAATGCCCACAAGAGGCACCCATGCTGTTTATTTACCATGATGTTTGCTCCAAGGCAATCCAATTTTGCTTCTGACTATCTCATGGTTTCTGTTGTAAACCAGACTTCTTGATACATATAGAGCAAATGAGTTTAACACTGAGAATGACAGAAGCCTTTGATGTCCCATAGAGTTGGATGATAAACAGCTGTTTTGATTTTTCTCTAGCTGTTTTATTGCAGCATGCTCCAATCCCTGAAATCAGGCATGAATTCCTGAAGCCAAGCTCAGTTAGAGACACCAGGCTGTATTGAGAATCACCACTCTCCTTTAACTCTTGTGAATGTCTTTTATGCAAAAGTTATAAATCTCAACGATCTTCTCTTGGAGTTAATTCTTCTGTGAAAATATTTTCAGTTCTTTTTGCTTAATTCAGTACTTTAGGTATTTCCAGGTGCAGAAAAAAATTATATAAAATATTTTAACCAAAATGGAGGATGGAGGAAAAGATCTATTTTCAGGTAGGGGGAAATCAAGCATTCTGTATTAGACATTTAACTTTGAGCTTTTAAAAGTTAATTTATTGTGAAAAAGTAGTAACTGGATCAGACAATATAACACAAATGTCAACAGCAGAGATTTTGTTACTTCCAAATAAATATTTCAAATGTCTTTAAATCATTTTACACTTGGATTATGTAGCCTAAGAGATGAGGTAAAGAGTCATGAGCTATCTTACTCAGCTCAATAGAACCATATGTTCTTGGGTCCTTTCAGGTGTTTTGCCGTGTCAATCACATAACAGTATTTAAGAGTGCATAACTTGCTTCTATTTTCTGATGTATCTGCATATCCAAATTATAATTTAATCAGTAAACTTTTGTTTGTTGAGGTATAACTTCTTGGTTCCATACAATATCCTTAGCTTAAGTCTCACTTTCCTCAGCTCTGGTATAGTCTTATACATTATTTGAGTTACTGTTGTATGTAGGATTCAACAAGGAATAAAATCCTCAAGTGTTCCTGAAATTAGAGAAACAGACACAAATATAATATTAACCTTTTCTTTTAGCAACAATATAATAATAACAGTAATAATAAGTATTAGTTATTTAAAAACCCTACTATGCATCAACCTATATGCTAACTATTCCATATATTTACAGCACTCAGTACTTATAATACCCTGGAAAAATAGATTATCAGATGCAAGCAAACAAATAAAATCCAGAATGTCAGATAATGTCTGCCAACATTGACTGCATAACAACAAATACCAAAATATAAACAAGAATTACTTTATTTAGCTCATGGTTCTATGGGTCAGCTGAGTGATATTTCTTTCTAGGTTGTCTTGACTAATCTATGAGATATATAGGATCAAGTAGTGGGTCTCTAGGCAGCTTGGTGGTTTAAGATAGCCTTGAGTACATGTCTGGTGTAGGGCAGCTTGTCAACAAGGCATTTATCTCTCTACTGCATGGCCTTTCCATCAGGCTAACTTAAGTTCATTCACATGATAGCCTCATTCTTTTAAATCCTAAACTTGTAAACTTTTTTAAACTATTGCTTGTGTCATGTTTGCTAATGTCCAGGGGCCAAACCCAGTATATGTCAGAGTCAATGTAGTAGAGGACAATCAAAGCAAGCAGACAGAAGTAGAGAAGCATTTTAGTTATTTTGGCAAATAAGCTACAATAGGAAAAATACTTGCAAGATTTTTGTTGTTGTTGAATCTGTGAGTATAAATGGAATTGAGAAAGTCAGAGAAGTAATGAGATATCAGACCATTCTATATTAACCTGATAGGTGTGGAACAGCCAAACATGTTCTTTGTGGAAATAGTTGACCATTTGGGAGTTCTGAAAATGTAATGCAGGTATGTATGCATTACTTACTGTTTATTCCATGTTAGTTTTCTGTATTCTAATGTTGGTTGTGGGTTTGGTTATATCAAGAATACAAAACATTTGTCTCCATTTCAACAATTAAAAAAAGAAAAAAAATGGCAACAGCCAGCAAAAAAAAGAATAAAGAAATAGTTTTCCTATCCTCTAATGTTCCTTGTTAATAGAAAAGATGCAGCTTCATAAAACTCTAAAAAAAGAACACAAAACATATTGTACTCATTTTATGACAGCCATCTAAGATTCTAAATTTACAAATCATATTCATACAGGCAAATAAAATGCAACTTTTATTTTTCCACAATTGATTTGGTCTATTTTTTAATCTAATTTGTATCTTTTTTCATGTTTTTACCCCTTCAATGATTTGTAAATATTTATTCATCTTTCACAAAGTTTCTATTTCCTTTCTTTGATCAACATAGATTGATAGAATTCATATATGTATAAAAACGAGTGTTTGAAAATTTGTCAAGGTATATATAAAACTTAAATTGATGTTTTATATTTTAACATAAATATTCGAGAAGTACTACATATGTGCTATTATCGCTACTACATTTTCCTTTTGTTGATGGAAAAATCTTTATTTTTTATATATTCAAATTTTAAGTAGCTACCTTTTCCAAATTGTTCTTTTTCTCCCCCCAAACCATATGAACATTACTAAAGTGTTGGTAGTCTTATTTCAAATCTGGTTAAATTCCTCAGGTTTGCACAAACAATCATTAATTGTACTTAGATACTAAGATTTCTATTCGGTACACTCTAATGAACTTCTTTTTTCAACTTTTATATTTTAAACTCTGCATTCTTTGTTGTTCATTTATATTCTTTACCATAATAAGAGCAGATAATTCTCATATATAATCAATCAGCATTTGTTGAGCACCCACCATGTGCCAGGCACCATGTTTAGCAACTCCACAGTTCTAACCTAACCACAACTCATTATGATGCTGTCGTCTTCACTTATATTCACCTTACAATTGAAAAAGCTTTTATCCAGAAAGGTGACTTATCTTGCTTATGGAAGGCAGAGCTGGTCAGATGATGTATAAAAAAATGTGTTTTGGAGAGAAAAGGGAACCCTGGTGCACTCTTGTTGGGAATGCAGATTGGTGCAACCACTATGGAAAACAATATGAAGGCCCCTTAAAAGCTAAAAATGAAACTGCCTTATGATCCAATGATTCGACTTTTGGTAATATATCCAAATAAAACAAGAACACTAATTCAAAAGAATATATGCACCCCTATGTTCACTGCAGGATTATTTACAATTGCCAAGATATGGAAGCAACCCAAGTGCTCATTAATAGCTGAGTAGATTAAAAAAAAGCTGTGGTACATGTATACAATTGAATATTAGTCACAGAAAAGAATGAAATCTTACCATTTGTGATAGCATGCATGTACCTACAGGTCATTATGCTAAGTGAAATATGTTAGTCAGTGAAAGATAAATACCATATGAAATACCATATGATATACATGAAATCTAAAAAACAAAATAAATAAGCAAATGAACAAAACTGAAACAGACACATAGATATAGAGAATAGACTGATGGTTGCCAAATGGGGATGGAGATAGGGGGCTGGGTGAAAAATGTGAAGGGATTAAGAAATCAAAATTGGTAATCACAAAATAGTCACAGGGATGTAAAGTACAATTTAAGGCATATAGTCAGTAATGTTATAATAACTATGTGTGGTTGCAAGTGGGTACTGGAAATATCAGGGGGGGGCACCTTATAAAATACATGATTATTTAACAACTTCACTGCACACCTGAAAGTAATACAAAATAATTTTGAACATAAACTGCAATTGAAAAAAATGAAATGTGTATTAGAGACATCAAGCTGCTGAACACTATTACCACTATATTCCTTCCTGCCTTCTTTGTACATTGTCATATAGATTAATGCTAACGGGTGATGTGTAAGCTAGGAGAAGCCTTAGCTTAAAAAAAAAACAATAATCTAGACAAGCTTCCTTCCTTTTCATAGCTTCTCTCCATCTTTTCATAGGCTATTCACTACTCTACCTATATCAATTTCTCAGGTTCCCTTTTATTAAGTTGCCAATGATCATGTCACTTGAACTAACAGACACTTTACTTGCATTATTTTATCTGGCATTTGCATTTTTACTGATCCCTCCATTAAATATTTTCTTCTTATTTATTATATGACTTCACATTTTCCTGAGGTTCTCCAACCTTCCTCTCCATACCTTTTCAGTCTAGTTCATTCTTCTTTTTTAATTAATTAATTATTTTATTTATTTATTTATTTACTTTTAAATTTTTTATTTTAGTTTATTCAGTGTAGTTTCTATTCTTTATTCCCATTCCAGCTCACCCACCCACCCCTGCCCTCCTCCCTCCCATTTCCAACCTCCCTAGTTTTGTCCATGTGTCCTCTAAATTTGTTCCTGTAAACCCTTCCCTTCTCTCCTGAAATTCCCTCCCCTCTCCTCTCTGGTCACTGACAACCTGTCCTCTATTTCAGTGTCGTTTGTTATATTTTACTTGTTTCTTTGTTTTGTTGTTTAGGTTCCTGTTAAAGGCAAGATCATACGGTATTTGTCTTTCAATGCCTGGCTTATTTCACTTAGCATAATGCTTTCCAGCTCCATTCATGCTGTTGCAAAGGGTATCAGCTCCTTCACTTCAAAAATTTATATGGAACTATAAACAACCCAAAATAACTGCTGCAATTTTGAGAAAGAAGAGTAAAGTAGGAGGGATCACAATACCTGATACTAAACTATATTACAAGGCCACTGTAATCAAAACAGCTTGGTATTGGCATAAAAACAGACACATCGACCAATGGAACAGAACAGAGAGCCCAGAAATAAACCCAAATCTCTATGGTCAATTAATATTCAACAAAGGGGGCAGCAACATAAAATGGAGTAACAATAGCCTCTTCAACAAATGTTTTTGGGAGAACTGGACGGCTACATGCAAAAAAATGAAACTTGAAGAACAACTTACACCATACACAAAAATAAATTCAAGGTGGATAAAAGACTTAAATGTAAACCATGACACCATTAAAGTTCTAGAGGGGAACATAGGCAGGAAAATCTCAGATATTGCACGAAAAAACATTTTTTACTGACTCGTCCCCTAGAGCAAGGGACATAAAGGAAAGAATAAACAAATGGGATCTCATCAAAATAAAAAGCTTCTGCATGGCTAAAGAAAACAGTATTAAAATAAAAAGAGAACCAACTGTATGGGAAAACATATTTTCCAATGATAGTTCATTCTTCTTTATCTGAAGTCTAGATGTCCATATTCCTCAATGCTTAGGTATGAACACTTTCACAACTTACATTCTTTATTGCTGGCAAGTTCATCTACTTTCATGACTTTAGTTACCACCATTTTGCTGAAACTTTCAAATATATATTTTCAGCTAGTTCTTTACTCTGAATTGTAGACCAATACATTAATCTTAATCAAACTTCTTTGCTTCAGTGTCTTAAGGCATATCAAAATCAACATGTCTAAAATATCTTTCTCTCAACGCCCATCCTCTTACAGATTTTCTTGCTTCAGTAAAGTAGCAGTGTATAAACCAGGCTCTTAGGATTCATACTTGATCTTCCCTCTTCCTTCTTTCCCATTTTCTGTGATCAGGTCCTATCAATGCTAACTAGAAATAGCACCAAAAGGAAACAACCTCCATAACAACTCTATCTTCCCTTAATAAACATATTGCCGAGTAAAAGGGTACTTGATATTACACATTTAGCTTCAAGTTAAATACCTTCTTCCCAAACCGTCATCTGATTAAATTGCTTCTGTTGACTCTCTAGTATTAAAATGTTAATGTCATCATTGACTCTAGCTCTTCACTTTCTTTGAAATCCATTCTCTGCCTTGAAGCCAAAAAGTTCTAAAAAACAATCCAAAATTCCTCATGTCCTTTTCATCTTAAAATCCTCACTGGATTCCCACTGCTTTTAGGAAAATAAATCTTAAAAAAATTAACACTGGTTACATGCAAATCCCTGACCTGGACTCTAGTCACATCACTAGCTTTAATTTAAAACACTTAACATCTTACTCTCTGATTTAGCCAAAATAAAGTAGCCTTCAGCATCTTAAATTATCTGTTCTACTGCACACACTAAGTATTTCATGTGCTGTTCTCTTCAGCTGAAAATACAATTGATGTTTCTATCATCAAGATGATCCTTAAATCACATCATAAGCAGTAAATTTTCAGAGACTTCTTTAAATTTCCAGTTGAATCATTTTTCTTCTCTTATAATTCCTCTTATTATGCTTTATTTTTTAAAGATTCATGTATTTATTTTTAAAGAGAGGGGGATAGAGGAAGAAAAAGAGGGAGAGAAACATCAATATGTGATTGCCTTTCACGTAGCCCCCACCAGGGACCCGGTCTGCAACCCAGGCATGTACCCTGACTGGGAATTGAACCGGCAACCCTTTGTTTCACAGCCCATGTTCAATCCACTGAACTACACTGCCGGGGGTATGCTTTATTTTAACATAATTTATTAAAATTTTATTTAGATAATTAAATATAATTGACTATTTAATATCCCCCATTCTAGAATAAGCTCCTTGAGAGAAGGGACTATGTCTACCCACCTCATTGTGTTTAAGGCAATGTCTTAGGTATGATGGATCTTCAAAGTGATTTGTTTAATAAATACATGAAATAATAGGTCAATTCTACATACTAATAGTCTCTTATTCTTTTAAGACCATCATGTTCTACAACCAGTTACTCAAAGAATAAAGAATGCAACTCCTAAAACCAAAAATAGTAATATTAATAACTTATTTACTTACTATTATTAATAGACAAGGCACTATCTAAATGAAAGCTTATGAAATAAAAGTCTCTAATGAAAACATATCTTCCAAAACACAAGTCTGCTGAAAGATATATTTAATTTAAATTAATAAACAGAAGAGTGTTTAACTTTGAAGAATACAGACTCTGGTTGCTTGATTGCTCTCAGGTTTTCACTGGGAACGAAGAGTCCTTGCCTTACATTTGCATAATAAAAGGACTCACTGAAGTATATCTTTCAGAACAAAGGGACTTTCTGATAGAAAGGTAAAATTCATTGTTAATATGGAAGACAGATATTGGTAAGAATTTTTAAATTGCTACTTCTTCTATTATTGGCCTTCAATCCTTTGACCTACTAGTCATGTAGCAAGGTTCTCATACAGTGTATGTGTACATATGCACAGATATATATATTTTACATGTAAATGTAGGGACATGTGATCATTTATGTATATGTTACTGTGTGTGTTATTGTATATGGGTATGTACATGTATATGTGGGTTTGTCTATGTGCATGTGTTTGTGTATGTGTATCTGCAGTAACACAGTAATAGAGATTATCTGTAGGTTAACAGTGCTATTTTTTTTTCTGCTTGGAAAAAATTTCTTCAATGTGATTTTGTGTTGCTTAGGTAATTAAAATAAAACCATATACTAAAAGTTATTTCAAAACACTAAAAAAGTTCACTGGGTGAAAGTTTTCATCAACAAGCCAACTTAGATTAGTAACATTTACAAACAAATAGAACTAATCCTGTCTCTTGATATCCTTCAGCAGTTACCTTCTTCCACTGAAGAATGGTCTGTATTGCCCACTTTCATTGAGAGAAATTCTTAAAATTACCTTGATCAAACTCAATTCTGAAATCTTTTATGAAACAAATTTTCTTTTTTGGTTTTTCATTCCAAATATTTAAAACCTCTCAATTTTCATGCCTATTCTCTCATAGAGTTTTTCATGATGCTTCATTATGAGTCTGTCCACTTGCTACCTTGGTAAATAGGCACTTTACATTTTCATTGAATAACTCAACTAAATTTCTTTTTTTATCTTGACCCCAAGACATTTTGCATTGTTTTTAGAAAGAGAGGAAGGAAGGAAGGAGGGGGGAGGGAGGAGAGAGAGAGAGAGAGAGAGGTGGATGTGAGAAACAGCAACTGGTTCCCTTCTCATATGTGCTCCCACCAGGGACTGGACTCACAACTTGGGTATGTCCTCTGACCAGGAATCAAACCTGCAACATTTTAGTCTATAGGCTGATGCTCTAACCAAGAAAGCCACATCAGTCAAGGCACAAGTAAATTTCTTAACTATGTATTTCTCCACAGACTGATCATCCCTTGCAAAATCTAAACAAATTTTCTTACATTTGTACTTTCAATTTTTCTTAGTATCTACTAAAACTGCTTCCAACCATGGGGTTACTGCTACACTGAACCTCCTCCCCAGGGATGCCCTATCTCACATCTTTACTTCATTAAGTGAGTCTCCCTAAAGCAAACTGGAGCTTCTCAGACTTTGGGGTTTGGTATCACTGAGAATTAGTGAAGACCTACATGTATTTCAGTAGGTCTTCATCTCAAATTTTGTCTTTCCTTTGCCTTTGGATTCAAGGTCTATGTGAACATTTATATTGCAATTAAGAGTAGAAAGAGACCTTTTTTGTTTTCATATTTTTGAAAGCAGGACCAGCCTCTACTTTCTCTGTTGTTCATCTTTCTCTTTTGTTCAGAATGTATCAGAATTCTTGAAACAACAAATGTCTTAAAGAATGTTTAATATTGTAAAGTGAACACATGCATCTAATTTTCCTTCCTCTCAAAAATCACCTGACAATACAGTAAAATTTCTTTAAAAACATATATTCACAAGGATAAAGAAAAAGAGAGATCATAACAAAATTTTGGAAGTTAGGAAGCATATGGATGATTGGTACCTGTTGTATAATACAGAATTTAGCTGGCATTTGTCCTTGGGTCCTGGGAGAAAAATTATAAAACTTCTTAGAATTTCCCAAATGAAAAAAAAAACTGTCTTTGTTGCCCCTAGGATAATGACTGACTTTATGCTTATGAGGTGACTCCTGATGGTCCCTGAAATAGCTTCAGGATAGAGATTGGTCACCAGAAAAACCAACCACATGATTACAGGGTTGAAATTTTGGGCTAGCCAACCTCCAGGGGTGGGAACAAGAGAATGAGTTCAATCATGTGGCCAGTGATTTAATCAATCATGCCTAAGCGATGAAACTCCAACAAAAACTCTAGACTTCAAAACTCTTTGAAGATTGCTGGTTGGTGAACACAGTCATGTGCCAAAAAAGTGAGTTTCCCTGATTTCATGTGGAGAGGGCACATAAGTTCTCTATTCTACGTGCTCTATTGTCTCCCAAGCTCCCTAAGATAGTTGTCACTAGTCCTAATTTTCAGATGAGGAAAATACATCCATCAAATGCCTGGTAACATTACTAAGAGTGGAGTCTATTTTTCTTAACTCTAAAGCTTGGTCTTGACCACTTTACTATTCTTTCTGGCTGCCTTGAGTGTGGCCAATAAATGTCTATTTTCTCATTTATTTATTGATCCTATAAATATTTATTACCACATATGCTCCATTAACAAGGACTTCAAATTAATGTCTACTTTTTTGTGTGTCTGAATACTAGATATCCATGGATTATCTATGTGATTGTAACATTGGTAAAGAATGGTGTGTTCCACAGGATAATATTTTGTTTTTTTCTGAAGCCAGATAAATGATACTCTCAATTTCTTATTTGTTCTTTGAAAATAAGATTTAAAATTGTCAGAAGATTATTTATTTCATTTCCTTTAAGACCAAAAGAAAATTTATTTCCCACACTGTATTAGAAGGTGCCAAAACATCTTGGGACATTAAGCAATATTACTGAAAAATAATATAACTTATTATGTAACAGAAAGAACTCTATCTAGATAATTTTTGTGTTCCTAAAACTAATTAAAAAACATTAAATCTTTTTTAAAATTAGAAATATTTGTAACTAAAAGGAAGAGCAGTAGGGCCAATTGTGATTATTCCTGGACAGCTCACTTTACAAGCTTTTGTATATTTGCACAGTATGAAATATTTTGGAAGGAAGACACCCAAGAAAATTCCTTACTCGTCACATAGCAAATGATCCATATGAACAATACCAGGACAATAAGTCATGCTAATAAGTAGCATATTTTCTTGTTTTTGTTTAAAATAGTCAAACATTTGGCTTTGTAAGAACAAAAAGGTACTGTTTGAGAAAAGTTGTAATGCCATTCTAACAAATGATTTTAGTAAGCTATTGCTATTGAGTGGAAATTTCTTGAGAATAAGCATAAGGAAATTTTTGCATTTGTCAGGGCTCCGATAGCAATAACTTACTTGCTGATCAGATAGATAATAGAAATTTAGCCAAAGAGACAGGAAAATAATCCAAAATCATGAAAATAATCCAAAATCATTAAAATAAGTGTTTCACCAATTGTAATTCTTTGAAGATACTGTGATAAATATGCAATCAAAAAGAAAAAATGGCACATTTGGTTTGTAAAACCTCCTGCCCCATTTAGCACTCAGACAGAAAGGGCAGAGCACATGAGGCAGTAAATGTTCAGGTTGCTTTCTGGTGTGATTTATCCATACTCAAAGGAATAAACATTGTGATTAAACAAATCTTTTCTTGCTACATGATCTCAAAAGCAAATATTTTGTTATATGTTCATCTCCAACAACCAAGGTGTTGTAAACCCTTGTAAACCTTGGTAACAACCATTCATATTTTTATTTTTCCTTATAGCCTTGTGAGTCACAAGTGGCTGCAATCAATTTGCCAAATGAAAACAATAAATGCTTTATTTTGCATATAAACATGAGTTTTGGGTTTTGAGACATTTTTCAAATAATAGAGGCGATTCTGATTCAATCATTTCTAACTCACCTATTTGATATATTTACACATTAACTATATTCTCATTATAAATTTCTCTAGGATAGTCAGACTCCATACATATCCACTCAGCCTTCTGGGAGACCATAGTCTTACACAACCTAAATGCAACAGCCTTTAGTAAAAGTTGTGTGCCAATTGCTATGGGAAATCAAAACTGTACTGAAAATATTCAGTAAGATGAATGGTTTCATAAAGAAGTTAACATTTGAGGTAGATAGGTTTAAATAATTAGTAAAAATATATATCTAAGGGTGAATAGAAATAACATTTATTGATACATGTATCTTTGTGCTACAGGCTTTGTTTAAGCTATTTCTTTTCACAACAACCCAATGGGAATCATTATGTTCATTTTAAAATTAGGAAACAAAAGTTCAGATGGGATAACTAACAAGAATGTTGATAGCCAATAGAAAAGTGACAAAGCAAGAACATAAACTCAAATATTCTTATATTGACTAGGATCTCTGGAATTCCCACAGTTGGAGAAATAGAGGCCTCAGTTGCATCTGATGATCTATTTACAGTTAATGAGAATCATACATAAAACATCCCACATATGGAATATAAAAAAAAGCATGTGCTGTGATATAAAGATGACCATTATGTATAATTATCTATATATATAATCTGTTTTGTTTGCTTGTTTGAACTGTTACCATTAAACCCAATACTTTATTAAAAAATAAGAAAGTCTGTGTACTGAGGTTTACTGAGAAATTCAGGATTGATAAAGAACTATAGGCTTTGAAATATCAGAGTTAGATTTCTCAAAAGTTTAAAAACTAGTTTCCAGAAATAAAACAGAATAACATTAAACATCTCATTCAGAAAAAAAGAACTATAAGATCATAGTGCGCAGATTCAAAATATTTGATCAGCCAAAATATCACTTAGGACATTTCTGAAATATAAAGTTTCAGAGAAGACCACTCATTTATCTGATCTCATGATAATGTGGTTGGGAATTTGTATTTGGTAAGAATTTTTCCACAGTAGAGTAGATTGCAAAGAAAATTTTAGTAGTGATTTATAACCAAAATTTTATAACCAAAGTTTTAAATTATCTCTTATTATCTCTTTGTGAGAATATATGAGATTCTTACTTGCATTTAGAATTTGTCAGATCAAGTAAACAAAAATGTTCAGGTAATCTGAGTAAAACAAACAACTAAGATTTACATAAAATTACATAGCTATAGGGAACCATTTAATTCCTACAAAGAGAAATTCACACTTTTTTCTTACTCATGCAAAAGTTTTTCTTTTGAGCCCTATATTTGTCTAGAAAGGAATCTTAATAAGTTTTAAGGTATATTTATTTTATTAGCCATAGTCTCTGGTTTGTTGAATAAAAATAAAGTGAATGATAGAAAGGTTACAGAAAATAACATGGAAATTAAATGATTTCCTAGTTGATGAAAGAAAAAACACAGAATGGAAAAAACCAAAATGTATATAATGCAATAAAAAGAAAAACATTTCATAAGAGTATTGATGGGACACAGTTAAAGCTATATTCAATATTTATAATATTATACACTTCAATTCTTTTAGTATTAGAAAAGAAAAAATGAAAACATGAACCAGAAAGTCAATTTAAGGAATTAGAAATAAAGGAGTAACTATATAAATTAAGAAAAAAATGATAAAAATTAAAGTTGAAATCTATAAGAATAAAAGAGCAAGATAGTTTAAAAAATAAATAAAATCAATAGCTGATTTTGAAAAAAATGAGTCAGGAAATAAGGGTAAAGGAAGCCTAAGAAATAATTTTAGTGAGCCCACATAAAACATTAGAAATGATCGTTTTAACCATAATTGTTGAACAGTTTAAAAATTTGGAATATTATTTTAAAATGGGAGTATGTTAATACTGAGATCATTGTGTAATTTTTTAGCAAAATATAGGGAACTGAGCTAGATCCAAGGAACAGTAGCAAAAGAACAATAAAAGTTATGTAAATCTTGAAAACCTGATTAAGAGTTAATCATTAAAGAAAAAAACATCATTTTGTATCGCAGCAGTTTATTCACTACCATTCATGTATAGAATTTAATCGTAAGAATTGATCACAACTTATCTATTCTACTTAGGTAATATTTGATCTACAATAATTATGGCAAATGGTGCTATGATCATTCTATGTGAGCCCAATTTATTAGGCATGTTTTCCATGCTGTTGTCCTAAAAGTCTTATGCCTTCTTTTTAAGTTCTCAAAATATTTATGAGATATTAAATTCTTGTTTAATATCTATTAATATGGGTATTAATATTAATGAGTATTAATATTAATATTCTTGTTATTCTTAATATTCTATTAAGAATACAAGATGGGTAAATTCTTGTATTCTTACAAATTCTTGTTTTCTATGACCTTATTGACTCATATCCTTTCACCAAGAAGGACTTGGAAATTTTTCTAATACAAAATACATTGGTATTTAAATAAGGATCATGTTGAATTTATAAATTGCTTTAGGTGGTATGGACATTTTTGATGATATTAATTCTTCCAACCCATGAACATGGTACATGCTTCCATTTGTTTGTGTCTTCCTTAATTTCTTTCTTCACTATTGTGTAGTGTTCTGAGTACAGGTCTTTTATCTCCTTGGTTAGGTTTACTCTTAGGTACTTTATTTTTGTTGTTGCTATATCAAATGCAATTTTTTCCTGATTTCTGTTTCTGATATTTCATTGCTGGTGTACAAAAATGCCTTTGATTTTTGAATACTGACTTTGTATCCCGCTGTTTGCCAAATTCACTTATTAGGTCAAGGAGTGTTTTGATGGCATCTACCTTAAGGATCCTGAAACACTAATTCAAAAGAACCTATGCACCCCAATGTTCATAGCAACATAATTTACAATAGTCAACTGGTGGAAGCAACCTAAGTGCCCATCAGTAAATGAGTGGATCAAAAAACTGGGGTACACTTACACAATGGAATATTACACAGCAGAAAGAAAGCAGGAGTGCCTAACTTTTGCAACAGTGTGGAAAGAACTGGAGAGCATTATGTTAAGTGAAACAAGTCAGGTGGTAAAGGACAAATACCATATGATCTCACCTATAAGTGGAGCCTAATCAACAAACCAAACAAGCAAGCAAAATGTAACCATAGACATTGAAATTAAGAACAAACTGACAGTGACAGAGGGGAGGTGGGAGAGGATAATGGGGGAAAAGGGGGAAGGGTTGTAAAGGAACATATATAAAAGATACATGGACAAAGCCAAAGGGAGGTAGTATCAAGGATGGGAGGTGTGGCTGACTGGGGTGGGGAGGATTTGTGGGGGGGAGAATGGAGACAGCTATATTTGAACAATAGTAAAACAATTTTAATAGATTTTTTCTTAGACTTCTTGAAGTAGTATTAGCTAAGAAACACAGATATTTGTTACCCTGTTTGCATTCTGTAATTACATGCAATGTGTACTGTAAACCATCAAGATCCTGTCTCATAAGTCAGATTTCTTGGTCTTTCTGTGTATTAGCAATGAGGAAAGTGGCAGCAGATGGTGTTACCCTGGCAACGGTTTCTCTAACTCACAGGATCTGTCAGTATCTGCTAGAAGGTTTCAAACATTCAAGTAGTTTAATTCCTTTGATAAACATTGAAAAAACAGCTGAGATCAGTTTGGGAGAAAAAGTTTTCTAAAATTGTCAGCCTTACTGTATACAGTTCATTTGGAGGGGTTATGATTTTATCAGAGGTTCAGAATTGAATCACTTCTAATACATCATAAACTGAACATAAGTAGTTCTTGCTGTCCATTGGCTGGTTTGCTCAGAGAGGCAGTAGTTAAAAGACATGGATATGAATATCAGCTTAGTTAACACTTAAGCTAGGTAGTTGTATTCTGATGGTAACCAAGATGATAAGTGGGTAAGAGTATCTCTGAAATGTGTTGTACTGATCATTTATAACCACCTTGGAAAATTGCTTCAATTTGGAGAAGCATCCCACCTACGGCAGGTTGGGTTCTCTCAGAAGCAGATTGAGATGGTGTGCAGGTGTTTATTAGGGAGTATTCTGGAGGTAAACTTCTGTGTAAAGAAAGGAAAGAATGAAGGACTGGACAGAGGAAGAAGTTAAACTCTGATCCTTCAAAGCCAGGATGCCTTTATATTTTATCTGCATTGTGGAGAGTGGGCTGGATCTTCTTCCATGTGGACCAGTCATTGTATGGAGGCTGCTCCAGAAGTGGCAATGGCATGGAAGACTTCATCAGTCATAGACAATTTCCAAAGAAAATTTGGTGACAACCTCTCCAAGTTCTTTGGAAATAAGAAATAAAACTAAGAAACTCTGAAGAAGGAATGAATGAATCATCACAAGGTACACTCTATCAGTCATTCTAAGCACCTCCTGATGACCCCCAAATGACAGTTTCTTCCACTAGTTTCAGGCCCTTGTCCTTACCACTACTCGAAGTGATTTTTTTTAAATCTCTGGAGTCAGCTAATAATATCTTTTCACTAAAGCATTAATAAAAAAAAAAAAAAAGTCCAAAAAGAATGTGGCTGGGATTCATAGGTGACAGCAGATGTTAAATAATTCCTTTGCTTCAATGTTCTTAAATTTCACTAAAATGTGTTAGTCTGGTATTGTGTCTCTCTTCAGGTACTGTAATTCCTCTTCTTTTGACTTCCTTATTCATTCTGTTGTTCATCATTTACATGCTACATATTGTTCCATGTTGAATAATTTTTCTCCTTAAAATAAGATTTTTATGCAAAATTTTATCGACTTCTGTTTGAATTTTTCAAAAGTATAGTGCTTCAAATTTAGACCTTCTTCTCCCTTAATATAAAAGTGTATGGTGTTCACTCAGTCTAGGGTCAAATAACACAACAGGCACTCAATAGGTGTTTATTGAACTTAATGAATCATACAAAATTTCCTCCCTGAAATGTGAGGGTCCTAACTATTTCTGCTTTATTTGCTGTTCTACTAATCTGGAAATGCATGAATTTCAGAAATTCAAAATGCTTTTGAAAATACCCTTTTTGTGTTGTTAAATAAAAAAATGCCATTTGCATTCTTGAACTAATATATAGCATTGTTATTTTATTGTTAATATTATTATTATAGGTTTTTTGTTTAAAATAATAAGAATCGATGCTGGCTAATTTAGGGAAAAAAAGATAATTTACTGTGAAATCATTAGTTGACACACACAATCAAATGGGAAGCTTGAAAAACAAAATTAGGTATGGACAGGTCCTAGAAAATCTCCAGAAAGCCAATAAAAATAATTAATAGTCTCAAAGGGAATTCATCATTGGAATACATGTATGCATTCTGTTTTATTTATAATATTCTTCTTTTATAACTTCACTCAAAATTCAAATATTAGATTTGGCAGAGGGGAGGTGGAAACTGATAATGTCAGTCAAGGGGGAAGGGTTTTGAGGAACAAGTATAAAGGACACATGGACACAACCAAAGAGGAGTAGGATCAAGGATGGGAAATGGGGGTGGCTGGTGGGGGAGTGGTGGGAAGAAACTGGAGACAACTGTACTTAAAACAACAATAAAAAATGTGAAAAGAAAACAAATGCTAGATTTGATTGATTCAGTCTAGTAATGTGCCTATTTCCTACACACACCATCATATGTCTCTTGATTCTTTTTATATTCCCCAGTCTGGGTTTCTCATCCCAATGAGTATCTGTGTAATCCCCCTAGTTGTCCAATTTAGAAATCTAAATGTCCTGTAACATTTATATATGCAGTTATTGCTGTAAATATAAATATATCTATTATAACATTTACTTACATATGCTAAGATTCTGTCTGCTTTTCTACTTCCCAACCTGACTCCTAAACTTGTGCACACATAAAAGACTGCAAACTTTTTATAGCAGGGACTATCAGATCGTGTCTATTTTATTGTATCTACATAATATGGACACACAAAAACTTTGGCAACACCAGAAGATATCTTTTTGTCCCCAATTACTCAAGAAATTGAAATCACATTTCTACCCAGAGCTTAATATTTATGCAGACCTATAGGTATATATATTTTTGGAATAATACATGCACATGTTCAAAAATATTGTATCATATTAAAAGACTCAGAATGATGACCAGAGCGTGCTCTTATCAATGTCACAATCCAATGGCCTTGAAACAAACACTTCAAACAACTTTATTTGTGTGTCATTTTCATGCACACATATATATTGTGCTCATACTAACATTTCTCAAATAACTAATGTTAGACGTTATGCACTGACTTCCTATTATGCCTAATATGGATACACACCTTCCTGGTATTTTCTCTTTCAAAATCCCCCTATTGTAGGTCTGCCCCACTAGTATAAATTCCTTTGAAATTGCTATTATCTCTCTCTGTCTCTGTTTTTCTGAATCCCTTCTCTCTCTCTGGCTCATGTGCTTATTTATTTGTTTTAAAGTCATTTTCCTTGCTCCCCTCAAACTCCACTGCATTTACCTCTATATTTTTGGTGAACTGCTGCTTAGAAAGCTGACTAGAAATTTTCATTCATGTGTATGGCTTGTTGCCAGGAAGTTATTATTTCTGAGCTCCTTAGTTATCTCTTAGGATAACTGCAGAACCCCAATTTGGATATTGAAAACCTAGCTCCTTGCTTTTCTGAGGCAGAAGGCAGAAAGGTGCTCAATGTTCCACATTTGAATATGCAGATATACATTTGATTTGCTTGGTTTAAATAGAATACCCAGTTCTAGTTTCTGCTGTGACTGGTGCCCCTAATTACAAAACTTCACTGATTTCTTTTCTCTTTAGGAAAATAGCTCCAAACATTTATTTCTTACAGAGGTTGGAGAGTGGGTGGGCACCTGATTGTGTATGTATTGGGGGAGAGATCTAGAAGTCTAATCACCACAGTTTGCGATAGTTTTACACAGTCCATTTTTCCTACCCTATGTCTTACCCAAGTTGTTTTTTATTATGTATCAAGCTTCTCAGCCTTTTGGGGTGTATTCTGGGACAAATTGTCTGGACTATTATCAATGCCTTTTTAAAGAAGTAACTTTTAACTTTCCACTTATCTTTTAAATTTCAATTGAATATTAAGAATTGATTAATTCACATGTGATTGAATTATATGAAAAAATTAAAGGATCTTAACTAACATAGATACTTTGCATTCACTCTGCTTACCTTTCATTTATTTATTCATGTAACCAACCAAAAATGTTATGCTAAGCACTATTTAGGTGCTTGGGATACAGTAATGAAGAAAAGAGTTTAAAAAATACCTTTCTATATGGAGCTCATTTCTCATAATGATTTCAGACCATACTTTTTTTAAGCAAAATATTTCATTGTAGATAGTAAGACAATGAATAACACACAATTGTGTGTGTATTTTTGATGGCAACATGTATTATTTTACATCTATAAGTGAAACCTTACAACACAAGAAGACCCAATGTCACCTTCTGCAGTTATATATCCTCTTTGTATCTCTGCTACAAATTCCATTATTCTGATTTTAAGTTAATTATTGCCTTGATTTTCCTTACAGACTTTTTCTGAATACACATATGAAATTACTATAATATATATTCTTCTGTGATTTACTCTTACTTGATGTTAACTTTTCCAGATATTAGCATATTTGTATAACTCTAGTACATTTATTCCCATTGAATTTGTGTTGGACAATTCATTTTATTGTTAATGGATATCAGGATGTCTTCCATTTTTGGCTTGGTTTTGTTTCTTGCTACCACAAATAATGACTATATAAATATTCTAGCACACATGTGTCTTATATAAGAATTTCTTTAGTATTCATATGTAATAATAAAATTGCTGGGTAATAAGTTTTGCATACATTCAACTTAACTAGGTGGTACCAAAGTCTTTTCAAACTCTTTTGTAGACTGGCAGTGAGTGGAAATTCTTTCTGCTCTATGTCCTAATCAACACTTCATAGTGATTTAAAAAATTTTAACAAGGTGATTGGCAGAAATAAAATCTCACTATGGATTTAAATTGAATTTCCCTAATTATCATCAGATTGCATATTGTTTTGTGTCTCTGTGTGTATACATTTGTGGTTCATATATGAAATTCCCATTTACTTCTTTTGTGCATTTTTGGAATAAGTTGGTTACTTTTCCATGTTGATTTGGAAGACTTCTTAGTATATTTAGGTAAATAATATGTTAAATATTTTGCAAACCTTTTTTTCTCAAGTTTGTGTCTTAACTTTCCATTCTCTATTATTACTTTTAAGGAACATAAATACTTATTTTTAATTTGGTAGAATTTATCAATTTTTATGGGTTGTTTTTTGTCTTGTTGAAGAAGTTCTTCCCTCCTCCAAGATTGTAAAAATATTGCTGAACATTGTAGTCTGAAAGTAGTTTAATTATGCCCATTAGCATGAAGTATTTACCTACTTGAAATTGAATTTTCTATATGGTGTATGGTTAATTCCTATTTATTTATTAATTAATCTTTTATTGAAAGTCAGTGTTCTCCTGTGACATGAACATGTACTTTCATATATAGGAAAAACAAGAAATCAAAATTGTAAGCCAGTCTCACTCGTGAAAACAGATGAAAATACCAAACCAATTACTAACAATGGAACATGAGATGTATAAAAAATGATAATACATTATGGCTAGTTTGTGTTACTCCAGGAATATAAATTTGATAGCATTAAAAAATAACAATGTAATTTTTTTAAAAACATATTTTATTGATTATGCTATTATAGTTGTCCCATTTTCCCCCTTCACTCCCCTCCACCCTGCAAATCCCCTCCCACCCACATTTCCCCCACTTTAGTTCATGTCCGTGTGTCATACTTATAAGTTCTTTGGCTTCTACATTTCCCATACTATTCTTACCCCCCATGTCTATTTTCTACGTACCATCTATGCTACTTATTCTCTGTCTTTTCCCCCTCTCTCTCCCTCCCACTCCCCTGTTGATAACCCTCCATGTGATCTCCATTTCTGTGGTTCTGTTCCTGTTCTAGTTGTTTGCTTAGTTTGTTTTTGTTTTAGGTGTGGTTGTTAATAATTGTGAGTTTGCTGTCATTTTACTGTACATGTTTTTTATCTTCTTTTTCTTAGATAAGTCCCTTTAACATTTTATATAATAAGGACTTGGTGATGATGAACTCCTTTAACTTGACTTTATTGGAGAAGCACTTTATCTGCCCTTCCATTCAAAATGTAAGCTTTGCTGGATAGAGCAATCTGGGATGTAGGTCCTTGCCTTTCATGATGAACAAATAATATAGAACTTCCCCAATATGGCAAAGGAAATAGACTTCCAGGAAGTTCAGGAAGATCAAAGAGTCCCAAAGAAGTTGGACGCAAGGAGGAACACACCAGGACACATCATAATTACATTACCCAAGATTAAAGATAAGGAGAGAATCTTAAAAGCAGCAAGACAAAAGGAGAGAGTTACTTACAAAGGAGTGCCCATAAGACTTTCAGCTGATTTCTCAAAAGAGAACTTACAGGCAAAAAATAACAATGTAATTTTGATATTGAACTTATTTTAGCTTCACTAAAATACTTGTTAAACTGTTATTTTTCTTTTTTTAACTATTGTTCAAGTACAGTTATCTCCATTTTCTCCCCACCACTCCCCCAACCCCAGACATCTCCACCTCATAACCTCGATCCTATCTCCCTTTGGTTTTGTCCATGTTTGTTTTTGTAGATGTTCCTGAAAACCCTCCCTGTTCTCCCCCCATTATCCCCTCCCACCTCCCTCTGGTTATTGTCAGTTTGTTTTTAATGTTGATGTCTCTGGTTGTATTTTGCATACTTATTTGTTTTGTTGATTAAGTTCCACTTATAGGTGAGATCATATGGTATTTTTTTTCACCACCTGGCTTATTTCATTTAGCATAATGCTCTCCAGATCCATTCATGTTGTTACAAAGGGTAGGAGCTCCTTCTTTCTTTCTGCTGTGGGGTATTCCATCATGTAAATGGAGCATAGTTTTTTGATCCATTAATTTACTGATGGGCACTTTGGTTGCTTCCAATACTTGACTATTATGAATTGTGCTGTTATGACCATTGGGGTGTATAGGTTCTTTTGAATTGGTGTTTCAGGAAATAATAGATATAACATCAATAATTTTAAGGCAGAAAATAAATATTCAAAAGCATCAACAAAACTATTTGATAGTGCAGTGAGAATTGTAATAAAGAAAACAAATCTCATCAGCAGAAATTAAAATGAAAAATAACAGTTAATAATAAACTGTTATAATAGTTTTATTGATGCTTTTGAATATTTATTTTTTGTTTTAAAATTACTGATGTTATATTTATTATTTCCTTTATTTTATTGGTAAAAGAACAGTTACATCAAGCTATATTAGAGTCATATTCACAGACACTGCTATCCCCACTCTTTCCTTTTACCCATTCCCTGCTTTCTAGAGTTTGTTCTTCACCCTTTTTACCCACAGTGCTACCTGAATGGTCTTTCTTTTTTTTTAATCTTTGTCTTTTATTTATTTATTTTATTGTTGTTCAATTTTTAGGGTTTTTTTCTGTCCCTTTTCTAGATGTAAGTTATATGATAAAGGTGAATAGATAGAAACAATCTTGTTTAAAGAAAGAAATGAGGGAGGACAAGGGCTAAGGCCATGTCTACTGAGTAGTAAAAGTTGATACATAAGAAATGACAAGAATGGGAGACAGAGAGCATCTGCCCTATGTTAGATGTGGTCTAGAGGAAAAAGGCTTCAAAGAATATTTCTGCTCTTTTAGAGACAATTAAAGATTCAAATTCCATTTTTATTTATTTTTCACAAACTATTGATTTAGTACATACTTTATGGTAGTCACCTTTCACTTCAAGGATACAGCAGTAAACATGACTTTCCTCCCATGGAGTCTGCACAATGTAGAAAAGTAATTTTAAAAATGAATAAATAACTATCATTTTTGATTGATATAAATGTTAAGGTCAACATACAGCAAAGTAAGGAGAGTGATGAAGGAAAGGGGTGCTATTTTATATAGGCTAGCTAAGTAAAGCTTCTGTGATTAGGTAATTTTTAAGCAGGGTTCTTAATGAAGTTTCTGAATTTTATTTCCATGAATGAGATTTTGAGCTAGGACTGAGCTACCTAAGGATCCAGGATCTACTGGGGCTACAGTGATAGTAAAGGTAAACATAGGGTTCTTTGGGAGGACAGATGTGGCTCATTAAACTAAGCTTAGTTTAGTGGGTTTTAAAAGGCTTATAAGGGGTGACCAAAGTGTCAAAGGTAAAGTTTGAAATAGGAAGTCAGAGGAGATTGAAAACGTGTGCACAGAAAAAGCAGTGTTCATGGAGGCTAAGAGAATGATGTACTGCAAGTAGCTCTATTTGCTCTATCCTGTAAGGTTATAATGACAATTAAGTCAAGAAATGCAAGCAGAAGCAAAAACAAAATTATTTCTCTGACAAGCTATATAGTTTGGATATTACTTGAGTACAGTAGGGGAGAAAATGGTGATTTTAAGCAAGAGTGTAACAAGGTTAATGTTATGCATGGAAAGATCATTTCACATGTTGGAGAGTGGCCAATTTATAGAAAATTGATTGAAAGGAGTAAGACTAGAGTCAGAAAAACTTGTTAAACACCTATATTTATCTATGCACATTACACAAACATGAATATTTCTGTACCCATCTGCAGTCAATTTTTTCTTAGAACTGATCATACAACAGAAATAAGACTGGGAAACAATAAAATTTTATTATGAAACATCTAATTATATTGCTATTATTTTTCATTTTAATTTCTGCTGACCACTTTCTTGCTCATATGTTGATCTGTCCACAGTGGTGTTTGTTCTTAGTCTGTACACCTTTTTGTACTATGTATGTCATAAATAAACATAATGACCATAAACATTACCTCTGGTTACAGTACATATCCAGACCTTTATTATAACTCACAAAATCCAATCGTTATATGACAGGATAAGTTGTCTCCTTCTAGTCTCCATTGCATCCATTATAAGTGAACACACTTTAATCTTCAGGAATTAAATTGTCCTTGTCTTTATTCATTGTCCAATATTTTTAATCTCACAGATGAATCTAGGTTACAGGTTATCTGAACCATTAGTTCATTATAAAGAAAGCTGCCATTTGACTGACTTATATTACCTGCTCCAGAATTTTCTTTGTCTAAACTTTTCCCCTTTAAAGCAAATAATTAAAGTTTGCTCCACAAACTTAACTTGCTATTTTTCTTCAATTCATGTGACAATGAATTGAGTTCTCTAGCAAAATATTTTAACCACACACAGTTCAATTTCTCACTTGTAAGTATTCCTTAATGTTTAAAACCTTTATATTTGGAGACCTTGTTATTCTGAACTCTTGGTGATTACTTTATAGTGTGACTAAGAGTCAATCCTGAAATCATTTATCTCTTTTAGATGCAGAGAAAATCATTATGGATATGTCCTGCAATGAGTTAGCTATTAGCCCCTTTAGATCACTGGCTAAAGAGACAAGAGTTGTCACATAAGAAATGAAGCTCTACATAGTTTGTTCTTTATGCTCTGTATACTTGAAAACAAATAAGTAACATACATTTTATATTCCAGGAGGAGAATCCCTAATTTAACGCTACTGTTTACTCATACTATTTAACTTAAACATTCAAGAAAGGAAACTTCCATAATTACATTTCCAAAGTATAAAAAATGGGCAGCTTAACATCTCTAAACCAAACTTTCCATATCTATAACATAAAATAATATAATTTGGATGGTTAATTATACCTTTTTTTCCAAGAGATTTTGTCATTTCTTGTGTGTTTATGTCTCTATGCATATTATAATGTATTCATCAGATTTCAAAAGAATCACTTTGGGTTGGGATTTAGAATTGCATTCTCTTTTTAGATTACTAATTTTCCTTTTATATTGAGTGGGATTTATTTCTTTACTTATTGAAGATGTTTGTGTATCTCTCTTCTCAGAATATTTCCTTTATCTTTGTTGTAATTGAATTCTGAGAATCCCTTATGGACATTAATAGACAGGTAGATCTCCCAAATGTTGGTTGTTTTGTTCTGTTTTTTTTTTTTCTTATTTTTATTTTCAGCAACTAGACTGTGAAGGGGTCTAGAGGTGAAATAAGTTTTTCTTAGCTTTTCATTGCCTTAGCCATAATATTTCTTTATTCTCCCTCAAAACTATTTTACTTGTGGCAGTTGAAACCAGTCTTTCTGTAACTCCCACTTACATATTTAACATGTAGAATATCTTCATTATTGTTCCTGTAATCATTCTTGGGATAGGAGCTTAATTATAAAACCATCCCAGATTTCAGTCTATCTCTATTTTCATGAGCTTGGTAATGTGACTTTGTTGGTCCACCTCAGGAAATGTAGAATCTATTTCTCCATGCCTTGAACTTGTGCTAAATTTGTAACTTAGTTTGGATAGTAGAATGAGATAAAAGTGCTACTGTGTTCGTTCTGAGCCTGGGACTAAAGTGTTCTTGTACACTCTACAGTGCTCAAATCTTTCTGAAAACCTGCCTGGTTTAGACTTCTAAAAGACAAGAGACTATAGAGCAGAGCCAAGTAAGTAAGTTCAGTGGTCCCAGAAAGGCCCTGAACTTCTGATAGGACCCAGCCAACAATATTAAAGTCCTCCGGTGACTGACACATATTTGACCACAGGTACTGGGTAAGCCGTGTCAGATCAAATTGCAAGACTGCCAACACAATCCATAAGTTATGAGCAAAAATAATTGTTAAGGTATGAAACTGAGAATTTGTGATTTCTTTAACTTTGTATTATTGTGACAATACATAACTGATGTAAGAATTGGTTGTGAGGAAACATATTTCAAAAAGTTGTGTAACACAAACAGTAATAAAGCTAATAAAAGTTGTAATTAGAAGCTGAATCCTTAATCTTTTCATTGTACCACTATATTTCTTACCAGTCTAGAAACACAATTAATAAGGTCACACAAAAAAACAAGCCAAAAATCATACAATTATAATCTGCACACTTCCATTTCAGAATTCTGCAGCCATTTATCCATGTCACAGACATGTACCTACCTCAAACTTGAAAAATTTGAAATGGAAGGGAAGGGTTTACAGGAACAAATATAGAGGACACATGGACAAAACTATGGGGCTTGGAGATGGAAGGGAGGTGGGGAGGGATGGGTGGGTGGGCTGGAATGGGAATAAAAGGTAGAAACTGTACTGAATAATCTAAAATAAAAAAATTTAAAAATTTTAAAAAATAAAATAAAATAAATAAATTGCAATGTGTATATAACAGAAAAAAAAGAAAAAATTGAAATGAAAGTTTGTTTTTGGTATGGGAAATGACAAGTGAGAGAACATTACAAAAATGCCATTAGGGTGCTTGGTGTAACTGAAATGCATAGATGTGGGTTTCTGAACCAGTTTCAACTTTTTTTGTGAAACTTATCCCCTGAAAAATGTATTTACTTTCTTAGCCATTCCTACACACCAGAAATCAAGGTACTGAGTGATTTCCATGGACCATCTAAGAAAAGATTCAGATTGAGTCCAAAAAGTAATTTTTTTTAAAAATATTTTTTACAATGTTTTTGTTATTTTTTGTCAGTATGCTATCCTCAGTTTCCATCCTCAGTTGCTGAATATTCTTTATAAGGTTTGCCATCTGGTCAATCAAGGTGGAGATTGTGAAATAAAGCTTCACAAAATCGAAAATCTGGGTCAATCAAGGTGGAGATTATGAAATAAAGCTTCGCAAAATCGAAAATCTGTTAAAATATTTTCAAAATATCTTCTTACTTTGGCTTAGAATATTGAAATATGTTAGAAATAGAATTTGGCCAATTTGAAATGTTTTGGTTCTTTAGTTGACATGAAGGAACTAAAATGACTTTGGCATCAAAGCACAGGCATGAAACAAATAAAGATGGATGTACACGTGTAGTAGGAAGGTGCCACTGCATCAAAGCTACAGTGCTAACTTGAGCCCATGTGCACATAACCTTGAGATATGCTTTGGTCTCAGTTTCTATAAAGTAGCATTGGGTGAATATGCATCCTCTTTTAGTAATGAGAAAATAAGATTAAGAAATAACTTATTTTGCCCTGGCTTGTGTGGTTTAGTGGATTAAATGCCAACCTGCAAACCTGGTTCAATTCCTAGTCAGGGCACATGCCTGGGTTGTAGGCCGTGTCCCCAGTTAGGGGCATGCGATGTATCTCTCACACACTGATGTCTCTCTCCCTCTGTTTCTCCCTCCCTTCTCCTCTTTCTAAAAGTAAGTAAATAAAAATCTTTAAAAAAAGAAATAAATTATTTTTATCCATTTAAAAACAATTTGTTAATATAGCAGTTGAAGAGCATGAGTTTTAAAACTACTGAAATAAGTTAAAACTCCAACTTCTTTGTTGTTTTGTCTTTTGATGGCAGGGTGAGTTACTTAGTACCTCAGGAAGTTGCTTTTCATGTGAAATGGAGGTAATATTGATTACCTCAGTGTTTTGAGTAGGCATTTATATTTGTTTGAGGAATTAGCTGCCAATTGAATCACACTACCTTGGAAAGAGTTTGTGCTCAATTCCGTTCCTCTACTTCAAAAATCCCATATCTATTCTGTATCATTTTAGACACTTTTTCTTTATTCTTTTCCTATTAAGATCATTTTTTCCCCAAGATCTTTAATTCCAGTCTAATCTATGAACCTTACTCAAATGATATTGAATTCAATTTTAATTCTAACATATTTGCTGTCCAATAAAAAATTCAACCATTGATATGGACAAATATATTACTCATTTTGATAATATTTTATTAAAATCTAAATATTTCATTTTCAAGAGATCTTTCTTCTTAAAATATTTGCAAAAATTTGGAGGAAAGGGACATTCCCTTTGTCCTATTCTCATTAGGATACAAGTTAACAACAGAATGGAATATAATACATATTTGCTAATAGAATCAATAAATTGAGTCTGGGAATATTCTTTAAAATCTCATTAAAGATATCACAGAAATCTGAATAGTCCTGAATCTATTACAGAATTTATATTTATAGCTAATTCTTTAAATGACGACAACAATAACATCAAGAACAAAAAGTCCTATGAGGCCAGATAGTATTAATGGTAAAATAGAGTTAAGGAGCAAATAATATCAATTCAAAAAATCACCTTCCAAAAAATAAGTTTGATTGTCTAAGTAGAAAATACTGAATAATGTACAAAAGAAATTCCACAACTAATAAGTGAATTTAACAAGATTGTAGAATACACATGTATGTTACAATCATAATCTTATATAATAATGATAGATAATTTGAAAAGATCTTTTAAAATAATACCCCAAATAAAATATTTGGATATTATCAGTGCAATATGCATTCAAAAAATCACAAAACACTAATTTTAAAAAAATTTTAAAAAACCTAAATCAATTAAGAGAATACCTAAGTTCATAAACTGAAATATTCAATTTTATTCAGGTGTCATCTCACACAAGAGAGTGTGGAATTGTCAAAAGGATAGACATATAGATCAATCAAAAAGAATGAAGAGGTTAGAAATAGACCTCTATAAACACATATTTATATGGTTTTGATAAATGTATAAAAGTAATTCAGTAAAGGATAGCTTTTTCAAAAAATAAATTTGTTTCATTCCTTACACCATATGCAACACCCTCAGGATGGATTATAGATCTAAATATAACATGTGAAACTAAATCTTCTTGAAGAAAATACAGGAGAAATTTGTGTTACAATGGGTGCATTAAATAGTTTTAGAAATCAAAGCATAATCCATAAAAGAAAATATTAATTGGACTTTATCAAAATTTTAAAATATTTGCCCTGTGGTAGTTAAAGGACAACCTATAGAATAAGGAAAATATCTGTAAACCATTTATGTGATGTGTTACTTGGAATGAAAATATATTTTAAAAACCCCAAACTCAGTAATTTGAAAAACAACAGCACAATAAACATATTCACAATATTTGAAGATATGTACATATATATGTAAATTATGTGTATGTCAAAAAAACACATAGAAAGTTGATCAATATCAGTAACTAGGAAAAAGTAAATTAAAACTACAGTAAGATCCACTACACACTTATTAGAATGTTTAAAAATTTAAAAAAACTGGAAATACCAAATACTTATGAGGATGTAGAATACCTCTCATGGATTGTTAATGGGAATTTGAAATGAGACAACCATTTTGGAAGAAAATTTGGTAGTTTCTTTGAAAGTTAGTATTATAAGAAATGTCATATTTTCCTTTGAAAGGTCATAATAATTATATGATCCATCAATCATACACATAGGTATTTAAATTCTAATTAAATTCTGAAATTTATGTTCACATAGCCTTTTTTATGATCAGCATAAACTGGAAACACCCCTATGGTAAACAGAATGATCCCCAAAGATATCTACAACCTAATCCCTGGAGCCTATAAATATGCTAATTACACGGCAAAGGCATGTTAAGATTTCAAACAGAATCAAAGTTACTAATTTGCTGAGTTTAAAATAGACAAATTTTACCTAGGTGGGCTGAAGATAATCACAAAGGCCTTTCAAAGTGGAAGAGCAATTGGAAGTCAAAACCAGAGGGATGGTCTGTGAGAAGAACTCAGTCTGACATCGCTAACTGTGGGTGGAAGAAGAGGGCCACAAACCAAAGAATGCAGGTGACTTTGAGAAGCTCAAAGGGACAAGGAAAGGCTCCAGAGAAGGATGCAACACTGCTGACACATTTAGTTTAGCCCAGTGAGTCCCATTTTGGACCTCAGACCTAATTAAGTTAATAATTTTGTCTTATTATAAGCCACTAAGTTAGTGATAATTTATTTCTGAGGCAACAGAAAATTAGTATATATTAATATGTCTTACAATGCAAGAAAAACAATGGCACATCTGTGTAATAGAATACTTCTCAACAATGAAAATAAAACAGTCTATCCATGGAAGGACATAAATGAACATTAAAGGCATTTTACTAATTTAAAATAACCAAAGCCCAAATCCCAATAGCATACACACACACACATGCATATATGTGTATACATATCCTCATTCAAGGATATGTTTATTGATTTTAGAGAAAGAGGAAGGACAAGAGAGAGAACCATCAATGTGTGAAAAACATTGATTGGTTGCCTCCTGTATGTGCCCTAGCCCAATATTGAACCTGCAACCTAGATGTGTCCTGATCAGGAATTGAACCCACAAACTTTTGGTGCAAGGGATGATGCTCCAATCAACTGAGACACCTCATCAGGGACCAATGGTATTAAATGGTATTCATATAAAATGAAAATGAACAGGATGTAAACAGATAAGTAGTTACCAGGTTTTGGAGTTATAGGAATGAGCTGACCACAAAAGGACAACACAAGTATATTTTGAGAGAAGTCGAACTATTCTGTATAACACATGACTGTATGCATTTGCCATGGAACTGAATACCATAAAGAGGGAATTTTAACTGTGTGAAAATTAAAAATAAAATCAATCAGGAAGTTAGGGATTCTGCAGAGAGAAATACCCATATGTATCTTGAATTTGAGAAAAACATAAAAGTTAGTGGAAAAATCACTTACACTCATACCTCAGAGAGAACCATTGTCAACTCTTAGTGTGTACATTCCTGGAATCTTTCTATTCATATGTATTTTACATTCATTTGTTATTTCCAATGTCTTAATTATTTCTTTTATATAAAGTCTGTCTAGTTCTCAGATTGCTTATTCATTATACTGTCTAAACTGTTGTCATTAATGTTGTGTCCTATTAATTGCTGAGATTATAAATTAGCAATTATATAAAGTCATTTGCTTTTTTCTATACCTAGTTATCTACTGCTGTGTACCAATACTACCTACTATAACTAAGTTGGCAGTTTTAAAAACGTACCTTTTTTATCTCATAGGTTATCTGGTTCCTATGCTTACGGTCACATAAGACTGTAATCAAGTTGTTGGTCAAGGCAGTGTTCTCATCTAGAGACTTGATTGGGGAAGGAACTGCTTCCGTTTTTGTGTGATTGTTCACAGCATCTGGTTCCTAATGATGGTGTTACTTCAGTTTTTTTGCTGGCTATTAGATGAATTTTTTGCTGAGCTTCTAGAGGCAATCTACAGTTCCTTGCCATGTATAATTTCCTAAGTGGTGCTTGCTTTTTTAGTACCTGCAAAGGAGAGAAAGAGAGTCTAACTAGTCATATAATGTCATCTTATGCAATGTAGTCATGTAATCAGGTCAACATGATTACATGTATCTTGCCATCTTTGCAAGTAACAGGTTCCACCCACATTTAAGAGAAGAACATACAGTGTGTGAATACCAGGAGGTGAGGATGATGGGGACACCCTAAGTGTATTTATCAAGAATCAGATAAGAAAAGTCTTTGATGGTAACCCATGTCCTGTTGCTTACAGTAATGTGGCCTGTCCAGAGAGGTATTTTTCATTATCTCCAGTGCCCACCTTCATTTCTATTATAGTTTCTAATTTATTTGCTGTAAGAAGTCTCTTTTTACTTCTCAGGGAAACTACTTTTCAGTTGCATCAAAGAGCTTAGTGTTCCCTTTATTCAGTTCTTATTTATTCTTCATGTAAAAATGCCTTAAAATTTCCAACGTGAGTGCTGCCCAGATTGTTGCTAATAAAGTTTCATATTTTACAGATCCTTTTGCTTACTTCACCAGAAATCTGGAAAGAAAGGCAATATATACAGATTATAATATCTTCCAGAATTTGTAGAAATATTTAAGTTTATTTAAAGAGGAGTAGAGAACAATTTTGTAACAAATATCACATGTCAACAAGAATATCTGCATCAAACAGCCTAAAATATGTTAAGTAGGGATAGCATCTGACTCATAATCTCCAACCACTAGTAATAGTATGATACTTATATTAAAGACACATCCAAAATTAATATATATATGAAACGTGATTTGCAGCATTTCTTTAAGGCTTTCTTATTGTTCCTTATGACTAGGCTTGAGGCTTTTGCCTGCCCAGAGGGCCTGGTGACAGAAAGAAGGCACCTCTATTTTCCTCAGTAAGCCCCATTGCCAGGGAGCAGGTAGAGCCTCTAAACCCAACACCTGCCCAGGTCCACACTTGACTCCCAGCAGACAGAATTATGGGAGGTTGCCATCAGATAACGTGAGATCTTCCACTGTATATCTTCTCACAATATTTGCTAGTTAGGTGTTAGATAAATGTACAAATGACTATTGTAATAGCATCTACTTGTATAATGTAAGATAAGATAAAAGACAAATAAATGTGTATTTCCATTTTTGTATAATTGTTAAAATTGTCCATGTCATACCATGTCCACAAAGTGGTCTGAATTTCCAATTTTACCTTGTTTACAAATAGAATGTATAGAACTCATGCAAGACTAATTACATTTTCAATTCCAGATAATGAAATCATAATGTCTGTTCAATTTACTTCTCCACTTAATTTCCACTAGGATTATTGGAGGTTTAAAAATTTTATTGTTATTTTGAGTATTTCTGTGGAATCTAGAAATATTTAGTTTTTCTACCCTTTATCAATGTTTTCCCATTTTTTCCTTATCAGAAAACCTACATAGTTTAAAATAATAGTCACCGATATGGGTTGTCTCAAGCAAAACATTATTTTGTCATAAGAAAGCAAAGATTATCCTTAGAATAAAATATTACTTTTTCTGAAAGGAATACAATTGTTCTGTGAATCACCATATATTTGCATACAAAATATACTATAAATTTTGAATTCTGCAAATGACATAAAAGCATATTCTGATTACTCATTGCTTACATATAATTACATATATACCTACATGTTCATATACATGCAGGTATTTACATAAACAATTATGTATACTTACTTCTAAATTTACTATTATCAATGCCTTAATGTTCTGGTCAAGCTTTCCATTTTACATGCTGAAAGAGAAAAAAACAAGCAAACAAACAAAAATTTATTGAGTGGTTTGTTTACTCAAGATCTGAAGCCTTCAGTTTGGAGTATTCCTCTTTTGTTGACAGCAGCTTAAATTTAGTTCAGAATATTGCTTTTTCCATAAGAAATTTTAAAGAAATACTCACTTAGAAGAAAAATATCTATAAGACGTTTAAGGTACTGGTTTCTTATCTCATGTACCAAAACTCCATGCTTATGTTTTAACATTGAAAACCCATGTCTCTTAATCTCATAACTGGATTTCATGTCTTCATCTTTTAATTACCATCTTTACCAGGTTTTACTCTTGCTATTATTTAAAAAAACATTTCTGAATAAAGATGAACTTTGTCGTCTCTGAGTGAATTCAAGTACCTTCTCCCAGAATGGACAGTGTCCATGACATCCCAAAATGTCACAGGGACTAACCTCTATCAGAAGTCCCTGCTCTGTAAAATTCTCTTTAACTTTCTGAGACCTTGGCAATGACCTTGTTCCTCTCTACTTGTGTGCTTGAAAGGTGTCTGCATTCCATGTGGATACATTAAACGTGGTCAGAAAATGCTCTTTGGGATCAATAGCATTCCGTTTGTAGCTGCATCTTCATAAATAACTGGCCACTGGCCATAGGTTTGAGAAATGAAGTGGCTTCTCAAGCCTATGACTAGTTCTGAAACACCTGGTATTATTTATTTGTTTTGTAGGTACATATCTCTTGCCATTCTATACTGATTTTACTGTGATTTTGCCTAGTACTTTAAATAAAATAGAATAGAATATTGAATTTTACCATGTGCAGAGTTTTACGTATTTAGTTACATCATATATAATTTATAGGGTCTCAGACAAGTTAATTAAACTCACAAAACCTTGGCTTTTTATGAATAAAATAAGGAATAATTACTGAAATTTCCTTAAAAATTTGAGGATTTAATTGTATGTAAAGTACCCATACACTACCTCACCCTGCCTGGTGAGCTAGCCACCTAATAAAAATATTATCTATTGTTTGTGTTAACAAAAAATATTTAGGCCGTAATAAAGAAGATAAAGCATGTATTTGACAAAGGAGGATTTGTGTTTTAGGGCACAGATTCAAGGAAGAACATACATTATGATCTTAGGAGAAAAAAAGGCAGGGTTTATAAACGCTTAGGCTGCAAGTACTGTGCTGAATTGGTAATCTTTATGTAAATGAAAGATTCTGGCTAAGTTAATAAACACTGGTTGAGCCCAGTATGCAAACAAAGGATGTTGATTGACAAAATGAATTTGGTCCTTTCAAAGTAAGAAACTTAGCTGGTCTGGTTGACATGACGAGGCGATTAAAGCTCAGACACACTTGAAAAGTTTAAAAGCTCATGGAGAAACATGCCAGGTTGAATGTGTATAAGACAAACTTCTTAATGGCCTCTCAGATCCATTTTAGTTCCCTCAGTAAGAAACAACTCGGCCTCAGCAATATCTGTTCACATTTGTTATTTATGAAAAGGGAGTTAACGCACTTGTTTGTACATGGTCTTGTTGATGCACAAACAACCCTGTGATAGAAGAATGATGTTTCAATTGTTCCATATGAAATAACTGAACACCAGAGATATTAAAAAACTTAAGTTTCCACAGATGAATGGAGAAACCCGGATATGATGTAGGGCCATTTTACTCTAATCCTGTATACTTCACTCTCTACCATAGCTACCAGGAGGTCAGAAAGGAGATACATCCTACAAAGTGATGCTGCTAATCTATCAGCTAAACTTCTTAGCACTGTTTCCAAAACATCAAAACCCTAGCCCTTCAACAATATGAGTATGTATGATTTCCTATGCTACCACGTTGGTCTAAAGACCATCATTTGTCTACTGGATTATTGTACTGGCTTTCTAACTTATCACTTTGATTCCACCCTAGCCAGCTCCCACCCAACCCATAGATTATATCATGAACACATTAGACTACATGATGTTCAATCTTAAATAAGATCATGTAAATTGTCTGCTCAAAATATTTCATTGGCATTGCACTTGCCTCATTTGCCAAATGTTTTGTGAAACTTAAATGGATATGAGTGGGTACATGGTTAAATAGATATAGGTATCCTAAAATGGTGTTTAGCAATTTATATATAAAATAAATATATGTAAATTATATATGTATTATTATATGTAATTATAATATACTGTTCCCTTTAACTTGTTATAATTTCAGCAGCTTTCTTTCTGCTTATGTTAAAGGGTCTAATGTTTGTGTCACCGTAAAATTCATATGTTGAAATCCTAACCACCAAAGATGATGGTATTGGTAGGTGGGGCTTCAGGAAGTATTTAAACAATGAGGGTAGAGCCCTCATGAATGGGATTATGGCCTCATAAAAGAGGTTCCAGAGAGCTTCCCAGCCCTTCCATCACATGAGGACACAACAAGAGGGAGCCAGATATGAACCAGGAAGAGGATCCTCCCTCAACAACACTTGTTCCCTGATCTCAAACTTCCAGCCTCCAGAGCCATGAGAAATAAACATATGTTGTTTACAAGTTAGCCAGTCAATGGTATCTACTTCTAGCAGCCTGAATAGCCTGGGCACCATGTCTCTGGCATCTGTCTCTTCTTTATGCTCCTCTGCCAAAGACAAAAATGGTTATTTTTCTTACCTGTCTCTCTGACACAGGTCTTATCCTTAGAAGTTACTCTGTGTCCATAGCTCTCTGATGAGCTCAAAGTAACTGGAGAATATACAGTTGCTTCTGTAGTTAGGAATGTAGGCTGGGAATGACTTTTTTTTTTTATCATATGCCGAGTCCTAAGTGGAAGCAAAAATATATCTAATTTTTTAAATGAAACTTTAGCTCATTAATTTTTAAAATTTTCATATGTTTTTTATTATTATTATTATATGGAGTTCATTATGGTAGTAGTGGTCACAAAACCTTACAGATTTCAAGCTTACAACTTAGCAAAACATAATCTGCATACTGCATTGTGCACCCATTGCCCCAGGCAAAGTTTCTTTCCATTCCCATTTTACCCGCTTTGGTCCACCATCACCAACTCCCACCCTTTCCCTCTGGCTTATCAACACACTCTTGTTTGTGTTTATGTGATTGTATGTAAGTGTATATATATATATATATATATATGTGTGTGTGTGTGTGTGTGTGTGTGTGTGTGTGTGTGTGTGTGTATAAAATCCCTTCACCTCCTTACTTCCAGCCACCCAACCCCCATCTTCCCTCCTCTCTGACAGCTATAAGTCTGTTCCATGTGTCCATGCATTTGGTTCTATTTTGTTCATTGGTTTATTTTGTTCATTGGATTCCACATATAGCTGGATAACATGGCATTTGTTTTTATCTGACTGACTTATTTCACTTAGCATAATAATCTCCAGGTCCATTCCTACTGTTGCAAAAGATAAGATTTCCTTTTTTTTATGGCCAACTAGTATTCCATTGTGTAAATGTACCATGCTCTTTTATCCACTCATTTACTGATGGACACTTAGGCTGTTTTCACATCTTGGCTATTGGAAATAATGCTGCTATGAACATAGGAGTGTACATATTATTTTGAATTGTTTTTCAAGATTCTTAGGATATATTCCCAGAAGTGGCATTCCTGGGTCAAAAGGCATTTCCATTTTTAATTTTTGAGGAAACTCCATACTGTTTTCCAAAGTGGCTGCACCAATCTGCATTACCACCAACAGTGTAATAACATTCCCTTTCTCCACATCCTCACCAGCACTTGATTTTTTGGTACCTCATCAGTTATTGATTTGTTAATAATAGTCATCCTGACTGGTGGGAGGTGATATTCCATTGAGGTTTTAATTTTCATCTCTCTGATGATAAGTGACATTGAGCCATCTGTATGTCTATTGACCATCTGTATGCATTTATTGGAGAAGTGTTTATTCAGGTTCTTTGCCCATCATTTAATTGGGTTGTTGGTTTTCTTGGTGTTGACTTGTGTAAGTTCTTTATATATTTTGGAAATTAACCCCTTATCAGATGTATCATTAGCAAATATGTTCTCCCATTGAGTGGATTTCCTCTTCATTTTATTGATGATTTCTTTTGCCATGTAAAATCTTTTCAGATTGATGTAGTCTGATTTGTTTATTTTTAACTTTGTTTCCCTTGCCTGAGGAGATACATTGGCAAAATGTTGCTATGACAGATGTCTAAAATTTTACTGCCTATGTTTTATTCTAGGATGTTTATGATTGTATGACTTACATTTAAGTGTTTAAACCATTTGCAGTTTACTCGTGTATTTGTATGTTGGTGGTCTTGTTTTATTTTTTGTATGTCTCTGTCCATTTTTCTCAACACCATTTATTGATGAAACTGTCTTAACCCCATTACATGTTCTTGCGTCTTTTGCCAAATATTAATTTACCATAAAGATGTAATTCACATTTATTTCTAGGCTCTCTATTCTGTTCCATTGATCTATCTGCCTTTTCTCTGACTAATGTCATGCTGTTTTGACTACTTTTGCTTTGTAGTATAGTTTAATATTAGGTAGTGTAATTCCTCCAACTTTTTTCTTTCTTAATATTACTCAGGCTAGTTGGGGGTTCATATATGTTTTTGAAAGATTTGTTCTATATCTGTGAGATAGGTTATTGGTATTTTAATAGGAATTGAATTACATTTGAACATTGCTTAGAGCAGTATTTACATTATAATGATGTTAATTTTTCTTATTCAAGGACATCATATATGATTCCACTTATTTGTATATTCATCAGTTACTTTCTTCAGTATCCTATTTTTCAACTACAGGTCTTTTACCTGCTTGGTTAAATTTATTCCTGGGTACTTTATTTTTCTTATTGCTATAGTAAATTAGACTGTTAACTTAGTATCTATTTCTGAGAGTTTATTATTGGTATATGAAATGCCACCAATTTCTAAATATTAATTTTATATATGCTAAAATCATTTGTTAGATCTAGTAGATTTTTGGTGGAGTCTTTAGGGTTTTCTATGTGCAATATCATGTCAACTGTGGAAATGACAGTTTTATTTTCTCCCTTCCAATTTGAATGCTTTTTATTTCTTCTTCTCATCTGATTACTGTGGCTAGAACTTCCAGTATTGTGTTGAATGAGTGGTGAGAGCAGATAGCCCTGTCTTGTTCCTGATTTTAAGAGTCATGCTTTTAGTTTCTTCCCTTTGAGTATGATATTGGCTGTGAGTCTGCCATAGATGACCTTTATTATTTTGAAGTATACCCCATTGTTCCAATTTTGCTGGAGTTTTATCATAAATGGGTACTTTATTTTATATGTTTTTTCTACATCTATTGATATAATCACATAATTTTTATCCTTCATTTTATTTATGTGAGGTATCACATGTATTAATTTGTGAATTTTGCATCCCTGGAATAAATCCTATTTGATCATGGTGTATGATCATTTTAATGTACTACTGGGCCCAGTTTGCTAATATTTTGTTGGGAATTTTAGCATATAACTTCATTGGGGATATTGGTTAATCTATAATTTTTTTCATTGTAGTGTCTTTATCTGGTTTTTGAATTAGGATAATACTGACCTCAGGCAAGTTTGGAAGTCTCTTGAAATTTTTGGAATAGTTTGAAAGGGATAAGTGATAGTTCTTTTTTGAATGTTTGATTAAATTTGCCTGTGAAGCCATTTGGTTCACAACTTTTGTTTTCTGGGAGTTTTTTTATTACTGCTTTGATTTAATTTGTTGTAATTTATCATTCAGGTTTTCTGATTCTTTCTGGAAGATTGTATGCTTTTAAGAACTTATTCATTTCTCCCAGGTTGTCCAATTTGTTGGCATATAGCTTTCATGGTGTTTTCTTACAACCCTTTGTATTTCTGGGATGTCAGTTACTTCTCTTCTTTCTGATTTTATTTATTTGGGCCCTCTCTTTTTTTCTTGGTGAATCAGGTGAAAGCTTTATCAATTTTGTATTTTCAAAGAATCAGTTCTTATTTTCATTAATCTATTGTATTTTTTAGACCCTATGCTATTTATTTATGCTCTAATCATTATTATTTACTCTTTCTACATACTCTGATCTAAAGAGTAAGTTTGTTTGTTTGTTTTTCTTTCCCTAGTTCTTTTAGGAGTAGGGTTAGATTTTCTTTTGAGATTTTCTCCCTGCTTGAGGTAGGCGTCTAATGCTTTGAACTCCCCTGTTGGAATCACTTGCACAGTGTCCCATAGACTTTGGGTTTTTGTGTGTTTATTTTCATTTTTTTCCTGGTAGCTTATGATTTCTTCTTGGATCTCATTATTAACCCATTTATTTTTTAATATATTATTTAGCCTCCATTTGTTTGACTTTTTAAAGTGGTTGATTTCTATTTTCATATCATTGTGGTCAGAGAAGATGACTGATATGATTTTGATCTTCTTGAATTTATTAAAACTTATTTTGTGTCCTAATATGTGGTCAATCTTTGAGAATATTCCATTTGCAGTTGAGAAGAATTTATATTTTGCTGCTGCTTTGCAGTGAAATGTGTGCAATTATCAATAAAAACCATCCTATCCAGTGTGTTGTTTAAAGTCACTGTTGCCTTGTTGATTTTTTACCTGGAAAAATCTACCCATTGATGTCAGTGGGGTGTTAAAATCCCCTACTATGACTTTATTACTATTGCTCTTTCCACTAATGTCTGTCAGGATTTTCTGTATATATTTAGTTGTTCTTATGTTGGGTGCATATATATTTTCAAGCATATATCCTCTTGCTGGATCCATCCTTTAGTATTACGTAGTGATTTTCCTTGTCTCTTGTTATGACCTTTGTTTTGAAATCTATTTTGTCTGATATGAGTATTGCTACCACAGCTTTTTATTGTTGTTGTTTCCATTTATATGAAATATTTTTCCTTTTTTTTTCACTTTCAGTCTATATAGGTCTTTTGTTCTGAGGTGGGTCTATTATAGGCAGCATATGTGTGGGTCAATTCAGCTACCCTATGTCTTTTGCTTGGATAATTTAATCTATTTACATTTATGGTTATTATTAATAGGTACTTGTTAATTGCCATTTTATTTTTATACCTATGCTCCTTTCTCTCTCAATTTCCTTTTCTCCATTTCTTTCTTAAAGCAGGACCTTTTTTTATTATTGCTGTTCAACTACAGTTGTCCCCATTTTCCTCCACCATGCCCCCCTGCCCCTTTTCTTACAATACTGAATTGGTAGTAATGAACTTATTTATTTTTTTAAAATCTGGGAATCTCTTTATTTTGCCTTCAATTTTGAATGCTAACCTTACTAGATAGAGTAGTCTTGGTTGTAAGTCCTTGCTTTTAATCACTTTGAATATTTCATGCCAATCTCTTCTGGCCTAAAATGTTTCTGCTGAGAAATCAGCTGACAGTCTTATGGGAGCTCCCTTGTTAGTACCTATTTGTTTTTCTCTTGCTGCTTTTAAGATTTTCTCACTGTTTTTAACCTTTGTAATTTTTGTAAAGATTTTATTTATTTATTTTTAGAGAGACAGGGGAAGGGTGGGAGAAAGAGAGGGAGAGAAACATCAATGTGTGGTTGCTTCTCATGTGTCCCCCACTGGGACCTGGCCCACAACCCAGGCTTGTGTCCTCACTGGGAATCGAACCAATTACCCTTTGGTTCTTAGGCCTGTACTCAATCCACTGAGCTACACCAGCCAGGGCTAACCTTGTCATTTTAATTATGATGTTTCTTGGTGTGGTTCTCTTTTGGTTCACCTTGATAGAGACTCTCTGTGCTTCCTAAATTTGTGTGACTTTTTCCTTCACCAGTTTAGGGAAGCTTTCAGTCAATATTTTTTCAAACAAGTTCTCTATCCCTTGCTCACTCTCTTCTCTTTTTTGCATTCCCATATGATGCAGATGTTGTTATGATTGATGTTGTTCCAGAGGTCCCTTAGACTTTCCTAATTTTTAAAAATCCCCTCTTTTTCAGATGCTCTGCTTGGGTGCTTGTGTTATCCTGGCCTTTAAATTGCTGTTTGATTGTCTGCTTCATCTAACCTACTGTAGAACGCTTCTGGCGTATTCTTCATTTCAGGTGTTGTATTTTCATTTCTGACTGGTTCTTATGTATGGTTTCTACATTTTTTTAATACTTACTATCTCTTTGTTTAAATTTTTACTGAGATCATTCGTTTTTCTCCCCTAAGGTCCTCAAGCATCCTTATAACCATTGTTTTAAATTCTGCATTTGTATCTTGGTTGCTTCTATTTCATTTGATTCTTTTTCTGATGATTTCTCTTATTATTTCATTTGGGACTTTTTTTGTTTCCCTATTTTTTCTCTGTGTATTAGGTAGATCTGCTGTGTAGGTGTCTTGTGGAGCTTAGTGGCACAATCTTCCAGATTATCTCAGTTCAGTGCTCCACAAATGTTTCTTGTGTGTTAGATGCACCCTTCTGTTTTAGTTGTGTCTTGAATGCTGTTGGCCCTTTCATGGATATAGTTAACATTTCAGGCTGGCTGACTGTACATGTAAACCTTGATCACCCTGTATAAGTCACTTTTCAGGGGCTTTCCCCTGAGGTAGAGTTGTTCCCAGCAAGTTCTGTTGCCTTTTGGAATCCTTCTTTGGATGTGCCACTTTTGTTGCTAGTTGAGTGAAGATCTGATGTTCCCTGAAGCCCACCACAAGTTGTGCTGATTCTGATTCCATTTAGGTGGAGTTTAGGTACAATCCAATGTGTATACTGGCTTGAGCTACCTGTTTGGAGATAGGACATTATTCACTGTTTGTGGTTGTGTCTACTGGGCCTGGAAGTGCATGGGAGGGGCCAATCTGTGTACAAGGGTGGTTTTTTTCCAGCTTAGAGATGGGGGCAGGTTTATAAGTGTTTGAAGCTCCCTGAGGTCTGCTTCCACCTGAGAGCCACTCCATCTCCCCCATAGATTGCCTGGTCTTCCTCCAGAGCCTTCTGAAGAAAGACTACAGAGTGGATCCAGGCCAGCCAAAATGCACAGACACTTCCACAATTCACAAGTCCAGTATGGCAGGGTGACTGGGGTCAGTAGGATGGGGTTAGTCAGTTTCCTACTTGGGGGCTGCTCAATCGGGTACTCAATGAGGGTGAAGTAGCCCCTAATCCAGAGTCAAAACACTCAGTCTGCCAGAGTCTCCAAGTCTATCTCCTTCAGGAGGAGCATGCTACAAATTCAGGTTAGATAAAGCCAACTGTCGTCTCTGTCATAGCAAGCTCACAACATAAGCCAGAGCCTCCAGGGTTGAGGAGGACAGATCAAAGAGTCTCACATTGGAGGCCAAGCACTTTGGTCTAGTCTCAGACAATAGCCTTTAAGGAAGACATACTCTGAGTTCCCCAGCTCTGAGCAACACACCCTTTGTCCCCCAGAACTGAACTCAGTGGGGATGGGTCACCAGGACTTGGGAGGGATGATTCAAACAGTTTTCCATTGTGGATATTGCTGGCAAGCTTGTGGGGGGGGGGGGTTGGATACTTCTTCCCCTTCCTGGGATAGCATGGGCTAAGCTTACAGGGGAGATGGGGCTGGCTTCCCTGTGATGTAGCCACAAAACCCAACACCTGCTTTTCTCACTCCTGGACAAAACCCTCCATGGGAGACACTGAAAGTTTCAGCTCTGTGCAGCACTGTGATTTCTCTACATAATTAAACTCAGCAGAGCGGGACCACAGAGTGGCAGACCAGCACCAGTGATTCAACAAGTTGGGGGTGCTTGCTGTGCATTCAAGATGGGAAAGAATAGTCCCTTTTAAGTTACAGTTCAATCTCTGTCTCTGCCAAGAGCTTCTCCAGAAAAAGAGACCACCAAAAGTCCTGCTGGATGCAGGGCCTGAGCACAGCAGAGTAATGTCACCAGAAAGTGGAGGACTGGGGAGCAGCATATCCCTAGGCTGATGCTTTATTTTTTATTTTATTTTATTTTATTTTTAATTTTATTATTTTTATTTTTTAATTCTCACTTGAGGATGTTTTTTTCATTGCTGAGAGAGCGAGAGAGAGAGAGAGAGAGAGAGAGAGAGAGAGAGAGAGAGAGATGAGAAACATCAATAGATTGCCTCCCATACATGCCCAGACTGGGTATTACTCCACCTGCCACCCAGGTATGTACCCTGACCAGGAGTTGAACTCGCAATCCTTTGGTTACAGGGCGATGCTCAAACCAGCTGAGCCACACTGGCCAGGGATCCAGGCTGATACTTTATAAATAGCAGTTTTCAACCCTGGGAAGATGGTTTCTGGGTCTCTAGCAAATTCCCTTTTCTTCCTGATGGACTGAATCTCCACTGATTCTCACTGTCTGATATTGTGTGGGCTCCTATTCCCATCTCTGTTGCTCTGTATTGGGGTTCCCTGAATGGGGTTGAGATACTTCTCGGAGTGGGGAGTTTTGCAACCAAGATATCCCTCTTGCTTCTCAGCTACCACATGTGGGTATGGGAACCAGAACTTTCTGCATCTCTGCACTTCTTACCAGTCTCAATGTCGCTGCTTCTGTGAATCCTTGGTGATAAAATTTCAGTTCAGCTAGCTTTTAGCTGGTTATTCAGATTGATTGCTCTATAATTTAGCTGTAAATACAATTTGGCACTAGGAGCAAGTGAGCATAGCTTTCACCTACTTTGAAGACAGCTTGGAATCCCTAGCTCATTGTTTTTCAGTCTATTATCTTGGATATAACTTTATATTTAAGAATGTGTTCTTTCACATAGATTCCTTTATGTGAAATAGAGGAATAAATGTATTAATATAAATGTATTAGGTATCACAACAGTTTGCAACAGGTCAGATGACTCAATAAAAAAATGAAACTCTGTTTTTTGAACCTTTATTAGAAAGCCCTCAAAAACACCTATCTTTTATCTTTTGCATATATTTTTCACTCTTTCTTAGCATCCATCTCCCTCTTAATTCTTATTTGTGCCTCTTCCTGTGTAGACTAATTTTGCTTGGGTTGTTTATGTGTGACTGTACAAGAAATTTAAATCCCTTATTATCCCATATTCATGGCTCAAGCCAGCTAAATCTGACAGCTTTCAAATAACTTTTAAACTATTTTTACTTAAGTTCTATTAGAATAAAGAAAGGTTTCAAATATATGAGTTAAAGTTGTCTTTGTTTTATTGAGCACCACTTATGTATCTAATTTCATTCAGGTGCTTTAGACACAGTGATAAATATATCATTCTTTTAGCCATCTTAGAATGTATGAACAAAAGATTTGGACTATATATAACCCTGGAAGTTATGCAAATGTTGTTGTTCTTGATTATATGCATCTATAGGTGTAGACAGAAACATTGAAAATATAAATTCAGTATATATATTCTTGAGAAAGAAGTATGAAAGAAATGGATCACAGGTTCTAATTTGGTAATAATAAATGCATCACCAGTGTATGAAAAATAAATGTAAAATCAAACAACTGGGAAGATCTTGAACTTCTCAAAACATTCAACATAAAATATTACAGATATTAATCTATTATAAAAACTTAATATAAAAATATAGGGACTTAGGGATCCTGTTGTAATTTTATATATTTTTCTGTATATTTACAGTGTAGTCTACTTGGAAAACTATTCATAATACATTATAATAATTTTAAATGTTTTACTAAATAATATTATTCCTTTAAATATTTAACAGAATAATTTAAAAGAAAATAATATTTGTGAATAAAATGCTTGTTGCATATTTGTCCCTAGTAAAACATAATTTGGTAGTGTTATAGATTATTTTTCAATAAAGCAAATTGGTAAAATTATTTTTATACTTCCTTTCTTAAGTTGTATTACTAATCTCCTCTGCAAAGGTCAAAACCTTAGCATACCCTGTTCATCTGTAATCATAGACACTCAAATTCAATGATTATCCATAACTTCTCTCAGTTGTAAACTTCAGCATTTCCTATTCCCATTTACATCTGAGTTTCCTCCTATGAAAGATGCAATGAAAATATTCTTTTTACAGATTATAATGAGTAGAGATTTTAATAGAATACAATATTTAGAAGAATTAGCAGGGCAAGTATTAAATGGTTTCATACTGCAAAACCCCAGCAGTGTGAACTCTGAACCAAAGGATATTTTGAAGTTTCATTTTAATCAGTATGTTTAGTTATTATAATGTCTAACATACAAAAAAAGGAAATAATAAAATTCAATTTTATTTACTCAGAAGCAAAATGCATTCAACTCAGGACATTGGTTGAATCTGATAATAGATGGTGTATAATGGGATGAACATCAATTCCTTTTGCATTTTATGCTTTGTGATTTTTCCTCTGAAGATTACATACAAAGAAAACTGATTCTACTCTCTGCTAATAAGCTACTTTAACAAAACCTCTACATAAAATGCAGTTTAAAGTCTCTATAGTATTTGTAGCAATTTAGCAAGATTAAAACAATTATGTTTTTAATGGGATTTGACAATAATAGTTCTGGTGCTTACAGCAATGTTTGACAATCAGCTTTTGTGTACCAAATGACTTTGATATTTGAGGTAGTAGATATGAAACAAATTTACCTTTGTAAAATCTTTATATTACTTAAGTATATCAAACTTTGTCAGATTAAAAAGAGTGATTCACTTTTGTGAACAAAAATTTAGCTCTGCTTTCATGATATCAGTGGAGCTTATTAGAAAATCACAATGATTGTTAAATAAACAGGGTAGAAAATTGATGTGGATGCATTAAGTGCTTGATTTTTGTTGTTTTATTTAGTTTGTGTGTTTACATGTGCAGAAATTTGCTGCTATCTGGTAGATAATACACCTCACTCTCTTTCTAAATAATTCACCAATGCAAGACAACCCTTTTATATGTCTTTGAGATCATTTTACCACATAATTAAAATTATGATGTGTATCAAATTTGTATAGATTTTATTAATGTTTGAACATATTGATGATAATTCACACATTTATAAGTCCAGTGATGTAAAGGACACAATGATACACTATGATATTATGTTAAATAAAATATAGAATAAAAATAACCCAACTCTGTATCTGAGTCACAAAAGCACTCAAGAAGCATTACTGTCTATCTTTATCCTGGGCATTGTACAGCTACCACCACTTAAAGAAAAGGGAAACAAGACATGAAATAAAGATATGATGTAATGAAAATTATAAGCTCAGATTTTATTTCAACCATTTCATAGTTTTTTTCACAGTAAGAATGTATTATAATTATTATGTTAATATACAGAATTCCTAAGATATGAATGAATATATTTTGCTGTGCTTTGTTAATTAAGCATTATCCCATCTTTTATTTTTTCTGGAATAAACTGTGTAAAGCAGAAGTTTGTTTTGTTTTCTTAAATATTTGATAAGAATCTCTGATTAAGCTGCAAAGCCCTATATTTGTATTTTAGAGGGTGTGTTTGTATGTAGACATTGTGCTTGAAATCCTAATTAAAAGTTTTTAATGCACAATGAACTATTCCTGATTTACCTTAAATAAGCTATATGTTTCTAGATATTTCTTCAGTTTAATTCATATAAATTTAAGACTGGAATTGCCATCCCTCAATCTGTGAGTTGTAAAGTATTTACATCATAGATTTTTTAAAGATGATTATTAACTTAGTTCATATAAATATAGTAAAGACTCAAAAAATATTGGCTCCTACCCCTATCAATAGAATAATGAAGATGATAGACTTTTTATCCCTCTTATTAAACAAAACTACATGGGATTTCATTTATCACTGAGCAAGGTAAAAATATTACATTGAAGATAAATGTACTGAAAAACAAAGAAAATTAACAGTCATTGACTGCATATTTTATGTAAATCACTTTTACAAACTATCTCATTTCATTCTTTTAAGATTCTTGAAAAATATCTACTTTTGAGAAGTGAAGACTTCTTTGAAATCACATTACTAGTAACTATTCAGTCCCTATGGGAGCCCACATCTGTTGGTTTATAAGTCCACTATTCTTTCTACTCCCTGTATGTAATTTCCACATCTCTACATCATCCAAATATTGTACTTGATTTAAAAGACTAGACAATTGATGGTAAGTGATCAATAAGAATAGTATACTAAAACTATATTGCATAAAATATGAATATCTTTTTTTCCCACTGAAAAGTCAAGTCAGAAGCCAATGCAGGCTGGGTCTAGAGGAGTTCAGTAACCAGGGATATATTTAAATGAGCATGAATGAGTAGATTGTTTTGTCTGAATGGTATGCATTACATTATGTATTATGTCTCAAGTAATGGTTCCCAGACCTAGAGTGTGGTTTCTGATTTCTTTTTTTCCTTCCTTCCTCCCTTCCTCCCTTCCTTCCTTCCTTCCTTCCTTCCTTCCTTCCTTCCTTCCTTCTTTCCTTCCTTCTTTCCTCTCTTTCTTTCTCATCTGTCTCTCCCTCTCTCTCTCTCTCTCTCTCTCTCTCTCTCACACACACACACACACACACACACACACATAAGAGACACAGTTTAAAGAGGAAAGAGCAATAGTTTGAATGTTAGAAGAACTGAGTGCTGGTCTCTACCTCCCACATTTGATTGGATTAATCTGGACACGTCATTTCCACATTTTGAGCCATTAGATCTTCAATTGTTAATTTAGAAAGTTGACCAAAATGACTTTTAATACCCCTTTAAATTCACCATTTTATTTGACCTGATAATATCAAATTTCTCTGTATTTTTATTTTTTGTCATTGACTCATAATATGCCAATTAACAGATTGCTTTGATGACCAAAGGAGAAAAAACATAAAAATATGGGCAAACAATACATTATCATAAGCACAATGGAATATAAGCTCCCTTCCTGAAATTTGGAAGGCAGAGTCCATATTCTCCAAAATAACAGTGGCACAGAATAGAACACAGAAAACAAGCTCATAGAAACAAAATGGGAACAGCAAAAAACATTAACTTTGCTCTTATGATCTCTCTGTTGTGAGGGAGTTTCAGCAACATTTCAAATCTGTCAAGTCAGTTTGAATATTTAGTAGTCATTGTTTGAAACATCATTACATTTAAATATAATACAAATGTAATTTTAAGTGTTTAAAATGCTTTACTGTGTAAATGTATAAGAAACTGAAGAGTGGTCTAGTGATGGAATTTTAATGAAAATAATTAAACCTCTTCATTTCTGGGAAAAATGTCTGTGCTAAAGCCTCTTTATTCTCTTTATTGATAGAATGAAATAATATCATAAATGGAATTTTAAGAATAAATTTTAATTGGAAGAAATGCCTGTTGCATTTATTTGTTACTGAAAACAAAGGAGATTAGTTGTGTCAGACTGACCACATTAAATGGTATAAAAATCAGTTAGTTCTGTCCAAGTTCAGTGAACTTAAAAAACATAATTTTTAATATTTTAGGGGTATACCCTTTTTCTATTTTTCATCTATTTATTTAGGGAGTTGTGATATGAAAGAAACTAGGTATCAATTAACCACTGATTTATTTATCCTCTATCTTCTGTATTGTGAGTAGTTTCTATTGAATCCTTGAAAGCTCATCAGAAAAAATTCTCTCTTTTGTTACATTTTTATAGTAATTAATGATTTCATCTAGATTCTTATAATTATTTATTTATGTTTTATTTTTCTGTATTTCTGTCTTCTTTTTTATTAATAATCATTTTCATTGAAATAAGAGAGAGTTTACATAAACTACTAGAAATCAAATATTTAACCAGAATATTTGCATTTTGTTGAGACTTAATTTTCAAAAGTTATTGATATCATTTAAATAATCAAACACTAAATAAAGCATTCCATTGTATCATTTTAATGGTAAAATAAAAGCAATCTTAATTTAAGAGCAAGAAAAGCTCTATTGCATAATAGTGTTCTAGAAGGTCTAACATCTTGGGTGTCGTATCAGACAGAACTAATGGATGAGAATCTCTGAGGTTAAGGTCTGTATATTTCCATCATTTTTAAACATCCAAGAGAAATTTTAATGTATTGACAGGTTTTAAAACTCTTATTTTACATAAAAATAAAATTTAAATTTTAAATATAGTAACTCAATATTAATTAAAATTAGTATTAATTACATAAGAGATGTAATATTATATATTATATTATATATCATATATATGAGATTTTTTTCAAGAGCATCCAATAAAATAAATTAAGACCCTTTTAAAAATTGTTAGGCAATTTTATTTATTTATTTTTAAGGTCTTACCCATTTATTTTTAGAGAGAAGGGAAGAGAGAAAGAAAGGGAGAGAGAGAAACATCAATGTGTAGTTGCCTCTCACGTGCCCCCAACTGGGACCTGGCCCACAACCCAGACATGTGCCCTCACTGGGAATCGAACCAATTACCCTTTAGTTCTCAGGCCTGCACTCAACCCACTGAGTTACACCAGCTAGGGCTAACCTTTGTCATTTTAATTATGATGTTTCTTCGTGTAGTTCTCTTTTGGTTCATCTTGATAGATACTCTCTGTGCTCCCTGAATTTGTGTGACTTTTTCCTTCACCAGTTTAGGGAAGCTTTCGGTCAATATTTCTTCAAACAAGTTCTATATCCACACACCCCATACTGGGGACCTGGCCTGCAACCCGGGGATGTACCCTGTGTGGGGATTAGACTGGCAACCCTTTGGTTCACAGGCTGGCACTCAACCCAATGAGCCACACCAGACAGGGTGGGCAATTTTAAATGCAGGTATTTTAAAGAAGTATATTTTTAAGAAAGTCAATTTTTATATAATCTAGTAAAATTACTTAATATTCTGGAAGATGCTTCTATTAAAGCAAGATTACTTTACTGAAACAAAAATATGAAGTAAGTAGAAATATAATAAGAAATGTATGGAAATTATAAGAAGACAATTATTTTAAAGACATTTTTTAAGTCTTTCAAAAATGGAGTGGCATACACTTAAATCACATCACAACAAACATTTTTAAATACATGCTTAAATACACAGATAATATTATCTGTTTTTTTAGATAAAAACAGATAATATTAAGACAATATTGATAAATCTCACTACATTCATTTTTTAAATATGTAATTCAAAATTACCATAGATAAATTTTAAAATGAAAAAGAAACAGCATGTAAATAAATGAAGCATTTCTGACAGATGATGGAGATTTCATAAAGCACTCTTAAAATGACTAATCAGAAGACAAAACCACAAATGGAATTATTAACAAAGCCTATAATAAGTAATTTAGTAAAATAAATGCAAATGACAAATGGACACAGTCATAAATATTTAAATTCATTAGCAATCAAAAATGGAATTTTAGTGAGAATGAAAACCAGTTGTTTTATTCACTGATTTTGAAAAAAATTTAAAACTCTCATTCACCAGGTGGAAGGTGAGGAGAAATGAACACTTTCAATCACTGCTGAGAGGCATATTAATTGCTAAAAACTTACTTTACTTCAATTTGGAAATATTTATCAGAAGCTCTGAAAATGTTCATGTAATTTTGCTTTGCAATTCTACTCAGGGAAATGTACCCTGAGGTACTAATCATAAATATGTGCAAAAATTTGATATAATGACAAGTGGTATATAAGGTTTTTAAAAGTTAGAATGAAAATTCTAGATAGCTACCATGAAGAGAAAGGTTAAATGATACATGAGTATATCAAAAACAAAATATTTAAAAGAACATACATAAATACAAGAAAACAAAAGGAGACAATACATGGGTCAACAGTGAAGGAAAAACCCAAAGACTGTAAATAATTCAATCTAATTCTGTGAACAACAATTAATAAATTCATTTTTTTCAGCTTGTGTTATCAAGAAAGTAGATGATTTGAATACTTCCGAATGTTCTAAGAACTGGTTTACATTGGATCATAGTAATATATTTCATAGTAAGAAATAATAATATCTGCAGATGTTTATCATGGACTAATTTACTCCCCATACTGATTATGGGTGTGGTGGGGTGAAAATGGAGACAACTATACTTGAACAACAATAAAAAAAAGAAATGTGAAGGCTTAATTGCAAAGGTGAAGATTTACATCTATAAGAGGAAAGTAAATTTAAGCAGATTAAAAGAAATGAAAAGAAAAAATAAAAAGTAATGATACAGGAAAAAAGCAAAATAGAAAAATTTAACCAAGAGATATTTTTTGAAATATTAGTAACTCTAGCAGAAGAAATTAAGAAAACAAAACAAAAAAGGAAAAAAGAATAAGAAAGATTATACTATTAAAAAGCATACTACTGATAAAGGAATATTATGAGTAGTATACATAATACACATTTTAAAATTTCAATACAATTATTATATTTCTATAAAACTATATAAATTTACAAATATTTTTAAAATTTAAATTGAAAACTTATATTGGCTTTTAAGTTCTAAAAATATTTTAGTGGCTGGGAAGCTGCAGTGTGGTAGGAAGGAGCAGATTTTGCATCTCCCACACCCAGGGAGGGAAAAATAATCGCCAATCAGAGATCAAAAATTGCAGCGGACATTGAAAAACCTGAGGGTAAGGAGACTATGTGGATCAGCAAGGGGACCAGGGGGGTTGCAGCTCCAGACCCAGCGGTGTGCCTGGGTCGGCTGCGGGGCGCCCGGGAGAGAGCTGGGTCATCCGCTCCCTCCCAGGACAAACAAAGACTGAGCAGCACCCGGGGAGGCCAGTTTACCAGATGGCACAGAGAGAGGAGTGAGGACAAAGAGGCACCCACACAGGGTCTGTCTTACGCACCTACGCAAAGCCCTGGTGAAGGAGCGCACCCCACTCCCTGCATTCAAAGGCACCGCCTCTACACCTGCGCCTCCAAGCAGGAGAGAGAGCATGGTTTGGTGAAAATCTCAGAAACCACAGCGTTGAAAAATAAAAAGGCACTGGTGCTTCCCAGGACCTATGATACCCAAGCTGTGAATTGGGGGCAAGTGGTGCCCTTTGGGATCCAGAAAGGAGGAACCTGGAAGAGGGGCAGGTGCTCCGCAGGACATCGGAGCACACTGCAGTGAACTCCCAAACTCGCACATAGTGGTACCCAGCCCCCACACACGGGTCCCTTCCAGGAGACATCAGACCAGCAGGGGGAGAAGGCGCGCGCCTGCACTAAGAACAGTACGTCAGAGGCTCACTGAGTCCTGAAAGGGGAACAGAGAAAACCTGTCTCCAGTAACCCCTCAGTGGGCGAAAGCCAGCTGGAAAAACCGGTTGGGACAGTCTGAAATCAATAATAGGTGTATGTGTTTCTGTGTGTGTGTGTGTGTGTGTGTTTTCCTTTTTTTGCTGTTTGTTGGTTTTTTGTGTGTTTTCTTTTAATTATCTTTAAGTAAGCTTTTAC
>CM052542.1:103043403-103073937 GCA_028533065.1 Trachops cirrhosus
TTACAGGAACAAATATAGAGGACACATGGACAAAACTACGGGACTTGGAAATGGAAGGGTGGTGGGGAGGGATGGGTGGGTGGGCTGGAATGGGATTAAAAGATAGAAACTGTACTGAATAATCTAAAATAAAAAATAAAAAAATAAAATAATAAAATTAAAATATTTTAGTAATAAAAATATCCTTCTAAAGTTTCAGACCTTGATGATTCCATAAGTGAGGTACTTTTAACTTGTTCTGAAAAGGTATACAGCCATACAGGGCCATAATATAGCCCTGTGTATTCAACAAGATTAATGTAGCCTTAATTTCAAAACCAGGGAAAAATATAAAAAATAAAATTAACTTTCATTCATTGCTGGTAGAAAAAAAAATGGTATAGACACGTTGAAAGATAGTTTGTCAATGTCTTACAAAATTAAACACACTATTATCATATCATCTAACTTTTGCACTCCTTGGAATATACCCAAATGAGTTGAAAACATGTCTGCACACAGCTGTTTACAGCAGCTTTATTCTAAATAACCAAAACTTAGAAAACAGTATTAAAGATATTCTTTAGGTGAATGAATAAATTAACTGTGGTACATCCAGACAATGGAATGCTATTCAGTGCTAAATGTGCTATAAAGCTATGAAAAGAAAAAAGACATGAGGAACCTTAAATGCATGCATATTACTAAGTGGAAGAAGCCAGTCTAAAAAGGTTACATTCTATGTGGTTCCAACTACATTACATTCTGGAAAAGGCAAAATTACAGAGACATTAAAAAGATTAGTGGTTGCCAGAGGTTAGAGTAAGAGGCGAGGATGAATAGGTGGAGCACACAGGATTTTTAGGATAGTTAAACTGCTCTGTATGATACTATAATGGTAGGTACATGTAGCTACATAATTTGTCCTAACCCACAGAAGGTACAATAACACCAAGGGTGAACTGTAATGTATAGACTGAATAATAACATTGTATTAATGCAGGCTCATCAGTTATTACAAATGAACCAGCCTGATGGGGAAATGCGGATAGCTGGAAAGGCTGTGCACGTGTGCATGTAGGGTTCTATGAGGAATCTCTGTACCTTCCTCTCAGGTTTGCTGTGAACCTAAAACTGTTATAAAACAAAATTTATCTCAAAAAGAAAATAAGAGTTACATTTCATTTATTACCAAAATGTAAATATCTTAATTTATGCAACAAATATTTATTTCTTATGTGTGGAGAAATGTTGTAGACTCTGATATAAAGCACTGCATAAAAATTTGGCCAAATTCTGGTCAACATGAAACTTAAAATCCAATAAAAGGAAACAGGTAATAAACCATCATAAAATATGCATTTGTTGGAATTAAAATTTGATAGAGAAAAATATATCACAGAAAACAAGGTAACAGTAATTCTCCATTTAATTATGAATTAATTAGATGATGAAGTTGACATTATTTATTAGTGCCACACATTAATCCTCACTTTAGTGAATAGGCAGGGGTGAAAGTAAATGATGCCTGTCAGTTGTAACTTTAGGAAATTAGTGTGATTTAACCCTCTAATTTATCCCCTGGTCATGTGTGTTTTTCCAGAAGATGTGACCATCCAGATCAGTTCACAATATTCCTTGTATTAACTGAGGCACACATTCCCCAGCTGCTGTCAGTGTTGTCTAATAACAGCTCACAGCTTTCTTCTTTTCCAGAAAATTTCTCTTAGACAAATGCGAACTGCCTAGTCTAAGGCAACACTTGTTCTCAGGGAAAGATTTTACTTAAATAAATGAATAACTGAGATGGGTGTGAAAAATCAGATCCCCTCTTCCCAAGACGGGATTAATCTGTGAAATAATTTGTAGTACAGGACTTCCTAGTTTGAATGAGGTACTATAGTGTTCTGTCTCAATTTGGGACAAGTACAAGCCTAGCTTCAGAGCTCCTTTTAGGACTGGCTTAGGGGTTAGTTGTAATCACAGTGTGGATCTCCTTTTCCCTCTCTGCCCAAATCTGAATCTTTCACTTTTTTAGAAGTGTGTTCAAGTATAAGCAATAAATGTTCTGCAACCTTCCATCTCAAAGTCTGTTTTCAGGAAACCAAAATACTCTGGAACCATACTGAAGTTGACCATTATTAAGCTTTTTCCATATATTTGTTTAGCATTTCCCATGCATTATGATTTCCTTCACTTCCCTCTGAAAGCAATCCTCAATAAGCAACTCAGACATGCCTGTCTCAGGCTGTAATTCTAGGAAACTGACATAAAAGAGATGATATCTGATTCATGTCCAAAACAAACAAAAACAATCCAGAGAGTCGGGCACAGAATGACATGTAAACCAGGTGAAAGAATTTGTGTTAAAAGAACAACTAGATAGACAGTGTGACTAGAGCAAGAGTCTGTGAGGTGGGAAATGAAAGAGTACAAGTGCCCTTGCAGGACTTTGGAAAGACTTAGCTAAACAATAATGGCAAAACATTGAAAGAACTGTAGGTATGGAGTTTGCTGGTATGTTTCATATTTTTAAAGAGTTATCCTGATTGTACCTACATAGCTAGACTATAGAAGGGCAAGAGTACAATACCCCTGTCTGTATGCATGTAAATTCATTATTGATAGAACCATCCCCTGAATGCAAAAATGGTTGGTCACCATCAGAAAAGCTATAAATCCAATTCACAATTTAAATAAATCTAAAAAGAAACAATAGTATGCCTATCTCGTTAGATCCAAAAAACATGGCAAATTTCATGTACTATTTGTGATACTAATTTTAGCTAGTGAAGATTACAAGATGATTTATCAAATTTCATTTGCATTAAATCTTCAAGATATGTAACATAAATATAAAGGTTATAAATCAGGATATTTTAGTCTATTTGGTAACCAAATACTCCCAAATATCAGGGGGTTAGCATAACAAAATTGTGTTTCTTGTTCAAAGCACATACTACTGTGAGTTAGATCAGTTTCCTTAGATATTATCCTACATGCTGAGATCCTACCAGAAACACTGCTTCCCTCCACCCTTTGACTCCAGGATCCCAAGGGATTTCTCGGAGGTTTTCTCCCAGATTCTCTATAGATGGACATTTATGGAGAAAGAGGCAGTGAAAGATTCAAGGAAATATATTATAGTTAGTTCAGGAAATGATAAATATAGCTTGTAATAATTTTATTTTGGCCACAGCCCCAGGCCACAACGGTAGTGTAGGTTGGAAAATATAATCTATAATATTCATGCATGCCTAGGAAATAAGAATAAATTGATGATCATCTGTTAAATTTCTCTTGGGAATGATGAAACTATAAACATAGTTTTTTTTTTACAACAGAAATTAAGGTACTATTGCCCTTGACATTATACTAGAGGTCTGGGTCAAAGCAGTAAGAAAATGAACAAAAATATATGAAGATAAGAGGCAAGAAATAAACATTTATTTTTACCCAATTAGAATAAAATCAGTAGAATATATTGGTAAAATTAGTGACTAGTAAGAGAGTACCAGATGGGTGATGGCACAAACTTATTGTAGTGATCACTTTGTAAGTTTTATAAATGTCTAATCACTTTGTTGTACACCTGAAACTAATATAATATTGTATATCAACTATTATGAACAATAAACTTAAAAAAGAGAATTATATACATTTGCAGATGTAGTATGTATTTCTTAGAATCAGTAGAACTTTTTAAATAACATGTGATTAACTAGAAAATTATGTAGATATGTGATTCCATATATAATAATAACTAAAAATGTAAACTATCTTGGAATTAAGGAACATACAAGGTACAGTACATGTAAACAAACCTGAAACTGTTTAAAAGAGTTAAAAAATCTAAACATATGCTAAGATAATTGTATATCAACACTATATATGGCATCACTTAATAGTATAAGAGTATATTATCCTATATAATGTGGTATAATAGTATAACAATGCTGATTTTACTTTAAACAGTTTATTCATTTTTTGCAATTACAATCAGCTTTTTTGTCACTCATTATATGAGGAGGACACCGCCAAAATGGGAATTATCTTCTGGATGGTGGGCCACCTGTAATACCCCCATTAGCTGAGTGTCCTAGGAGCCCATCTGTGTCAGTGTACCAGCTGGCATTGTTGTGAGAAGCTGCATTTAGCTTCAGTGAATTTTTTTGAAAATTCAACACATTTGCCCATTTCTTGGTGGGTGATTTATGGGTTCACCTGCCCACACTGTGCTGTGTTCAGCAGTTTTTGACCCAAAATTGTCAAGAGCCCCATTCCCCATCTTCTGTATTCACCAGATCTTGTCCTGAGAGACTGATTTTATTTCCTGGGATGATAAAAGTCTCAAAGGGGAATGTTTTGATGATGTGGAAAAGGTGAAACAAAAAATGACAGAAGCACTGAAAGTCATTAAAATCAATGAGTTTAAAAACTGAGCAGTGGAAAAAATGTCTCAATAGGTTTATTGCATCAAATGGAGAGAACTTTGAAGGTGACTGAAGTTTAAAAATGCAACAACACATACACATTTTTTAATAAGTAAATTCCAGTTTTGGGGGGTCCCCCCTCATATATATGTGTATAGATACACATTCATGTGGAGGATTAGAGGCCTGTGAGTAAATAAATTTAGAAAAAAATAAAGGAAAAGATGTGGGATAAGTCTAGGATATATTAAGACATATTACAAAGACATAGTAGTTAAACCCCAGATAATTAATGCAATAATAGATACCAACACCCAAGGAAAAGGAGAAAATCTCAGAAAAAGTTTAATATATGTTGGAAAATGATATAGAAGTATCTAATATCACAAAATAAGTGATGAAGTACTACTTAAAAGGCAGTTTTCAATAAATTAACTCATGTAAATATAAACTGAATTCTAAGCATATCAGATAAAAAGATGGATTAAAAATCAAAACATAAAATCTATGTATATAAATTGAATACGACACTCGTAATATAATGTTTTTATTACTTTGTGGTGGAAAAAATCTTTTTATTTTTTTCATTTTCTTTTTTTATTGTTGTTCAAACATAATTGTCTCCATTTTCACCCCACTACACCCCCCACCCCACCCATCCCCACCTCCCACCCTCAAACCTACCCCCTTTAGCTTTGTCCATGTGTCCTTTATACATGTTCCTTGATGAACTGGAAAGCATTATGCTAAGTGAAATAAACCAGGCAGTAGAAGAGAAATACCATATGATCTTACCTATAAGTGTAACCTAATCAGCAAGACAAACAAGCAAGCAAAATACAACCAGAGACATTGAAATAAAGAACAAACTGACAGGAACCAGAGAGGAGGGATAATAGCGGAAAAAATCTTTTTAAAGAAAATCTCCTTTAAATATTTTTATTGCATCAAAATTAACTATTGCTGTTCAAACAAGGGCAATGTTGACACAGTTAATTAGGAATAGAAGAAAAAGAATATAAAATAATAACAAAACACTAAAAAAACTTAAACAAACAAAACAGAAAAACCCAACAGGAATAGTTAAAAGTTGGAAACAGCCCAAAAAGGAGAAAACTCTTTTGTTTTTAAGCATTTGAAGAGATATATACACTCATAGCAAAAAAATACAAGTTTAAATAATAATGGAATATCACTTTAGACCAACTTAACCAGCAAAATTGTAAAGATCTAATAATGCTATGTTACTTGTATTAGGTAAATCTCTACAGGTTAATGCAGAACAATCCTTACAGGAGTGTCCTTGTTTCAGACATTAACCACAAGCTCAGGAGTCCCTAGACCCATCCTCACTTCTGAACAACTGGCTACAAATCCAAAAGTCTCACAGACTCCTTCAGATTCAGTAGATTATTAGACCAGGTTACAGAATCTGGAAAACTTCTATACTTACAAATATAGTTTTATTATGGAAAAAAATATATAAATCAGAACTAGCCAAAGGGAGAGAGGAGCAGCATTAGGTCTGGGAGTTTTCCAAACATAAAGCTTCTATTGTCTTCAGAGACATATTATCTTTTAGCACATTGATATGTGCCACTATACAGATTACTGCCAACCAGGGAAGCTTACCCAAACTCTAGAGTCCACAGTTTATATTGAGGTTTCATTACATAGACACATGTGATTGAATCATTGGCTATGTGTCTGAATGTAATCTCCAGTTCCCCTTTCTCTCCTGGAGTTTGGGCTGATATCACACAGCTAAAAATTTGAACCTTCTAATCAAGTGTATGGTCTTTCTGGCATGGCCAGTCCTCACACTCAGTCATCTTGTTGGCATAAATCAAATGTAATCTCAGGGGCTCCCTATGAATAACAGACAGTCTTATCACCAGAGAAAATACAAGAATTTAGATGTTAGCTCCCAGGAGTGCAGAACAAAGGCCAGAAAAATTCATTATTATACAAAAATCTTGTCAGGGACATGCACAAACAGGAAATCTTGTGAACCAATGATGGGAATGCAGACTGAGACCCCATTAGAGAAGCAAATCTAAAGTACTTAAGCTAACTGTATATAAGCAAAAATTTATTTACAAATATTGCTCTTGGATATATATTCCATGGAAATTCTCAGACGGCTTTACAAGGCAATATGTGTTAAGTGTTTCCCAATAATGTTTCAGGTGACTAGATTTGGAGACAACCTTTGAGTCCATGTGAAGCAATAGATAATGTGCATGCAGCAGTTGTGGCAATGACTTAGATGCATACTAAGCAACACAAATTTATATTTAAAACATAGGGCAGCATGAACAAAAAAAGAAGCAAAATAATATCCACAGTAATTTTATATTTTAAAAAGACACTGGCAACAACAATAACAACACTTCACATTTGACAAAAAATAGCTTAAAATTAAAGAATATATGCTAAACACATAGCACCCCTTATGTTTAGGGGTGTGTGACAAATCATGTGGAAATGGATATAAAAGAGAGATTATAAATGAACCAAGAGTAGCTGTTGGTAAACCAATGATACTCAGATGAACTCAGAGGTACTGAGTGCTAATGTGATTAGCACTCTTTATTTTATGGTTAAAAAGGGGAGGGTGGACATTCCTGTCTCTATTGTTTTTAGGCTAAAATGTTGCTTTAATAAAATGTAAAGCATGACTATGTATATGAAAAAAGTCAGTTTATTATCTAACAAATTTAGAGTACCTATGTGGCCAGACATTCTACCACTCAATGAAGATAAATTAGACAGCTCATTTTCAGCTCTTGATGACCCTGAGTTCTTCGTGTACACAGACATGTGCACTAACCTTTAAAATACAATGAGACACTCTCCAAGAAATCAAAGCAAGGAGATGTACAAATGTAGTGTATTCAGTTTCCAGACTACACATTATTTCATTACATATACTCTGTTTTTCCATAGTCATAATACTTAATTGCAATTTTTGTTGGATGCCCCCCCTTCTTCTTTATTGCTTGAGGATAAGCAACTGGTCTATTAGCTTGCTGTAGTATCACGAGTGTCTTACACAAAAATGTAGGGTATAGTCAGTGCTCCATAAATATTTATAAAATTAGCAAGTGCACAAATGTGTCCTGGTTAAAATTTCGGAACTATAATCCTGCTTCTTTAGAATTTATTTTCATTTTCATGAATTTGAACAGAAGGGCCATGGTTGATGCGATGGGAAAATGCTGACTTGCCCAATTTTCAGTAAAATAATAATGGCTGTGAAATTATGAGAAAATTTTATGTTTTTATAACTCCAGTGTGTTAATACTGTTTATTCATTATTACCAAATTACCATAGCAAGACATGATACTATTCCATAATTTATATTATTTCTTTGAATGTCTTGGAATCAGGTATGGAATTAGTTACTGAGTATCAAGAGATGGGTTAACTATACATTCTGTTCTTGCCCTGGCTGGTGTAGCTCAGTTGGATGGAGTGTCCCATAAACCGTAAGGCTGCAGGTTCAGTTCTGGTTCAAGGTACATGCCTGGGTTGTGGGTTTGGTCCTTAGTTAGGACATGTGTGATGCAAATGATCACTATTTCTCTCTCATATCCATGTCTCTTTTCTTTCTTTCTCTCCCTCCCTCCCCCTCTCCTTTTCTCTCTCTAAAATCAATAAGCATGTGCTCAAGTAAAGATAATATATATATTATATATATATATGCACACATATCTATATGCATACATATATATGTGTGTATATATATATACATTCTGTTCTTAAGGAGTTCACAATCCATTTTCTGTGACATGTATATGAATTCAGTATTCAGGTATGCAGAAACTGGAGCAAGACCATAGATAGTGAAGAATATTTGCAATAAAGTTTAAGAAGGCAAGGGAAAACCACAGGGAAGATAATATTTAAGCTAGATCTTTAAAGGAAAGCAGGAGTTCAACAACTGGACAATTAGGAAAAAGCATCTAGAAAGTATAAATGACATATTTGGAGGATAAAATTAAGGAAAAGAACAGTATTCCTTAGAAGCTGGGAGGACTCTAGTGTTCTTGTGGGACAGATTCAGGATGAGCCTGCATAGGCAGTATGGCCCCAGTTACAGATAGCAGAGTTTATTCAGAAAGCAATGGGAAGTGATTAGTAACCTTAAAGTTCTTTAATTTATTTTCTTGGTAGAGTTGTAGTTTTCTGACTCACTAAGTTTCTGGTTCAAGGAAAAGCATCATTCAAAACTGAATGTAAAAGAAGCTGAGAGATCATACACTAACTATAATATTTTCAACCACATATTAGCACTTGGATTTGGCTTATAAATCTAATTAATTCCAGAACAGTATTTTGAGGTTCATATTCTTGTGTGGGATGCTGAATCAGAAGTATAACTAAACTATTAATATCTCAACTTGACAAAATCCATATTTACCCATGTGTATCCTGCTGCAGACATTAAAATTCTCTATGGAGAGTAGAAATTTGTTGCACATATATATAGTAGGGTAAATTAAATTAAAAAGTGCACACTCACAAGAAATGGTATGTAAATCAAAATATTAAATTAAATGTTTTACTGGCAATGATGAAATGCTATACATATGCTTTCTTCTGATGTATAAGAAATTAATTTGCTAAATTTCAAATTCACAAGGCAATTGATACTCATTTTGCATATTTTCTGAAAGGTGCTTAAGGAACATGACAAAAGTTAACCATGATTCTAACTCAAAAAGTAATTTTTTCTTGCCTATATATTTTACATGTGAGCTGTGAGTATGCAAGAGTTATGGGAAAGGAGTAAGAACATTTCAAAAGCAGTAACTGTCCTAATAATGAATTGCTTATTGTAATTATTTTGCTTACTCTGTTAACAGTCATATTACAGGCAATATGGATAAAGGATGGCCAGAATTTTTTTGTATATTGTTATATTACTAGAAATATATGATAACTATTGGGTGTACAGTATCTCTCCCTGTAAATCTCAAGAAATTTCCATAAGTAAGATGCCCACTGTAGAATCATTTCTACAGAACAATTAACTTGGAGACATTGGTGGAGGATCTCTTTGCTTTTCTAACATTCAATGACATAAAGTTTGGGTATGAATGGGGCATTCACTTACTTTATTTAAGGGAACTGGAACTCATTTATTTTACTCTGTTTTTTTCCCCAAGGTTCTCAAGAAATTAGTAAAAAAATATGCAGTAAATGTGGAGACATAGGTACTACTGTTAATGAAGGGTTTCAGACATCAAAAAATAGATTCTAAATTCAGGAATTGAGTGTAAGTGGTAACCCATTACCTTACATAATGCAGTACAAGACCTACAAGACCATGTGGAAAGCAAATTGATAGAGTTCCCCATGGATCTGGATTTATAGAAACAAACACAGACAAATTGGAAGCAGCAGGGGCTAATAATCATGGGAAACTCTGGGGTGTTTGACTGAAGGGAACATGAATAACTTGAACAGTACCACTTCAACAAAAAGCCAATTTGCCCTGGCATACACAATAATTATTCTTTTAGCACAAATACAAAGCTAAGTAAACCTTGAAAATTGCTACAACTAACTCCTAAAGGCTGAAAGAAAGAGGAGCATTTCCTCAGCTAACTCAGGTGTGATTAGCGAGGCAGTGAACCCCCCTCCCCGAGTTGTTATATACCTCCCTCTGTGTCCTTCATAGCCATATTGATTAACTATAGACTAGTCAATTAAAACTACACTAAATAGCATATTTTCCATTTTCCATCTAAAAACACCAAACATATGATGCAGTTCAGGAGTAAAAGGAGGAATCTTATGGGAATTCAGAGGAAATACCCCCATATAAAATTGTTTTAGTCTAAGAAACAGTAAGATAAGAAAAAATCTGCTTTGTATTTTTATTAAGATTGAAGAATACTCTGCATTTTTAAGGTAAAAATGACAAAACCAGCAAAGAAAATTCTTTGCTGATGAAAATATGATTAAAATTTTAAACTTTAAAATTATAAACAGAGAGAAACTAAAAGCATAGAGCAGTTCCATAGCTCATTTTCTCATGTCCTCACTTCCTTCAGGTGTCAGCTCCAAGATCACTTCACCTGTGTGACCTTCTTGAACTTTCTTTCATACACCTGGAGACCAATCTTACACTGTTATGTGTTTTGTTCTTACTACTTGCTGGTGTGTCCAACCTGCAGCCTGCAGGCCACATGCATCCCAGAATGGCTATGAATGCGGCCCAACACAAAATCATAAGTTTAATTAAAACATTATGAGATTTTTTTCTGATTATGTGTCACAGTGTATTTAATGTGTGGCCCAAGAGAGCTCTTCTTCTTCCAGTGTGGCCCAGAGACACCAAGAATTGGAAAGTCCTGCATGTGAACGGTATTCACTTGTTTATTTGTGCATTGCTTGTTGTTGCCAAAAGAAGACAGGGTCCCTTCTCTTGTCACTTGTTCTTTCACTCCATTATCAGAGCCATCTATCTCACGCTGAAGCTGCTCAAAAATCTGTCTGTAAGTTAAAGAAATGAGAGCTAGTGAGACAGGACTTCTGACCACAGCGGCAATCCTAACTAAAAACATTGCATCAGCAAAGGTGTTAACCTGTCCTTTTGGGAATAAAATAACTTTGTTTGTTTTAAGTCTATTTAAGGAAGACTGCTCCGTAAACAGTGCTTATTTCTAATAAGCTAGTTCTTTAAAAATTTAATTCACTAATTCATTATTTATACATTTAGAAATTATTTTATTAGGTACAAATTCAGAATTTTGTAATTTTAATGTGTATTGATTTTTTATTATGAAATATCTCTTTTTACCTCCCTATTTATCTCTGCTAGTAATTTTTTGCATTATATGCCGGGCACTATTTTTATGAAAAATGTTTTTCATTATTCTACTTTACATCTCTTAAGTATGTATATATATGCATATTATAAGCATTCTGACAGTTTTTTGTCCTACAATAACTTATTTGCCACATCACAAAAAATATATATTTATATAAAAATAATATATAATGTGTTATAATATTTTAAGCTGACAATTTCTTAATTGGAATATTTAGTCTACATATGGATACATCATCTTTATTATATTTGTGATGATTGCTGGAGGGAGGAAGGTATAAATCTATCTATAGTTAATGTTTTCAAAGTATGTTTGGTTTAAAGTCTGTTATAATTTGTTCCATATTTCCCTTACATGTTTTATGTTTCTTTTTGTCTTCTCTTGACTTTTATTAATCAAGGAGGTATAATTATTTCCATTTACCACCTCTATTGGCTTGCTAATTTACTAATTCTTTTCTTTTTTTTACATTCTATTCTGCATCAAGTTTTATGACAGTTAAAGATAAATAGTCACAGCACAATGCACCAAAATTTTTCTTTCTTTTTTTAAATTAATTCATTAATTTATTGTTGTTTAGTTATAGTTGTCCCTCCTTTTTTCCCATTGTTCTCTAGCCTGTTCCCCCACTCCAACAGTCAATCCCCCCATTGTCCATGCACATGAGTCCTCTATTCCTGTTCCTTTGTTGCCCTATCCCCTCCTTTTCCCTATTATCCCCTCCCCCCAGCCCATTCACTCTCAGTTTATTCTTTATTCTTTTTTATTTTTTAAAGAATTTTGTTTACTTTTACAGAGAAGAGAAGGGAGAAAGAAAGAGATGGAGAGAAATATAAATGTGTGGTTGCCTCTCGCACGCCCCGCACTGGGGCCCTGGCCCACAACCCAGGTATGTGCCCTGACTGGGAATCAAACCAGCGATCCTTTGGTTCAAAGGCCCGCACTCAATCTAATGAGCTACACCAGCCAGGGCTTTTTTTATTTTTTTATTTTTTAAAGTATATTCTATTCATTATGCTATTACAGTTTTCCCAGTTTTTCCCACTTCATACCCCCTCCACCCTGCACCCCCAAACCCTCCAGCATCCCCTGCCTTGGTTCATGTACATGGATTGTACATATAAGTTCTTTGAGTTCTCTGTTTCCTATACTATTTTTTACCTCTTCCCATGTATTTAATGCCTACCAGTTATGTTTCTTCTTCCCTGTACCTTTCCCCACTATTCTTCCCTTCCCTCTCCCCACTGAAATTTCCAAGTTTCTGATCCTATTTTGCTCATTTGTTTGTCTTCTTGATTATGTTCCACTTATAAGTGAAATCATATGGCATTTGACTTTTGCCATCTGGCTATTTCGCTTAGCATAATGCTCTCCAGGTCCATCCATGCTGCCAAGAAGGATAGGAGTTCCTTCTTTCTTTCTGTTGTGTAGTATTCCATTGTATAAATGTATCACAGTTCTGTTATCCAATCATTTACTGGTGGGTACTCAGACTGTTTCTAGCACTTGGCTATTGTAAATAATGCTGCTATGAACATTGGGGTGCATAGGTTCTTTTGAAATAGTGGTGCAGTATATTTAGGGTATAGTATCAGTGGTGGGATTGCTGGGTCAAAAGGCAGTTCCATCTTTAGGTTTTTGAGGAAATTCCATATTGTTTTCCAAACTGATGGGACCAGTCTGCATTCCCACCAACACTGTACTAGGATTTCCTTTTCTCCACAACCTCTCCAGCACTTGTTTGTTGATTTGGTTATGATAGCCATTCTGACTGGTGTGAATTGGTATCTCATTATAGTTTTAGTTTGCATGTTGTTAATGTCTAGTGATGCCGAGTATCCTTTCATATATCTATAGGACCTCTGTATGTCCTCCTTGGAGAAGTGTCTGTTCATGCTCTTTGCCCCTTTGTCAATTGGGTTGTTAGTCTTCCTGGAGTGGAGCTATGTATGTGTGTGAGTTCTTTATATATGTTGGAAATCAAACCCTTGTCTGAGGTATCATTTCCAAATTCATTTTCCCACACAGTTGGTTCCCTTTTCACTTTGTTGATGTTTTCTTTAGCCATGCAGAAGCTTTTTTATTTTGATGAAGTCCCATTTGCTTATTATTTTCTTTATGTCCCTTGCTGTAGGGGCCATATTGGTGAAAATGTTGCTGCATGAAATATCTGAGATTTTCCTGCCTACGTTCTCCTCTAGGGCTTTTATGGTGTTGCGACTTATATTTAAGTCTTTTAAACATCTTGAGTTTATTTTTGTATATAGTGTAAGTTAGTGGTCAAGTTTCATTTTATTTTCCATCAGCTGTCCAGATCTCCCAACATCATTTGTTGAAGAGGCTATTTTTACTCCATTTTATGCGTCTGCCACCTTTGTTGAATATTAATTGATCATAGACTTAGTTTTATTTCTAGCTTTCTATTGTGTTCCATTGATCTGTGTGTCTGTTTTTATACCAGTACGAGACCGTTTTGATTACTGTGGCCATGTAATATAGTTTGATATCAGGTATTGTGATCCCTCCTACTTTGTTCTTCTTTTTCAGAATTGCTGAGGCTATTTGGAGTAGTTTATGGTTCCATATGAATTTTTGAAATGTTTGTTGTATATCTGTGAAATATATCTTTGGTATTTTAATAAGGATTGTGTTGAATCTATAAAATACTTTGGGTAGAATGGACATTTTGATGGTGTTAATTCTTCCAATCCATGAACACTGTATATTTGTGTTTTACTTAATTTCTTTCTTCAGTTTTGTGTAGTTTTCTGAGTACAGGTCTTTTACCTCCTTGGTTAGGTTTATTCCTAGGTACATTATTTTTCTTGTTGCTATATCAAATGGGATTTTTGTCCTGATTTCTGTTTCTGGTATTTCATTGTTGATATACAATTGCCTTCAATTTCTGAATATTAACTTTGTGTCCTGCTGTTTTGCCAAATTCACTATTAGGTTCAGTAGTTTTTTGGTGGAATCTATAGGATTTTTCTAAGTACACTATCATTTCATCTGCAATCACTGACAGCTTTACTTCCTCCTTTCCAATTTGGAAGACTTTTATTTCTTTTTCTTGTCTGATCACTGTGGCTAGAACTTCCAATATTATGTTCAATAGAAGTGGTGAAAGCAGACAACCTTGCCTTGTGCCTGATCTTAGCGGGAAAGCTTTTAGTTTTTGCTCATTGAGTATGACATTGGCTGTAGGTTTCTTGTACATGGCTTTTATTATGTTGAGGTATACTCCCTCAATTCCCATTTTGCTGAGTGTTTTTATTATAAATGGGTGCTGTAATTTATCAAATGTTTTTTCAACATTTATTGATATGATCATGTAATTTTTGTATTTTGTATTGATTATGAGGTGTATTGTATTTATTGATTTGCATATATTATATCACTCTTGCATTCCTTGAATGAGTCCCTCTTGTTCATGGTTTATGATCTTTTTAATATATTGCTGGACCCAATTTGCCAATATTTTTTAGAGGATTTTAGCATCTATGTTCATCAGCAATATTGGCCTGTAGTTTCTTTGTTGTGACTTTATGTGCTTTTGGAATTAGGATAATACTGGCCTTATAAAAAGAGTTTGGGGGTTTTCCCTCTTCTTTAATTTTTTGGAATAGTTTGAGAAAAATCAGGGTTAGCTCTTCTCTAAATTATTGGTAAAGTTCTCCTGCAAATCTATCTGAGTTTGGACTTCTGTGTGTCGGGAGTTTTTTTATTACTGTGTCAATTTCACTAGATGATATTGGTCTATTCAGACTTTCTGTTTCTTCTTGACTCTTTTTTGGAGCATTATGTTTCTAGAAATTTTTCCATTTTGCCCAGTTTTTAAATTTCTAGGCATATAGTTGTTCATAGTAATTTCTTATGATCCTTTGTATTTCTGTGGTATTGGTTGTAATTTCTCCTCTTTCACTTCTGATTTTATTATTTGGGTTCTCTATCTTTTTTTCTTGATGAATCTGCTTAAAGACTTGTCAATTTTGTTTATCTCTTCAAAGATCCATCTCCTGAATTTATTGATCTTTTAATGGTTCTCTTAGTCTCTATGTCATTTAATTCTGCTCTGATCTAGATTATTTCCTTCCTTCTATTCTCTCTGGGCTTTTCTTGTTGATGTTCCCCTAGTTCTTGTAAATGTAGGGTTAGGTCATTTATTTGAAATGTTTATATCTCTTTAGGTAGTATTGTATTTGATGAACTTCCCTCTCAGGACTGCCTTCTTTGTGTCCCATTAGGTTTGGGTTGTTGTGTGTTCATTTTCATTTGTTTCCAGAAACTTTTTATTTCATCCTTGATCTCATTGTTTACCCATTCATTGTTTAATAACATGTTATTCAGTCCCCATGTATTTTAATGTTTTAGAGTTTTTTCTTTGAGGTTGGTTTCTAGTTTGAAGCCATTGTGATCTGAGAAAGTGCTTGATATAATATCAATTTTATTGAATTTTTGAGGCTTGTTTTGTGATCTTTCATGTGATCTATCTTTGAAAATATTCCATGTGCATTTGAAAATAATGTATATTTGCTTCTTTGGTGTGGAAGGTTCTATATATATATCAGTTAAGCCCATTTGACCTAGAGTGTCACTCAGTGCTCCAATGTCCTGGTTGATTCTTTGTTTAGAAGATCTGTCCATTGTTGACAGTGGGGAATTAAAATCCCCCACTATGAGAGTGTTGCTGTCTCTATCTTCCTTGAAATCCTCCAAAATTTTCCTTACGTATTTGGGTGCTCCTATGTTTGGTGCATTTGTTTACAATGTTTATAGCTTCCTGTTGGATTCTTCCCTTTAGAATTATGAAATGGCCTTCTTTGTCTCTTTTTATGGCCTTTGTTTTGAAATCTATTTTGTCTAATATAACTATTGCCACCCCTGCTTTTTTTTCCTGTCCATTTGCTCAGAATATTTTTTCAGCCCTTCATTTTCAGTCTGTGCAGGTCTTTTGTTCTGTGGTGGTCCTCTTGTAGACAGCATATATGCAGGTCATGTTTTCTTATCCATTGAGCTACTCTTTGTCTTTTGATTGGAGCATTTAATCCATTTACATTTAAAGTTACTATTGATAGGTACATATTCATTGCCATCGTTTCTTTTGTATCTGTGTTTCTTTCTCACTCCACACTTTCATCTTCTTAAAGCAGTCCCTTTAGCATATCTTGCAATGTTGGTTTGGTGATGGTGTATTCTTTTAACCTTCTTTTGTCTGGGAAACTCCTTATTTCACCTCCTATTTTAAATTACAGCCATGATGAGTAGAGTAGTTTTGGTTGTAGACCTTTGCTTTACATTACTTGTAATATTTCTTGCCATTCCCTTCTGACTTGTACTGTTTCTGTTGAGAAATTAACTGCTAGCCTTATTGGAGCTCCCTTGTATATTACTATATTTCTCCCTTGTTTCTCTTTACAATCTCTCTTTGTCTTTAAAATTTGTCATTTTAATTATGATGTGTCATGGAGTAGGCCTCCTTAGGTTCCTCTTGATTGGGACCTTCTGTGCTTCCCTGAACTTGCATGGCTTTTCCCCTCTTCAGGTTAGGGAACATTTCTGTCATTATTTTTTTCAAACAGCCTTTCTATCCCTTGCTCCTTTTCTTCTCTTTCTAGTATTCCTGTGGTTCCAATGTTGTACCTTTCATGTTGTCCTGAAGTTTCCTTAAGCTATCCTCACACTTTTTGAGTCTTTTTTCATGTTGTTACTCTACCTGGGTATTTCTTTCCACCTTGTCTTCCAGCTCACTGATGCAGTCCTCCACTTCATCACAAGCCACCATAATTCCTACTAGTGTATTCTTTATATCAGATATTGTATTCTTCATTTCTTCCTGGTTTTGTTTATAGTTTCTTTTCCTTTTTCATGCTGTTGTAGTTCCGACTCATTTCCTTGTAGTTGTCACTGAGTTCCTTGAGCATCCTTATAACCATTTTTTTGAATTCTATGTCTGATAGATTGCTTTTCTCAATTTCATTTATTTCTTTTGCTGGGGATTCTTCCATTCCTTTTGATTGGGGGTTCTTTCTTTGTCTCCCCATTTTAGGTGATGCTTTTTGTTTCTTTCTATGTCTCAGGGTGCTCTGCTTTGCCTGCCTGTCTTTGTAGGTTGGACTTCTGTGGTAGGAGTTCTCTGGGACCCAGTGGTGCTGTTTCTTTCATCTGCCTTGTCTTGATGCTCTAGGGTTGTACTTTCCTCCATTTGTGTGTGCTCTCTTGATATACTTGGGCTTTACCTAGTGGTGGCTTCTTTACGGGTGGGTTCTCCCCTCCAGCAGGCTCACTGGTAGTCACAACTCCCACCTTGTCTTGTATGCCTACTGTTGTTTCTGAAGAAAAATCAAAACATATATCTTCTATGCAGTGCTTTTATGAAGAGTTGGGGTTCTTGAAGCTTTAGTGACTTATAAATGAAGTCTCTCCCAAGCAACCTCTATATTGAAGAATGATATCAAGAAATTTGGTGTCCTTGTTGATCAGTAAATATTCCTTTTCAAAGGTGACCCAGTCCAAGTTCAGGTGACAGTGCTCCTTGGTTAACTTTTTTCTGCATAATTATTCACAAAATCCCTTGATCTTTAAGAGGAAAAATTAGCAAGGGGGAAGGAAACAATTGAGTTTAATCATAGCCTCAAGTAGCTGAGTTGCAGGATCAGCTTTTTGTCTTTCATTCTAATACCCTCCTTACAGAGGTGGGTACAACAATTGTCTCACATCTTCCATTTATTTATCTTGTCCTCTCCTTCTGGACTTTCTTGGATCTACTTTTGGGGCTGCAGCTTTCCCTGGGGGTGCCTTGAGCCCAGACAAAGCAGGAGGGGGTATAGGAAAAAGCCTCTGTCTTGGATAGTGATCCTCCCCATTCATCAAGCTGCTTCTGCACCCAGCTTCAGAAAAGTGATCCCAATTTACTAATTCTTATTGCATGGTGCTCTCTCCCTAATTTATTAGGAGTTATATATTTTTATCTTATCTATTTTTCCCCTCTAACCATAGTATGTAGAATGTCAAAAGAATGACATCCTTTTCCCTCTGAATCTTAAGCACTCTCATGGCCTTTCTTTCAATGCATATTTACTTTTCCATGAGAAATTGCTGTGTGCTCATTCTGCTGTCACTGACTTTTGTATGTGGAGGAATAATTTGCCATGCTTGACTCATCTGTCATTGTTTCTAGAAATGTGGTCCTCCCACCAAAACCCAAAAGTTCTCTTTTTCCCCTAATCCAGCATTATATTTATCTAGGAGCCTCTTCTATGGGGGGAAACCTGCTTCAATCTTTGACAAAATCCCTGGGAGTGTGATATCAAGGACCTGTGTTAAGATTTTGACAAGGAGACTTAGAGTCACCTTGTCAGCCAGTTTATATCTTATTAGTAATAAAGGCCATATTTTTCCCTCAATCTTTATTCCTCTGTTTTACATCTCAAATTGTTTGTCATTCAGATTGAGAAGATTAGTAAGAATTCTGAAAGACAGACACCTTGGTAAAGATTGTACCTAACAATGGTGTGCGATTGACTATGAAAATGGGATGGGGCGGGGGGATGGGGAAAAAGGGAGAAAAATTGGGGCAACTGTAGTAGCAAAAACAATGAAAAAAACTGTACTTATTGTGATCTTATATGAACTATGTTGTCCAGATCTCAGAATAGCAAAGAATACAGAATAACATGGATATAACTTCAAGATTTTGAAGTTAGATAACAGTGTCTCTTTAACAAATCCTCAGGTAGAACAGCTCCTCATGTCCTTGAGTTTCATTGAAGGTGATATCAATTCTACATGTTGTTGTTGCATTTTGTTAGATTCAGGCATTACTTATAAGGAAAGAAAGGTGTTTGTCCTGTCAAAAAAAAAGGTGATTAATATAGTAAAAACCTCTTGGTTTATTTTTCACAGACTGCATGTTACTCCTATGTAGGTGGTTCATTTCAGTCATATTACTGCTGTATAATCCTCCATGTAGACTATAGCCTTCATATCTCAATAACTTTGAATATTGAAAAAACTGAGCAACTATTAATTTTTGAGAGCTGAGTTAAATTAGTAAAAACTCTAAAGGGAAAATTCTCAAATTTCAAATATTAGGAATCCTTATTCCAATATTGCTTTAAGCCTCTTTTCTCCTTTCTTGTATTATAACACTCTTTCTAATACAATTCTTTCCCTCTTTTATTCCTAGACTAACTCAATAAACTATCCTGTGTCATTTTCCTGCTACTTTGGAAAGTATGGTATACCAGCAACAATGTAAAATATATAATACTGACACAAGGGAAACTTATGAACATTGTCTATACATCTTTAAAACATCTGAGTTTACATTATTTTTGTATTCAAAACTCAAACACAAAGAATTGTGACTCCTCTCCCTATGTTCATGTATGTATGTATGTAATATCTATTATTTACCTATCAGCTACTGAGAGAGAAAGACAAAATATATATATTCAAGGATCCTTGGCTATTTATCTTAGAATTTAATATATTTTTACTGAGTTAAATTATAATAATTTCCAATCCATGGTTATTCAAATATGTACTTTTCTTTTACTATATAAATGTGTATATACATATGTATGCCAGTGAAGGTTTTTATGTGTTGTATATGTGTACATATAATATATATGTGTATATATATATGAAATAACAATGAATGTGGGAAATGAGGGAATGTTGCATGAGTAACAGACTTTGTACATTAGTTATGTGCATGTGTGTGTGCAAGAAGTGACCACTTACATTCAAGTATAATACAGATAGTGTCATTAGACACCTGAATTATTTAAATAATGGGAATTACTTTTCTAGATCCTAAGTATATATTTACAGATACTGAAAATAGATGAAGACACCCAATTAACAGCATTCTGATAGCTTTAATGATAGAAACAGATGTTCACATTTAAGGCATCAAATTTGAGTGGTTCTCATTTAACTGCTGTTGCCTGTGAGCAATGGTCCTCTTTTTCATAGGCGAGATTGTAATGCAGATTATTGTAATTGTGTGAAAGTATCTCTATGGCTGACAATACTTCTTTTTCTTTTTCTCCTCTTTCTTTGATAGTTAAATGGGGACAGCATTTAACAAGTACAATTATGTCCTTTTTTGTTTATTATGCTGCATTTAAGCATAATTGCTTGAAGAAAGCCTGCACAGGCCTTTTCAAGCTCAAGTTCTTCATTTCCACCAAAACCCAAAGAAATATAATCCACATATTATGTTCCCTTTAATATTTCACAAATTAAAATATTAGTGATAAACCAATTAAATGAGATTAGGACTAATGTTGAAAAAAAGCAGAATCTAGTAATTTAACCTAAAAATATTGACTCAACTAGTTTGACTTTTTGTAATAGAAAAATTAAATATTCACTCTATAATACCTTACTTTTCTTGGTTAAAATTAATTATTATGTTAAGTAAATAATAATTTAGTTAAATCTAATATAAGTTAAATTTTCAGTGTGTCAGAGGAGCTCTCATTAAAGTGACTCAAATATCTCTTTCCATTTATGAATTCATGTTTCTAATAAGTAATCAATTAAGGATTTTAAAATTTAAGAAATATATTACTGGACAGTTTTATTTAGTTTTGTAGATAATTCTGATATTTTCAGAGTTGAAAGTTTTATTAATTTTTGTACTCATAATGTAACAGCCTAAATGAGGTGTGCTTAATTGTACTACAGCTATTTAGAAAACATTTTAAAATCTTCCCATATAGTGAAATTATTTCCCTACACCAGTTCAAGAAATTCCCTAGGATATACCAAGTACTTTGTCAAAGTATTCAAATGAAGAAAGTATGTTCAGGGTTATTACTAGGAAAATTGTAAAAGTAGCAATTATGATAGTTTTTTGGTTTGTTTGTTTCTCATGACAATGAAATTGTGCCTGAAGAATAGAACCAAGTGGCTAATTATGGCTGAAATTGGGCAATTACATTTTAAATTAGCCAAATGCAGGTGTAATTATTATTTTAATAAGACTAATTTCTTGAGGTAATTTGCAAATGGGAGCCTGCATTTGGTGGGAATGTAGTAACTCCAGCTATTTGACACATGGAAATATAATGTAATATTAAATATAATGTGACATATACACATACAGAGAGAGAGAGGAAATCTTATACAGTAGTAAAGGGAAGATCAAGAGCTAACATAACATTATTATATTTTCTATGAAAAATGCCCAAGAAAATTGTCAAATAGGGAAAAATATTCTAACACTTGAAGTTTGAACTATTTTATATATGAGAATTCAAGCTATCTCTGAAACCAACAACAGCTATCACAAATTATTTTTAAAAGCCCATAAAAGTGGTACATAAAAAATACCAATTTACTTTCTTGTAACTTCTTAACACTTCTAAGTCATCATTATCTCTCACCTGGTTGCTGAAATAACTACCTAATTAGTCTCTCTTCATATTTTTCCCAAACATTAGCCAACATGATCTTTTAGAACACCAGAGCAGATCACTCCCATGCTCAATGCTTTCCAAGGGTATTTTACCACACTTAGAAAAAAGAAAATCCTACAATATTTCCATGACTTATTCAGCCCTCAAAATAAATATATTTCCCACTACACTGTACTACTACTTGACATATTCCTTCTAGTCAGACCAGACTTGCTCTTTCTCAATCATGATAAGAATTTTTTTGTCCCAGGGTCTGGACAATCACTGTTTTGTAGATAACCTAGTGACTCTCTCCTTTTTTATTCAAATGATACCTCCCCAGACAATATAATATGATGATTTTATAATACTTCTATAATACATTGTACCTTTTACAAATAAATAGTTCCTTAGTTTTTATTAATAAGACCTAATGTTACAGAACAGATGGTTGGGGGGGTGATATTCTTGTGCCCACCCAGGGACACCAAAAACTATTACAGGACAGGGACCAGGGGATGAAGAGGGGTACACCGATATACTATTACCGAAAAGACCCCCACTAGGTTCAATTGTCCGCCGCCTAAGGAAAGACATCTCTCAATGCCAGAGATTTGTGAAGAGGAAAGAAGTGTTTATTTAAAGCTATACAGACTTAAAATAGTGACCTAATGTCTTCATTAAGATATCAAAGTCCTTTTGGATACCCACAGGCACCCACAGTGCTTCCTTCTCACCCTGCCCTAATTCAGGGTACGGTATCTCAGGAAAAGAAGTAGACATCTGTGATTCAGGCCGTGGGCACCATCAGCTGTGTCCTCATCCAGGCAGGATCTCTTATTCATCCAAAGCCATGTGGCACTTCTCATGGCCTACTGGCAAGAGTTCTTTCACACTTCTTCCAGGCAAAGTCTCTCCTTCTTCCCAGGCTATGTGACCAAAGGGAGCACCCCAAAGTCACATGGTCCTCTTCTACCAAAGCTTCAGGGGTCCCCACTCTGGCCAAAACCACATGGTTCTTCTCAGCAAAGCTGCGGGGGGTGTGGGGGGGGAGTGTTGCCACTCTGCCAAAGCTGAGTGGTGGTTCTCTGCTAAAGCTGCATGGTGATTCCCCACTCTGGCAAAGTCTCATGGTTCCCTTTTCGCCCAAGCTGTGGGGGTCTGGCGAACTGCATGGATCTCTCCTACATGGCTGTGGGGGTCCCCACTCTGCCAGAAGGGCATGAATCTCCCCTTTCTATTGCCACAGCCGCATGTTTTCTTCCCTTACATGGCTGCCAAGTCTGGGTTTAAATCCCCGTGCCAATCTTCCTCTGCCGCCCCATTTCCGACTCCTCCCACAATCGGCTACACTTGCCAGCACTCTCATATCCTTCCAGCTTTACTGGGCTGCCATAGTGAGTCTGGGCAGGTGTGGTCCCAGGGCATGGAGCCAATCATCTCCAAGCTCTCAGGCAGGCCAGTGTGATCAGAGGGGACCTGCCCCCAGTTACATCTTGGGTGGAAGTCCCTCCCTTCTCCCTGGCTCAAACCATGGCCACAGCTGTTTAGCATATCTATGAAACCAGTTAAAGATTATAGATATGTTAAATGACCATTTGAGAGGTTAGATGCAAAGCTGTTGCTATGCAAAACAGTTTTCAATGGCCCTGCTCCATGTGTCCCTTACCCCAACTCACACCTGTGGGAGAAGGGATGAGGACATCCTAATATTTCCTGGACACCTTGAGTTCTGAACCCCATTCCAAATCCTTATTTGGGGCTCCCCTCTTGGCTGTACCCTGTAACACTAACAGAATCTATTATGTCTGTTTATATCTCTATACTTTAGTAAATGAATACTTAAAGGATGAGGATGGATGTTTCACTGAATTTTTTTATTGCTGTATCTCTAGTTCCTATAACCATGTCTGAAACATGGAAAATTTGGAACAAATAATTATTGAAGAATAAGTAAATAAATGAATTAAATGTGACTCAGTTTGGACTCTTTCAAAGTCCTGAAGTTGGGGAAGGGAAAGATGCACTTTTCTGTCGAACAGAACTTCAATGTTCAAAGAAGTTTTCTGAAGTAGAGTTAAAGAACCCCTTCAAAGCACCAGAGTTTGTCAAAGAAAAACCAAAGCTAGTCAGTAGATAAAGTGGTAAAAACAGATTTTATTCAGGAATACGGCAATTGGAAGTAATAGGCTTCAGTATAGAACTGGGCTCAATTCCAAATACAGTATGAACAAGGGATTTACAGCTAAGGAGAAGGGTGGGGTCAGTAGATAGAAAATTACTAAAAAGAAACATCAGGTATAAGGGGAGATTCTGACTAAACCAATTTCACAAGAGTATTGCTGAAGGTAGGCAAGGGAGTTCCGATACCAAGAGTTGGGTATGAGGAATGTGATCAAATGCCAGTGGTGGGGATTCTTGCTAAATTGACTTAGCATAAGTTTTGAGGACTCTTTATTCCTTCCAAATGAAATAAAGGGCCATGGCCACTCTTATGTGACTGTGCAGGGCTTATGACTGCCTTTTCCACCAGCCTACAACCTCTGATGCTTCTGGACTTTCTCCTGGTATACTGGAAATACAGAGGATAGAACAAAGCAGTCATCAGACATATTCAGAGTCTGGGACAGGAAAATGGCTGGATTCATATATTGCTTTATTTTAAGTTTATTGGTTTTATTTATATTCAAATCACACCTCCTGCTGATGTAGTTCAGTGGACTGAGCACTGGACTGCAAAGCAAAGGGTCGCCTGTTCGGTTCCCAGTTAAGGCACATGCCTGGGTTGCAGGCCAGGTCCCCAGTAGGGGGCGTGTGAAGGCCAACCACACATTGATGTTTCTCTCTCTCTCTCTTTCTCTCTCTCTTCCCACCCCCTAAAAAAAATAAATAAAACATTTTTTAAAATCTTTCCTCCTACCCTCCAACTTTTCTGATTCACACAACCTTTTCATAAAGAATAATATAAATGAAGCTACACTAAAATTGAGTCCAAGCTGCCATCCTGTTAGCATCACTGTTAGATTATCTGCACCAGTATAAATGCCTTCCTTCTATTGATGTAATTGTTCCCCTTCCTTTCATCATAAATAACCCTTCCCTTTGTCTCCTAATAAAAACACTATCTGGGTTTCTACCTGAATCAGTGCTTCTAGTATAGCTATTCTTTTTAATCTCAAATAAGTGCTTGTTGATTCTCATTTTGGCTTTTTATTTTTTAGGTTAACATCTTTTTGTAAGACCAGCAAGACAAGTGCCCATACATAAAGTTTATTGGAACAACAATCATGTTAACTCACTTATATCTTGTCTATAGCTGTTTTGCTTCACAATAGTCAAATCAGGTAGCTGTTGCAGAGACCTCATGGCCTACAAAGTCTAAAGTATTCACTGTATGGTCTTTAGAGAAAAAACATTATGACCCCTGCCTTATGCAAGAGGCCTTAAAGTCTAGTAAATACATAGCATAATTGATAGGAACTTCAATTTAACACAACATCATAGGGATGTTGTACATGTTTTACATGTATTACTTCACTAAACCTTAAATCAATACTCTGAAGTAGATAAAACCTTTTATTAGAAATTATGGAACTGAGCTTTAGAAATATTTATAAATAGAAATAAATCAATTGAGATCTGAGTTGTAGCTCCAACCCCATCCCACCCATGCCTGCCTAGATTAAAATCCAGTTCTGTCTGATCAAAAAATTTAACATTAACATTTAAGATACTGTCTACTGGCCAATATGGGCTTTTCTGGATGTTTATTTAAAAGCAGTTATAGGTTCATAGGACATTGCATATAAAGGTACTGGGGAGTCCTTTGTGCATTCTCTCAGTCTTCCTGAAAGCAACTGATAAGTTCAACTCTATACTCCCTTTTATATATTTGAGATGCAAAGGTACCTTGTGTTGAAGGGCCAAGTGAAGAAGTAACTGGAAGGGAGGAAGTGTGGATCTGGGTAATGGGACTTCAGGAATTCATGCTGCAGCATGTTCTTAGCTACTGTTTTCCCGGTAGGCAAGCCCAGTACTCACAGACCTGAAGTACCATGATAGTCTCCACAATATCTGTTAAATGAGAGTTGAATGAGAATTGTTAGTGTCAGGAGCATTCCATATCCTTTTATCTATCATTAGTTCAGGACTGTAGATATATCCTGGTTGGCACTGAAACAGTTGTGAGTCCTTGATAGGTTTAGGTACACCATGTAAGGTAAAACTAAGGTTCTAAAGCCTAAAGCTTCCTATAGGAATATCTGTCCTTTTTATTCTTAATTATTTTTAAAATAATTATAGATTCATGGGACATCACAAAGATATATATATATAGGAAAATAATGCATAACCTTCACTCAGCCTCCCCTATGTCAATATTTGATATAATATATGCCTATACAATATCAAAACAGATAAAATCATAGTAATGTAATATACCATACCGATTCAGATTTTACCAGTTTACTGGCACTTGTGTGTTCATGTGTATATTTTTATCACATGTGTACAACCACCACAATCAAGATATGCAATTATACATCATCACAGTCTCACTTGCATTACCAGTTCATAGCCACATGTATCCCCCCCAACCCCATCCCTAACACTGGGCAACCATGATAATTTCTTATCTATAATTATGTTATTTCACAAGTGTTACAAAAAATAAAGCCATGCACTTTGCATCATTTTCAGCTTAGCTTCTTTTTTTTTTTATCTTGGCATAATTTCCTTGAATTTCTCCACATTGGCATATGAGTAGTTCATTCCCTACTGTGTAATGACTAAATTAATTTTATTACCAAGTTGTATTACATCCATGATATGTATGGATGTACCATAGTTTGTCTAACTATTCACTACTCAAAGACTTTTTGGTAGTTTCCAATTTATGGCTTTTAAAAATAAAGCTGCTATGAACATTTGTGTACAAGTCCCTGCTTGAAACCTATTCATTTCTCTGCAACAAATGCACAGGAGTACAATTGCTAGTTGTATCAGAAGTCCATTTTTAGTTTTAAAAGAAAGTACCAGGATGTTTTTAAAGTGGGTATACCATTTTACATTCTCAGCAGCAATGTGTGAGTGATTCACTGTCTCCATATCCTCATCAGCATTTGGAGTTATTATTTTTTGCCATTTTGATAGATTTGAAGTAATAGCTCATGGGGTTTTAATTGCAATTCATTTGTTGCTGAGGAAGTTAATTTTTTATTGTTTACTTGCCATTTATATATCTTTTTCAAAAAAGTGTCTGTGTATATCTTGTCCACTTTCTAATTGAACTGTTTTGTTTTACTGTTGAGATTTGAGAGTTCTTTGTGTATTCTAGATACGTCTTTGTACAATATGTGTTTTGAAAATATTCCCCCAGTATGAAACTTGTCTTTTCATCTTAATGGGGTCTTTCTCAGAGAAAATTTTAAAACCTTGATGAGTTCTAATTTATCAGGTTATTTTCCTTATGATTTTCCTTTCAGTGTCAAGCCTAAAAATTATTTGCTGAGTTCTGTCATCTTCCTAGAAGTTTTATAGTTTTATTTTGGCATTTAAACTGTATTGCATTTTGAGCTAATTTTTGTACATGGCATGAGGTATAAGTAGAGGTTTATATTTTTGCTGAGAGAAGTACAAATGCTCCAGCACCATTTATTGAAATGAAATTGTTTATATGATGCTTGGGATTTTGCCTCTCTCTATAAATTTCAGAATAAACTCATATATTAATAAACATGCTGAAAATTGGGTTAAAATACTAGGTTAATTTAGAAATTAACATCTTTATTTTGTTGAATCTTTCAACCCATGAACATGATATGCATCTCCAAATATTTAGGCCTTTGAGTTCTTTCATTGGCATTTTGTAATTTTCATCATACAAAGCCTATATGTATTTTATTAGACTTATTTTTAATATATAATATTGTTTGGAAAAACTCTAAATGGTACTATGATTTTGATTGTTTTCCACTTGTCTTTGTTGGCATCTAAAAATATAATTGTTTTTATGTGTTGATCTTGTTTGTATCCTGTGACATTATTGAACTCACTTCTTAGGTCTAGATGTTTCTCCTTTTTGTAAATTATTGGGTTTTATAGACAGAGACAATCATATTGTCTGCTGATGTGGACCCCAGCCAGAGGGGTTGATATGTTGTGGCTACAATGAATAAATTCACACAGACTACAGAAGTCCTGTGGAAAAAAAGGATGGCATGGCCACTCTCTAAGTGAGAGAGAGGGCTCTGACCCCTGCTTAGACAAGCTTTTATTGCTTTTCTGGATATATGACATTGAGGATGGTCCTCATTTACTATGCACAGATTCACTGTAGGTGATTATCTTTTACAGATAACAAAGAAAAGAATGTTACTAATTACTTCAAAGAGAAGGATGTTACAGATCAAGGGGGAAAGTGGTTGAACTGGTTACACTCCACACTTGGGAGGTTTAGCACAGACTTTGGGAAGTTAAAGACATGCAGTAAACATTTGCTGCCTCAATCCAGGGTGAGGGATTGAGTCTAGACACATAGCAGTCTAGGTACAATGCAGGACTGATTTCCCATGGGAAAACCTATCCGTGGACGTGGGTCCTGTGTGCCAACATCGCTCCCCATCAGTTTTCTAAATCAGGGGCTGGGCTACATTCTCCATACTATGCAAAACAGTTCCTTCTAGTCAAGAGAGAACATTTTATTTCTTCCTTTCAAATCTGAATTTAGTTTATTTATTTGTAGTTTCTAGAACTTGAAGTACTAGCTCAAATAAGAGTGCTGAGAGAGTTGCCTTGTTTATGATTTAGAGGAATAAATGCACTTAGGCTTTTGCCATGAATTATGATGTCACCTGTAAGTTTTTTTAAGTAGGCAATCTTTATGAAGTTCAGTGATTTTCTTTGTATTTCAGTATAAAGTAAAATTTTAATGATAAATAGGTATTATCTTTTAATGATAAATGATAAATAGGTACTTAACTTTGTAATATAACTTTTCTGCTTTAATTGATATGATTTTAGAAGATTTTTCTACTTTGACTTGTAATGGTGGATTGTGTAAACCAAAATTAATTTCAGGATTTTTTTAAGCAAAAGAAGCAGCCTAGGAGACAGAGATTCAAGTGGCAACCTAAATTGTTCTCTTAAGATAAAAGTGAAGCTGACTTTTATAAAGCTCCTATCCAACTTTCCCATTACATGCAATGAGGTTTCCAAATTGTGCAGTTATGACTGGTCAGTACAGATACAAATGAGGATATGATGTATACAACTCCAATTAGATGGGGCAGGTCTCTGGCTATTGGTCAAAGATGAAACCACAGCTTCCCTGCTGTGGTTGACTCCAACAGGTTAAGAAAGTAGAGCACAGTATAGGAAGCTACAAGTTCAGTCTGAGATTCTTCCTAGCATACAGCGTATGTGAGGAGCACTATCAAGCAATGGCCACTGGACTCTCATTGTTGGTAAAATTTAAGTCCCTGAGAAATAAGAAGTACATTTCAAGATAAATTCCTTCTCAGGGTTCATATTAATGAATCTTTCTTCTCAGGGTCCACAATTGCATAATTGATTTTTAAATATAGAACCACACTTACTATATTTGGAAGAAATGATCCAATATAGTTATGGTGTATTTATTATTGTATATATTTTTTAATTCAATTTGTTAACATTTTATTAAGATTATTTGTACTTTAAGTTCATTAGAGATATCATTTGTTTGTTTTTATACTGACTTTGTGTGGTTTTGGTATTAGAGTAATACTGGCCTTATAAAATGAGTTAAGAAGTATTCCTTCTTTAATTTTCTAGAAAAGATTGTGTAAAATTAGTGTTAATTTCTTCTTTAACTGTTTGGTAAAATTACAATATTTAGGACCATAAGACACACCTAGGTTTTAGAGGAGGAAAATAGGAAAAAAAATGTGAAGCAAAAGATGTGGTAAAATATTTAATAACATAAATAACATAATATTTCACAAATGTAAATGTAAACAGAAATCAATGGCAGCATTAACAATCACTATTCTTCCCAAATTGGGAGAGAGAGTGCATGTTATAGTTTGAAAAATATGGTATTTACTAAAACCATCTAGTCATGGAGACTTACTTTCTTGAAGTTTTTTTTCTTAATTGTTTATTTTATTTCATTATTTTTTTAAGATTTTCATTTATTTCTTTTAGACAGAGGGGGAGGGAAGGAGAAAGAGAAGGAGAGAAACATCAATGTGTGGTTGCCTCCCCTGTGCCCTCTACCAGGGACCCGGCTCGCAACCAAGGCATGTGCCCTGACTGGGAATCAAACCAGCGACCCTTTGGTTAGGAGGCCAGCACTCAATCCACTGAGCCACAACAGATAGAACTTTCCTGAAGGTTTTAAAATTACAAATTTAATTTGTAATTCTTCTTGGTTAATTTTTGGACTTCATTTTTTTCAAGGAATTCAATTCTTCTAAGTTGTTGAATTCACAAATGTCATTTTGTATGTAGTATTCATATATTATCCTTTTGCTTCTTGCAGGATCATTGTTTTGATATTCTCTGATATTTCTCACATTAATGAACTATGTATTCTTTCTTTGTGTCTTTGTCAATCTGTCCAGATTTGATAAAGAGTCCTATCTAATACACTAAGACAGCTAGTGTATGGTCAGCTTGTTACAGGGTGCACCCAAGAGGGGGGCCCCAAATAGGGATTTGAAATGGGACCCAGAACTCAAGGTGTCCAGGAAATATTAAGATGTCCTCACTGCCCTGCCTACCCCCCCACCACACACAGGTGTGAATTAGGGCAAGGGACAGATGGAGCAGGGCCATTGAGAGCTGTTTTGTACAGCAACAGCTTTGCAGCTAACCTCTGGCGTGGT
>CM052542.1:103074437-103094644 GCA_028533065.1 Trachops cirrhosus
CACCCAAGAGGGGGGCCCCAAATAGGGATTTGAAATGGGACCCAGAACTCAAGGTGTCCAGGAAATATTAAGATGTCCTCACTGCCCTGCCTACCCCCCCACCACACACAGGTGTGAATTAGGGCAAGGGACAGATGGAGCAGGGCCATTGAGAGCTGTTTTGTACAGCAACAGCTTTGCAGCTAACCTCTGGCGTGGTCATTTAACATATCCATAACCTTTAACTGGTTACATAGATATGCTAAATAGCTGTGCCCATGCTCCGAGCCAGGGGAATGGAAGTAACTTCCCCACCAAGATGTAACTGGGGAGGGGACAGGTCCCCCGAGTTACAGAGTTACAGTGCCTGCATGAAAGCTTGGTGATGACTGGCTTCAGGTCATGGGGCCACGAGGCAAGTGTAGCCGATTGTGGGAGGAGCTGGAAATGGGGCTGCAGAGGAAGATTGGTGAGAGGATTTAAACTGAGACATGGCAGTCATTAGGAGAGAACCATGCGGTTTTAGCAGAGTGAGGACCACAGCCCTGTGAGAGAGAATCACCATGTGGCTTTAGCAGAGAACCCCCACTCAGCTTTGGCAGAGTGGTGACCCCTGCTCCTCATAGCCATTGTGGAGAGAGAGTCGGCAGCCATTGGGGGAGAACCACTTGGCTTTGGCAGAGTGGCGACCACCCCCCCCCTTGCAGCTTTGCCAGGGAGAACCATGCGGCTTTGGCAGAGTGCAGACCCCCTCACAGCTTTGCTGGAGAGAACCACATGACTTTGCCAGAGTGGGGACCCCCACAGCTTTAGAATGGGGAACCACCACCCTGCTTTATCTGGAGATCCCAGCAACACAGCTGATGTTGCCGGGAACTGAGGGAGGCCTACCAGCCAAGACGGATTGCTGGGAGGAACCAGGGGCTGCCTGAGCCACAGAATTCTATTTCTTTTCCTGCGATATGGTTCCCCAGACTGGGCAAAGGGGGAAGGAAGGACTGTGTGTGTGTGTTTGTGGGCGTTTTAAGGGACTTTGGGATTTTGGTGAAGACATTAGGTCACTACTTTAAGTTTGTATAGCATTAAATAAACATTTCCTTTCCTTTTCATGAATCTCTGGCATTGAGAGATGTCTTTCCTATAAGTCGGCGGACATAATGAACCTGGGGGGCTCTTTTCGGTAATAGTATACCGCCCTCGGGCCCCCTTCAGCTCCCCTTTGTTGTTCTGTAACAAGCTCACTTAAATCAAGTCTTAGTTTAAGGTGGGTTTTAGTCTTCCATAAGTCTATTATGGGTAATTCTTTTAATATAACTTATGGATATTAGATAGATGACATATAGATAGATAGATGATAGATAATTAGTTGATAGATAGATGATAAATAATATGGTATAGATGTCTAGTATTTTGTTAGCTTGGATGAGGTTATTAATATTTTTAAATTTTTCTATAGTATTTGAAAACTGTGGTACATTTACACAATGGAATACTATGCAGCAGAAAGAAAAAAGGAACTCCTATATTTTTCAGCAGCATGGATGGAACTGGGAAATATTTTGTAAAATGAAATAAGACAGGTGGGCAAAGTCAAATACCATATGATCTCACCTCTAACAGGAACCTAATGAACAAAACAAAGGAGCTAAATAGTATCAGAGGCATGGAAACAAGGAACTGACAGGGGCTGGAGTAGATGGGGGAAGGAGATAAGGGAGGAAAGAAGGGGAAGGATCTAGTTAAGGAACAAGTATAAATGACCCATAGACATGGACAACAGAGTGGAGATTGACTGGGGGATCAGGAAGTGGGTGGGGCTGTGGACAGCAATGGGCACCATTGGGCAATTGTAATAGAACAACAATGAAAAAGTAAAAATAAAAAAGATCCAACTTTAAAATTTTTTTCTATAGTGTTTGAATAGTTTTATAATAAACACATGTTAATTTTACAACAGTAGTAAGTTAATGTTCTTTTTTCCCTTTTTAAGTATATTTTGTTGATTATGCTATTACGGTTATCCCATTTTTTTCTCCTCTTTATCCCCCTCTTCAACCTGCACCCCTCTCCCTCCTGCATTCCCTGCTCTTACTTCTTGTCCTTAGGTCATAGGAATTTTTATTACATTGAAGTAATAAGTATTCAAAACTTTTAAAATCATATATTCTAAAATAAGTTCTTTAAAAATGTTTACTGCATTCTTAAGCTAGCATATACTTTTTAATATAAAAAATTCTGACTAACATTTGGGACTGATTAGCAATCAAACAGTATGTAATTTGGAAATAATATCTTACTGTATTAAATTCTTATCCTTTTTAATAAGATGCTTCTAAATAAGCTCAATTGTACACTGTCAAAAAGGTCAGTATCTGTTATGTAAGAGCAATATGTAATGTGGTATGAGAAAGCCAAAGGCCAACTTGACTAAGACTTTTTCCCAGTCAAAACCTTAAATACGCAACATTAGAATCCCTCTGAAGACTTAAGCATATTTTTCCCCAGATGAAATGGCTTCTGGCAAAGTATAAATCAATGATGTGATTTAAATTATGTTATCTAGATAACATTCACCAACATTATCAAACAAAAATTTAAGAGAATGTCTATTTTTTCAGCCTTTCAAGACTTTCAAAGAGGTTCTCTTCATTGGACTGTCTCAAGTGATGCCTGAGGATGTTGTGATTCATATATTTGCATTACACAATGGTTCCTAGCTAGGTAACATACACTACCTATCTTTTGTTAAGAATTCTATTTCACCCTGGCTGGTGTGGCTCAGTGGATTGAGCACAAGCCTGAAAACCAAAAGGTTGCAGGTTTGATTCCCAGTCAGGGCACATGCCAGGCTTGCGGGCCAGGTCTTTGATTCAGGGCTCATGAAAGGCAACCACACATTGATGTTTCTCTCCCTCTTTCTCGTTCCTTCCCCTCTCTCTAAAAATATAAATAAATAAAATCTTTAAAATAAAAAGAATTCTAGTTCACCAAATAGACTCCAATATACCGCACCAGAGTTGACAATTGAAAATTACTTAAAAAATCCAATTGTTTTTAAAATAACATACATGAGCATTGACACTTTATTCCTTTTATTTTTGTGAGGAGAGTTACACTTCTATGAGGCTTAGAGCATTTATAAATCTGTGTAACTACCACTGCAATTATGAAAAACTTTTCCATCACACAAAATATCCCTCTTTGAGAATCCTATGAAGCAACAATTTTTCTAACCTCTAACCTCTGGCAACCACTGATCTGTTTTTTATCACTGCATTATTATTCAAAAATATCATGCAAATGAATCAGACATTATATAATCTTTGAAACTGGCTTCTTTTACTTAACAAAGTGCACTTAAAATTTACCCAAGTGTTGAGTATATCAATATTTCATTTCTTTTTATTGCTTAATAGTATTCTATTCTGTGACTGTACAAAGGTTTTTTTTTAAATCCATTAAACTATTGAAGAACATTTGAGTGGTTTACAGTTTTTGACAATTATGATTTTATATGAGATATTAAGCAAATTTGAGGGTTATTTCTTAGAAAATAATAGTGGGCAAGATTAATAGTACATGGAATTTATGGAAAGTAGATAGATGAGAATACAGAGCTTTTTGAGGGAATTGTATTTACAATGCTAAAGAAATCTAGAACCTTGTCTTATAAGCTCCTGACTGATGAGCATGAGTAATAAAAGCAATTAAAAAAAGCCAAAAAAGGACAACTGGCAGTATCAAAGGAAGGCATACTTAGAAATGGTACTTTAGATGTGGCAGAGGAAGGTAACAGACAAGGACAAGTTTCCCAGAAGTTGGAATCTGGAATCTTAAAGAAGTAACAGACAAGACAGAAAGATTAGAGGCCTAAAAATCAATTTATCCCTCCTTGTTTCTGTTCTGCAGTCAATCACTGATATTGATCTGTTTCCAATTTTTCTTGCATCAAAATCGAAGATTTATGATAGTTAATCTGTCTCTATTCTACTACTGTGTATTATATTAGGAGGGTATATAAGGGAAAGGATGTGTTTTTCAAATTATATTTTATTGATTATGCTATTACAGTTGTTCCAATTTCCCCCTTTGCCCTCCTCCACCCAGCACCCCCAATCCCTCAGGCAAGCCCCACACTATTGTTCATGTCCTTGGGTCATGTGTATAAGTTCTTTGGCTACTCCATTTCCTATATTGTACTTTACACCCCCATGGCTATTCTGTAACTACCTATTTGCACTTCTTAATTCCCTTACCTCCTTACCCAATCTCCCACACCCCCATCCCATCTTGCAACCATAAAAACATTCTTAGTATCCATGATCGAATCTCTGTTCTTCTTGTTCTATTAGTTTGTTTTTTGAGATTCAATTGTTGATAGATACGTATTTATTGCCATTTTATTGTTCATAGTTTTGATCTTCTTTTTCTTAAATAACTCCCTTTAACATTTTATATATAATGTTTTGGTGATTACAAACTCCTTTACTTCTTTCTTGTCTGGGAAGCATTTTATCTGCCCTTTGATTCTAAATGATGTCTCTGCTTGGTAGAGAAATCTTGGCTGCAGGTCCTTGCTTTACATGAAACTAAATATTTCTTGCCAATTCCTTCCAGCCTGCAAAGTTTACTTTGAGAAATCAGCTGACTATCTTATGAGAACTCCCCTGTAGGTAATTACCTGCTTTTCTTTTACTGCTATTAAGATTCTCTCTTTATGTTTAACGTTTGGCATTTTAATGATGCTGTCTTGGAGTAGGCCTCTTTACATCCATCTTGTTTGAGACTCTATGCTTCCTGGACTTGCATGCCTATTTCCTTAAAAATATCAGGGAAGTTTTCTTTCATTTTTTTCAAACAAATTTCCAATGCCTTGCTTTTTCTCTTCTCCTTCTGGTACCTCTACTATGAGAGTGTTTGAACAGTTGACATTGTCTCAGAGGCTGCTTACACTATCCTCAGTTTGTTTGGATTCTCTTTACTTCTTGTTGTTCTGATTGTTTGGGTTTTTTTTCTTTGCATTCCAAATCATTGATATGATTCTCAGCTTTACTCACTCTACAATAATTTCCCTGTAAATTATTTCAATTAGTATATGCTTCATTTCTGACTGGATCTTTCTTATGCTGTTAAGGCCCCCACTAAGTTCCTTGAGCATCCTTAGAACCAGTGTTTTGAACTCTGCATCCACTAAATTATCTCCATTTTGTTTAGCTCTTTTTCTGGAGTTTTGATCTGTCCTTTTAATTGGGCCATGTTTCTTTGTCTCTGTATTTTGGCAGCCTCCCTGTGTTTGTTTCTATGTATCAGGTAGACCTGCTATAATTCCTTCATAGTGTGGCCTAATATAGTAGGTGTCCTGTAGTATCTTGTGGCACAGCCTTATCTGTCATCCTAGCTGGGTACTAGAGTTATACCCATTGTGTGGGCTGAGTACATCCTGCTCTTGTAGTTGTGCCTTGAGCCCTGAGGGATTTACCAAGTCCAGTCAGCTGCAAGGACTGGCTGTGACCACCTGCCACCAACCTCCACCATCCATGGAGTATCAGCTGTATGAGGCAAAATAGCGGTGCTCTGGTGTGGTCTGTAGCTGTCCACTGGGTGTGCAGGCTCTGGGTTTTTCCAGATGGTGCAGGCCAAGGTCAGCCCCCACCTGCATTCTTCCTGGGGGCCACCCTGCATGAGCTATTAAGCAATCTGAGATGGCTGCTACTTGTGCCAGGCTTGGAGATTCCCAGATAAAGCCAAGCTGTGAGTCTAGACTGGCTGCTGCTGTTGCTGGGCCTGAGGCAACTTAGCAAGTGGCACTGGGGCTGCAGGTTCAATGAGGCCAGCTGTTGCCTGTTTAAGAAGTTTTAGGAAGTTGTGAAGCATAAGCCAAGACCAGCCATTTATATGGAAAAGTCATAGTTAACAGCTTGGATGGGACCATAAATTGGCTGGGACTAAGTCTCAGGGGATCTACAGGGCAGGGCAAACAGTATTAGCCAGACTAATGGAATCTCATACATGACACCTGCCAGCTCTGTGGTTCTGTGGGGGGAGGGTTCAGAAAAGGGACAATGGCCTCTGCCTGCCTTTCTGTCTGGGAGAAAGCTGTCCCCAAGTTATTGCCTTAATTTCAGACTTCACTTCCTCCCTGTATGCTACTGGTGCCTTTCAGGCTGTAACCCCAGTGCTGGAACTCAGAGGGAGTGACTCTGAGCAAGTCTATCTGTGAGCTCTTTAAGAGGAACTGCTTGGGAATCCAGAATTTGCTTCCACCAACTCAATCCCTGCTGGTTTTTGCAGCCAGAAGTTGTGGGGACTTATCTTTCTGCACTGGAACCTTGGGCTAGAGGGCCTGATGTGGTTCTGGGACTCTTCACTCCCTCAATACCCTTCCCAAATTTTTATCCACCACATGTGGATGTGGCATCATCTCATTCCGCATCTCTGCCCTTCCTACCAGTCTATATGGATGTGGTTTCTTTAATTCTGTAGTTGTCAGGCTTTCATTCAACTTGATCTCTGATGATTCTGAGTGATGATTATTATATAGTTTAGTTGTTATTTTGATGTCATTGTGCAAGGACGTGAGCCATGTTTACCTATGCTACCATCTTGACCAAAAGCCACAATGTCATTTTAATTCAAAGTTCAAAAAGCCATGAAGACTTTTTCATGTCGAATGCAAAATAATGTGTTTTACTTAGAAAACTAGGATCTGAGCTGGATTCAGTTAGTAATGAAACTTTTGATTATCTTCTTTGTAAAGAGAGTATATGTTCAATATGTAGGGGAAAAAAACTGGCATTCGGTGAACAGAGATGAGACTATAGCCAAAAAAAGTTATTATCAAACTGTATTTTATTTTAGTTATTTTTATTCAGTACATAGAAGACTATAATTTCAAAATTTTGTGGAGAATAAATGGAGTTGTTTGACTGAATTCAAGCAAATGGAACAAAGTTATTACTTATGAGTATTAATTCTGAATTTTCCCTTTTACATTTTCCATAATATTTTTCATGAGTTGCCCTGGCTAGTTTGGCTCAGTTGGTTGGTCATCATCCCTCAGAGTAAAAGGTCACCAGTTGAATTCATTGTCAAGGCACAAGTCCAGGTTGCAGTCCCCAGTTGGAGCTTGTACCAGAGGCAACCAATTGATGTTTCCCTCTCACATCTATGTTTTTCTTTTTTCTTTCTCCCTCTCTTACCCTCTCTCATGATTGACTAGCTAGACAAAAAAAAAATCCAGTGGAAGTCTCTGAGATTGTGGGGGACAGCAAAACCTCTACATCATTGATTCCAAATTAAGTAATTTTACATCCCTCTCCATACCCAGGGAACATCAGGCAATGTTTGCAGGAATTTTTTTTTTGTCAAAACTGTGATGGTACTACTGAACTCTAGTGGGTAGAAATGAGTGATATTCATAAACACAGTGCAGTGTACAGAACAGCTGCACACAATAAAGAATTATCTAACCCAAAATGTCAATAGGATCAAGATTGAGAAGCCCTCCTTTAGACAGAGAGCATCTCAGTTCTTACAAGCTATATGAGACAGAGTTCCAAGACCACCATCATCAGGAGACAAATGTGAAACACAAACCTTTATTATGTTAATGTAGTGAAATTTGGGAATTGCTTTTGAAATATTTTCTAATATAGAAAAAAATATTAAATATTCTAAATGCTTACTAATAACAACCCCATAGGATTGATGAGAAGATTAAGTTATTTTATTTGTAAAGCATTCAATGTAGGCTCTCAAAATTTACTATTAAAAAGAGAAATTGTTGTTCTTTACTGATTTTGTTCATCATCTAGTATAAGCATTATTTTACAACTTCATTTTGCAGAGTAGGAAGTTAAGATTCAAGATAGGTTAAGTAACTTGACCATAATCACTGAGGTAATAAATGATAAATCTGGGATATGAACCTGAATAATCTGGCTCTCAAGTCCTTGTCTTCAATACTATGCTATGACTGCTTCTCACTTGGAAAAAAAAACATGAAGTCCCATGGATGTGGAACATTTCACTTAAACTGGAATTTTTTTCTCCATGTATTAACTGATTATAGAATTAGCTGCTCTTGGAGACTACATATATGGTGGAGGCTACATATATAGAATCAGCTGTTCTTGAAGGCTAATTGATGTTGATTAATCAGGATATTATCATACAGAAATTCAGGTGGTTGTAGAAAGTTTCTATGATATATGTAGACTTCATATGGAGAGGTGGTGAGCAACCAGAGTAAACATAAAATTAGACATTGAAATCTTATATTTTTAAGTAAAATAAATAACTATGCTGAGTCTAAGTAACTATGCAGACTAAGTTTGCTCAGATACCAGGCTACTGGATCACTGAATGATTGGTTGAATTTACAGCAAACTCCCCTTTAACTTAAAACCTGAGAAAAATATTCTGATAGATTTGATCTTTAGAGTGAGAAAATAGAAGAGTATATATTCACTGAGTTTGGGAACATCCCTGACATAAATCTCTACTCAATAAAGTATGAAAATAGAAATCAGTGAAGAAATATGTAAAGATAGCATAATTTTTATGTGTGACTAATGGGGTAGAAAGTGGTAACATATCTATAGGTTAAGATTCTCCAATCACCTACTCAGTCCTTTTGGTCAGGATATGGGGAACTGCTTCAGGATGTGTCAATCATAGCTCAAAGTAATGAGTTCAGGGAATTGATAGCTGATGCAAAAATATCCAGTTAGAGCCTTGAATATGTTAAGAAATGAACATCACTGTTATAGTATGATTGCTAATTAAGAATCTTTTCATTACAGATGTGAAGGAAGCCATCTTACCAATTACATGGAGAAATTCTGCATTCATTCATTCATTCATTCATTCATTTAATAAATACTTTTTTAAGTGCCAATTATGTGCCAGGCATTCTTCTATTTCCAGGAGAAACCACAATAGATAACACAGATAAGTTCATGCACTTGAAAAGTTACCTTTTTTAGTAGAGGAGACAGACATTAAATGAGTACATATTAAAGTTAGCTTAAGATAAATGTGATTTTTTCAACTAAAATAAAGATGTGGAATGGAATATAAATTGAAGGAAGGAGGCTTGGATCAAGGAAGGCTTTCCTGAAGAAGGGGCATCTAGGCAAATTATATATATATATATATATATATATATATTATATATATATTATATATATATATATAAAACAAATAAAGGAGCAAGCAAGGAAGACATTTGGGGGAAGGCAGATGGAATAATGACAATGAATACTTAATATCAAACCATTGATATATATGTATTTGATAAAAAGGATGAAAGCAGATTAAATAAGAATATTTATAGGGGATCCAAGATAGTGGAAGAGTGAGTATTAATTACACTAATCTCTTCACAGAGTCAATCTGGAATTACATCTAAATTGTGAAGAAATCACCCAGAACAAACAACTGAACAATAGTGACAGAGAAGAGTATAACCATGGACAGACAGAAGAATCAGCTTCAGTACAACATGACAGGTAGGGAGTGCCATGGAAATAAGAGAGGGCTGGCTGGGCACCCACAGGTGGCAGCTGAAGTGTCAGAGGGATATTTAAGTAGCCAGTTAGATCATCCTGAGAAGTATGGCATCTAAACCCTAAGCTGGAATCCCCAGCCTAGAGCACCAGAGCATGAAAAGTACACAGATAACATCTACCTGTGAAAAGTGGCATGGTTGCTCTTTGTCAAAGATCTAGAGCTAGAGATGCAAATGGTGGTTAAAGGACCAATGCATAAATTTTCATTTGCAGTCACTTACCCTGGGCTCCAGAAAATTGGGGAGGTGGGCAAAGTAGACTCAAGATACTTGAGGAAAGACTGGGGTTGGAGGCTTTTGGGAGAGAACTGAGAGAGTAGCTGCTGGGATCCCAGTGCTGAGTCATCCCCCATACTGCAGCAGCCCTATTGCTCACACAGACCACTCCCCTCTGAGCAGCAGCAGCCTGAAACGAAAAAATAGCCCTGACCCCATGAGGGATTCTGCCCTGCCTTATTGTGCTTAAGCATGACTGCTGATTTCAAAGTGACAAGATTAACTACTGAAAGAGTCAGCCACAGACAGTAGATTCCTCCTGGTAGTCTCTAACAGGCTGCCTAAGGTCAGACAGGGTCATCATCTGACATCACCAGAAGCAGATCCAGAAAGAAAAACAGTGGTAAATACTGGAGGCTATTGAGACAAAATCCACCATAGTCTTCTCCAAGACTTGTGATATTTTCTTGCTTGCATAGCTTTTTAACATGCATTACTTATCCTTCAAGTTTGTGCATATTGTCACTAAATTGTATACTATACTTTGTTTCAATTCACATATTTTCCCCTCCTTTCTCTTACCCCATTTTGCCTTTTTCTTTCCTCTCATTATTTTTGTTTTAAATTTTGTTTTCTCTTTTACTACAGCTTATTTCCATTCCCCACTCTTACTATTAGTTCTCCAACAAGCCTCTGAAAATCAATTATCTTGTCAATGGTCGGCTCACATTCTTTTTCCCATTCTTAAACTACCTATGTGCTCTATCAACCTTAGCAATCTTTGCTCATTGGTTGTGCATAGGGTAATTGTTGGTGCATTTTTTTTCCATTTTATCTCTAGATCTTCACTAATTCCATATTTCAAATCTCAAATTTTATAGTTTCATTTTCCTACTCTATATTTTTGTCTCAAATTTTAATTGTTCCCTGTCTTAGCCTGGTTTTTATTCCTCACTCTTAGTATTTCTTCCCCCTGTATCATCTTGAAATCACTTCCATCTCCTCTTAAGATTTTCTTTCTTTTTCCCTTCTTATTCCCATACCACCTATATTAATTTTAGTTCATTTGAACTTGATAATGCTGTGGTGGATCTTTCTCTCCAATTTGCTTCCCTTTTTTATTATTTATTTACTTTTGTTCCTTTTTCTTTCTCTCTCTCACATTTTATTTTATTTTATTTTATTTTCTGTTTAAACCTAATACTACATGTCTTTCTTCTTTTACTCCATTCCACCCTCTTCATTCCCTTTTTTAATTTATGCTGTAAATTATACTTCCCCTCTTCACATAGCTCTGATTCCCTACTCTTATTACTACTGTACCCTCTCAAAACCATTTTTCTTTTACTAGGTCATCTCATATTTGCTCTCCTTTATTATAATAGTCTTAAAATTTACATGCTTATTAATACTGGTTCATTTGCTGTTGACAGTGGAATTGAGGATGGGAGTTATTTTTGCATGCATGGATTTGTTTCCTGAGCTGTGTGGTTTTCTTCTTGTAGCATCTGCACAAACATACAACATGTGGTTCGTGGGGTGACCCTCAGTCAACCAGCTAGAGGGAATGATCCATCAAAGAACAACCCAACAACAATCAAAACCCAGTTATATCCAGAGAGCCAAAATAAATGGCATAAAAGGCTTCCCAAGAATATCAAGTTCAGGAGATCAAGGAGACTGCAGCACTGAATCACACAGGCCTCCTACCATAGAAGTTCACACCACAAAGATAGGGAGTCTAAACAGATCAATTTAAGAAGCAGAAGCAAAAAGAGAAGTCTCCAAAAAATGGGAAGACAAAGAAATAATTCCCAATAAAAAAGAAAGGAATAATTCTCAGAAAGAATGCTAAATGAAATAGAGGCAAGTAAACTTTCAAATGCTGAGTTCAAACAATGCTTATAAGGAAGCTCAATGAGCTCAGTGAGAATTACCAAAAACTACAGGGAAGCTACATGGAACTTACTGTGAACTACATCAACATGAAAAAGGACATAAAAACTATCAACAAGAGCCAAAGGAAATGAAAAATACAATTTCTGAATTGTAGAACACAATAGAAGAAATCAAAAGCAGGCTAGATGAAGCTGAGGATGAAATTATTAAGCTGGAAGACAGGGTAGAAAAAAATTTCCAGAAAGAGCAAGAAAAGGAAAAAAGACTCAAAAAGAATGAGGAGAGGTTAAAGGAACTTCAGGACAACATGAAATGTAATAATATCTGTGTAATAGGGAAACCAAAAGGAGAAGAAGAGGACCAAGAGATAAAAAATCTGTTTGAAAAAGTAATGATGGAAAAGATCCCTATTTTGATGAGAGAAAAGTCACACAAGTCCAAGAAGCACAGAGGACCCCCATCAAGAGGAAACCAAAGAAGCACACTCCAAGACATATCATAATTAAAATAGCAAAATTCAAAGAGAAAGAGAAAATCCTAAAGACAGCAAGGGAGAAACAGGAAGTAACATACAAGGGGGCTCTGATAAGACTAGCAGCTGACTTCTCAACAGAAACAGTACAAGTCTGAAGGGAATGGCAAGAAACATTCCAAGTAATGAAAAGTGAAAGCCTGCAACCAAGACTACTCTACCCACCAAGGCTCTCATTTAAAATGGAAAGCAAAATGAGGAGTTTCCCAGATGAAAGTAGGCTAAAAGAATACACCTCCAACAAAGCAGCATTGAAAGATATGCTAAAGGGACTGCTTTAAGAAGGTGAAGAAAAAGAGAGACAGGAACATAGGTAAAAAGAGGAAAAATCAATAAGTACATATCAATAATAACCTTAAATGTAAATGGATTAAATGCTCCAATCAAAAGACATTAGGTAACTGAATGGATAAGAACACATGACCCACTCATAGGCAACCTACAAGAAACCCACCTAGAACAAAAGACCTACACAGAGTGAAAGAAAAGTGTTGGAAAAAAAATATTCCAAGCAAATGGACAAATGGACAGGAATAAAAAAGCCAGGATAGCAATACTTATATCTGACATAATATACTTCAAAACAAAGGCTGTAAAAAAGAAACACAGAAAGACACTTCATAATACTCTGAGGAAGATCCATCATAAAGACATAAACATTGTAAACATATATGCACCTAACATAGAAGCACCAAAAAAATAAGGAAAATCTTGGAGGATTTTGAGAAAGATATAGATAGCAACACATTTATAGTATTAGATTTTAACACTCCACTGTCAGCAATGGGTAGGTCTTCCAAACAAAAATATCAACAAGGATTTTGTGGAACTGAATGATTGACTAGATCAAATGGACTTAACTGCTGTATATAGAACTGTTCATCCCAAAGAAGCAAAATACACATTCTTTTCAAATGCACATGGAACATTTTCAAAAGTAGATCACATGATAGGACAAAAACAAGCCTCAACAGATTCAAGAAAATTAAAATCATATCAAGCATTTTCTTGGACCACATGGGCTTGAAATTGGAAAACAACCTCAAGGAAAAACTCAAAAGCATTCAAATTTATGTAGACTGAATAGCATGCTATTAAACAATGAATGAGTTAATAATGAGATCAACTAAGAAATCAAAAGTTTCTGGAAACAAATGGAAATGAACACACAATAGTCCAAAATCTATGAGATACAACAAAGATAGTTCTGAGAGGGAAGTTCATAGCAATACGGGAGGGACTACCAAAAAAAGATAGAAACAGTTCAAATAAATTACCTAAACCTACAACTACAAGAACTGGAGGAACAACATCAAACAAAGCCCAAAGTGGGTAGAAGGAAGGAAATAATCATGATCAGAGCAGAATTAAGAATAGAGACTAAAAGAATAATTCTAAGGATCAATAAATCCAGGAGCTAGTTCTTAGAAGAAATAAAGAAAGTCAACAAGACTTTATCCAGACTCATCAAGAAAAAAAAGAGAGAGGACCCAAATAAATAAAATCAGAAAAAAGAGAGGAGAAATTACAACTGATATCACAGATATACAAAGGATTGTAAGATATTCCTACAAACAACTATATGCCAAGAAATTTGAAAACATGGGTGAAATGGACACATTTCTAGAAAAATAAAGTTTCCCAAAACTGAATCAAGAAGAAACAGAAAGCCTGAACAGACATATAGCAGCTGGTGAAACTGAAGTAGTAATAAAAAAACTCCTGGCACACAAAAGCCCTGGACTGGATGGTTTCACAGGAGAATTGTACAAAACATTTAAGGAAGAGCTAATCCCTATCATAATCAGACTATTCCAAAAAAATCCAAGAAGAGGGAAGACTCCAAAACTCTTTTCATGAGCAGCATCATCCTAATCTCAAAACCAGATAAAGACACAAAAAAGAAAGAAAACAACAAGCCTACATCTATGATGAGCATAGAGGCTAAAACCCTCAACAAATGATTGGCAAACTGCATACAGCAATACATTTAAAAGACCATATACTATGATCAAGTGTGATTCATACCAAGAATGCAAGGATGGTACAATATTCGCAAAGCAAAAAACATAATATGTCACATAAACAAAAACACAAAAATCATATGATCAAACCAAAATATGCAGAAAAAGCATTTGATATGGTACAGCATGCATTTATGATAAAAACACTCAGCAAAGTGGGAGTAGAGAGATCATACCTCAACATAATAAAGGCCATATAAGAGAAACCTACAGCTAACATCATACTCAACAGGCAAAAACTAAAAGCTTTCCCACCAAAATCAGCAACAAGACAATGGTGACCCCTTTCAGAATTTCTATTCAACATACTATTGGAAGTTCCAGCCACAATGATCAGACAAGAAAAAGAACAAAAGGCATCCATAATAGAAAAGAAGAAGTAAAACGGTCATTATATGCAGATAACATGATAGTGGACATAAAATACCCTATAAACTCCACCAAAAAAACTACTTGACCTAATAAGTGAATTTGGCAAAACAGAAAGATACAAAGTCAATATTCAGAAATCAAAAGCATTTCTGTACACCAACAACAAAATATCAGAAACAGAAATCAAGAAAAGTTGCCATTTGCTATAGCAACAAGAAAGATAAAGTACCTAAGAATAAACTGGCCAAGGAAGTAAAAGACATGTACTCAGAAATCTACAGAACACTGAAGAAAGAAATTAAGGAAGACACAAATAAATGGAAGCATGTACCATGTTCATGGATTAGAAGAATTAACACCATCAAAATGTTCATACTACCCAAAGCAATTTATACATTCAAGGCAATCCCTATTAAAATACTGATGACATATTTCACAGGTGTAGAACAAATTATTTCAAAAATTTATATGGAACCATAAACAACCCTGAATAACCTCAGCAATTTTGAGAAAGAAGAACAAAGTAGGTGGGATCACAATACCTACATCAAACTATGTTACAAGACCACTGTAATCCAAACAGTCTGGCACAGGCATAAGAATAGACACATAGATCAATGGAACAGAATAGAGAGCCCAGAAATAAACCCATGTCTCTATAGTCAATTAATATTCAACAAAGGGGGCAGAAGCATAAAAGGGAGTAAAAATAGCCTCTTCTTCAAATGGTGTTGGGAGATCTGGAGAGTTACATACAAAAAAATGAAACTCAACCACCCACTTATACCATATACAAAAATAAACTCTAGATGGATAATAGATTTAAATATAATCACAACACCATGAAAGTCCTAGAGGAGAAGAGAGGCAGGAAAATTTCACATAGTCTATTCAGCAATATTTTCTCTGATATATCCTCTAGAGCAAGGGACATAAAGGAGAGAATAAACAAATGGAACTTAACAAAGTAAAAACTTCTATATGGCTAAAGAAAACATTAGCAAAATGAAAAGGGAACCAACTGTATGGGAAAATATATTTGCCCATGATACCTCAGAAAAAGGTTTGATCTCCAAAATATATGAAGAACCCTTATAACTCAACACCAAAAAGACAATCCAATTTTAAAAAGGAGCAAAGGACCTGAACAGACACTTCCCCAACGAGGACATACAGAAGGACCAGAGACATATGAAAGAATGCTCATCATCACTAGCCATTAGAGGGATGAAAATTAAAATCACAATAGACACCACTTCTTACTTCTCAGAAAGGCAACATAAACAAATCAATAAACAAGTGTCAGTGACGATATGGGGAAAAGGGAACCCTAGTGCACTGTTGGTGGGAATGCAGACTGGTGCAGCCACAGTAGCTGTTTTCCACAGCTACTGTGGAAAACAGTATGGAATTCCCTCAGAAAACTAAAAGTGAAACTGCCTTTTGACCCAGCAATTCTACTTCTAGGATTATATCCTAAGAGCACTGAAACAGCAATCCAAAAGGACCTATGCACCCCAATGTTCATAGCAGCACAATTTACAATAGCCAAGTGCTAGTAGCAACCTAAGGTCCCATCAGTAAATGAGTGGATCAAAAAACTATGGTACATTTACACAATAGAATTCTATGCAGCAGAGAGAAAGAAGGAACTCCTACACTTGGTGACAGCATAGTTGAAACTGGAAAGCATTTTGCTAAGTGAAATAAGGCAGGTGGTGAGGGGCAAATACCATATGATCTCACCTTTAACTAGAACATAATCAACAAAAGAAAAAAAGCAAACAAAATATAACCAGAGACAATGAAATTAAGAACAATCTAACAATAGCGTGAGGGGAGGGGGGAGAGAACAGTTGGGGGAAGGGTTTTCAGGAACTACTGTAAAGGACACATGTACAAAACCAAGGCAGAGGGTGGAAGCAAGGGAGGGAGGTGGCTTTAGCTGGGGTGGAAAGGAGTTGGGGGGGAAATGCAGACAACTGTAATTGAACAACAATAAAGTAATTTTAAAAAAGTAGGTTAAAAGTTGTGAAAACACAAAGCAGTTTACTCCTGTATTATTTATTAATTATGTATTATTTTCCATAGAAACAACTGTAAACCTACTTTTGTCCACCCCTGTACATACTGATGGGAATGTAAAATGGCCCAATAAATTTATAAAACAATCTGGTAGTTTCTCTAATGATTAAACGTGAAGTTACCATATGACACAGGAATTTCACTCCTACATATATGTCCAAGAGAACTGAAAATACATGTTCACATGGAAATAGTAGCTTAATTTATAATAGCAAAAAGGTAGAAACAATCTGAATATCCATCATGGGACAAATGGAATATTATGTGGTTATAAAGGGAATGAAATACTGACACATCTTATAACATTAATGAATCTTAAAATCATTATGCTAAATGAAAAAATACAGAGACAAAAGATCACATATTATATGATGCTACTCATTTGAAAGTCTAGAATAGAGAATTCTATGGAAAAATAAAATAGATTAGTAATGGATTAGGGCTAGGTGGAGACATCTGGAGGTTAGGAAGTGATAGTTAAGGGGTATGAAGTTTTTTCTTGACATGATGAAAATGTTTTAAAACTGACTGGAGTAGTTTTTGCATGCCTGTGAATATACTAAAATCATTGAATTGTGCAGTGGGTTAATTATACATTATGTAAGTTATATTTTAGTATATCTGTTAAAAAATGATGCACATTAAACACACAATAACCAGGAAGAGGACCATTAACAATAGCAACAAAGAGCATTAAGTCCTTAGCAATAAATATAAGAAAAATATGTAAAATCTATATAACACATTTATTTAATTCTAAAGGTTATAAAAGTAGACTTTAACATGTGGAAAAGCATTGATTTTAGTTAGCTAAATACTTTTTACAAAGTGTCTGGAAAAATATAATTATTTCATCATGAAAAAGTGGGGCAAATACAAAGCAAAATTACTATGTTAGAAATAAGTTAAAATACATCATCAATCATAGTAACATTCAGAGAAACAGATTTAGTGGAACACACAGATAATTTATGAAAGCAATGATTAATATGCTCTTGAGAATAAAAGATGTTAATTTCATGATGAGTAATGTGCAGAGAGAGGAGAATTAAAATATGGTAAAGTTTTCTGTTTTCTGTTTTGTAGATGACAGATCCTGACAGCCACTATATATTCAGAAAGTACAAATACAAACTCCTAGGTAATAGAATTAAAGTGAATGTTACCAGAATACTAGAAATGTTTATGATATACTAATATAATATCACAAATATTTATTTTTAATTTATATGTAATTTGTGTGAATGTGTTTATGTGTAAAAAATAATCTAGAGCAAAATTTTACACAGAAAAGTTTACTGACCCCACAAAAACATGATAATATTATAATGTCTAATATTTATTCAGGGCTATCACAACAGGTAAATCAAACTAGCTCACAAAAGCACTCAGCTAGTAGAATCTTCACTTTTCTTCAGATCTGAAACTTTCTTCCAAGATCAGTGTCCAGGCAGAGTATGGAAGGAATGGTGGAGGTATAAACTTTTAGACTTATTGACTTTTGACCTTATTTACATTTTCAGTGGCTAATGATATTACAGGAGTTTGAACCATTCTGCACAATCTAAGAGTTTCTTGAATTTGCAATCTCTTTTTATTTAGAAACTCAGGACCGCAATTATGTTTTCTCACTTGCGGTTTTTGTCAGTTTACATATTGTGTGTTTTACATCTGAATTTTTTTGAAATGATCAAGAACTCTGTAAGGTTTTCTTAAGCTCCGCTGAGGAGGGAATGCCAATCAGCCACAAAATCAGGCAGTGTAGAGCGTTATTGGGGTTTGCGCGAGGTCTCCACAGTCCACACAGAGGTGGGCTAGTGGAGAATAGCGGGGAAACAAAGAGTAGGGCGGGGTTTTATACACCAAATCCGGGGGTCTTCACGAGGTCTGGAGATTGGTCCCTCCAGGACAAAGTGGCAACACATCATTGGCAGTCTTCCTCACTCTGGTTGCTATGGCAAAGTCCAGAGTCCAGGCCCCTTGACCTGATGTCAGCCATCTCTTCCTGGTTGTAGTTCAGCTGCCGGTTTGTGTCCTGCCACGCCCACCCTGACAAACTCAATAACATTAATATATACCATATTTTTTCATACCATAAGACACACCTAAGTTTTAGAGAAGGAATATAGGAAAAAAAATTTTAAGCAAAAATTGTGGTAAAATATTTAATAACATAAATAACATAATATTTCACCAATGTAAATGTAAACAGAACTCAACAGCAGCATTAACAACCATTATTCCTCCCAAATTTGGATGGAAAAAGGTGTGTCTTATAGTCAGAAAAACTAGTGTATTTACCATCTAATCCTCATACTGTTACAGAACAACATGAGGCCAAGGCGGGGGCTGAGGGCTGTATACTATTACTGAAAAGAGCCCCCCAGGTTCATTATGTCCGCCGACTTATAGGAAAGACATCTCTCAATGCCAGAGATTCGTGAAAAGGAAAGGAAATGTTTATTTAATGCTATACAAACTTAAAGTAGTGACCTAATGTCTTCACCAAAATCCCAAAGTCCCTTAAAACGCCCACAAACACACACACACAGTCCTTCCTTCCCCCTTTGCCCAGTCTGGGGAACCATATCGCAGGAAAAGAAATAGAATTCTGTGGCTCAGGCAGCCCCTGGTTCCTCCCAGCAATCCGTCTTGGCTGGTAGGCCTCCCTCAGTTCCCGGCAACATCAGCTGTGTTGCTGGGATCTCCAGATAAAGCAGGGTGGTGGTTCCCCATTCTAAAGCTGTGGGGGTCCCCACTCTGGCAAAGTCATGTGGTTCTCTCCAGCAAAGCTGTGAGGGGGTCTGCACTCTGCCAAAGCCGCATGGTTCTCCCTGGCAAAGCTGCAAGGGGGGGGGTGGTCGCCACTCTGCCAAAGCCAAGTGGTTCTCCCCCAATGGCTGCCGACTCTCTCTCCACAATGGCTATGAGGAGCAGGGGTCACCACTCTGCCAAAGCTGAGTGGGGGTTCTCTGCTAAAGCCACATGGTGATTCTCTCTCACAGGGCTGTGGTCCTCACTCTGCTAAAACCGCATGGTTCTCTCCTAATGACTGCCATGTCTCAGTTTAAATCCTCTCACCAATCTTCCTCTGCAGCCCCATTTCCAGCTCCTCCCACAATCGGCTACACTTGCCTCGTGGCCCCATGACCTGAAGCCAGTCATCACCAAGCTTTCATGCAGGCACTGTAACTCTGTAACTCGGGGGACCTGTCCCCTCCCCAGTTACATCTTGGTGGGGAAGTTACTTCCATTCCCCTGGCTCGGAGCATGGGCACAGCTATTTAGCATATCTATGTAACCAGTTAAAGGTTATGGATATGTTAAATGACCACGCCAGAGGTTAGCTGCAAAGCTGTTGCTGTACAAAACAGCTCTCAATGGCCCTGCTCCATCTGTCCCTTGCCCTAATTCACACCTGTGTGTGGTGGGGGGGTAGGCAGGGCAGTGAGGACATCTTAATATTTCCTGGACACCTTGAGTTCTGGGTCCCATTTCAAATCCCTATTTGGGGCCCCCCTCTTGGGTG
>CM052542.1:103095144-103136946 GCA_028533065.1 Trachops cirrhosus
ATGAAAGGCAAGGACTTACATCCCAGATTGCTCTATCCAGCAAAGCTTTCATTTAGAATGGAAGGGCAGATAAAGTGCTTCTCAGATAAGGTCAAGTTAAAGGGGTTCATCATCACCAAGCCCTTATTGTATGAAATGTTAAAGGGACTTATCTAAGAAAAAGAAGATAAAAAACATGTGCAGTAAAAAGACAGCAAACTCAGTTATTAACAACCACACCTAAACAAAAACAATCTAAACAAACAACTGGAACAGGAATGGAACCACAGAAATGGAGATCACATGGAGGGTTAGCAACAGGGGAGGGGGAGGAGGAGAGAGGGGGGAAAGATAAGAAGAATAAGTAGCATGGATGGTAGGTAGGAAATAGACAAGGGGAGGGCAAGAATAGTATGGGAAATGTAGAAGCTAAAGAATTTATGACACATCTACATGAACTAAAGTGGGGAAATGTGGATGGGAGAGGGTGGAGGGGAATGAAGGGGGGATAACAGGACAACTGTAATAGCATAATCAATAAAATATATTAAAAAAAGTTCTACCTTGTAAGTAATAGCAATATTATTGGGAGATACTTTAAACTATATTAATATTCTGTTTTTTCATCAAACTTGTAATTATTTATTTACCTACATATGAATAAACTCATGGATTTCTATTTTATGAAATAAGTTATATAACCATTACTATCATGATCATGATAAACATATTGCTCATGATTTGTCCAACAGGAGGTTATTTGATTGGCTTCTGTGTTCTTTTAGAATAACTCAGTTATTTGTTGTGTACATTCTTATTTCCTGACATGAAAGTTATTCTAAGCACATCTATAGAATTCCTTTCCTTGCTTTGGAATCTGCCTTGATTCATTTCAGTGATGAGTAGTATTTAGAAGCCAAGCTATGGGTGTGTATGTGCTCACTGCTATTGCGGTGTCACTGATTTCAGGCCCTCAAAGAGACATTTTATCTATATGTATTTCTTTCTGAACACATGAAAAACCTAGGACATAATTTAGTTTTATTTTTACATTTCTAAATTTCCTTTTTGTATTCTTAATTTGTTTTTCTAAGAATTGAGAAATGAAGCCATTATCCTTATAACTTATTTGTTAAATTCTCCAATATGTAGCCATTCTTTTATATTCCTCTGTGGTCTCTAATTTTCCATATTGCGTCACTTCCTAACATGAGTAGCCTCATCACTAGCTTTGCTATAATATCCCACACCTGACTAGACCTTTCTCTGAACATATTCTTTATTTCCTTGGACTCACATATCACTCCTGCTGCCACCAAGTGTAGAAGCACTCCTCAAACTAATCACTCTGATATCTCATCCAGTCTGCCTGTCAAGGGCATACTTCTTACTGTGGTCCACCTCTGACAGCCTGTCTGTGCCATGGTTCTTACCCAATCTCAACTCAGACACCTACTTTGATCTCTCCCACCTAATGTATTTAGGACTGAATTATTCAGGAGGTAAAAATGGAAGAACTCTTACTTGGTTATTTTGATTGAAAATTTTATTGAGATAGTTGTAGATTTACATGAAGATAAAAGAATAGTTATACAGAAATCCCAGGTTACTTTTTTTTCCAGTTACCCTATTTGTAAAATTTTGCAAAAGTATATTACAAAATCACTGACATTTATATAATTAATCTTATTCCATTTTCTAGTTTTACATTATTTATTGGTTGTGAAGTTCTGTGGGTGTATTTAGCTCTACACAATTTTATTACTTGTATAGATTTGTTTGTTCGCCATACAATTATCAGAGTCAAGATACCATACAATTCCATTGCCACAAGGACCTTCGGTGTTAAGCCTTTTGTAAATCCACCCAACTTTCGACTGCCCACTCCCTACTTCATTTCCAGCCCAGGGCAATGGCTACTCTTTTTTATTTCTAAAATTTTGTCACTTGAAATATTATTTGTTCTGACAGCTGAGAGGGAAATATATTACTGCTGCACAGGGCAGGGAATTAAATATCTGAAACCGTACCAATTCTCTGATGAATCTTTTAGCATTTCTATGTTAGAAAGACAATTTTAATTAAAAACTGTAGCATTAGTCAAAATCAGAATTGTTGAAAATTCATAATCTTTAGGAAAAAAGGTTAAATTTCTGGCCATAGAAAGAACCTCTTGGTGGTAAAGTAAATGCTCACTGGCATTAGAAGATGAAAGTTGTCAACATAGCTATGGCCTCAGTTGATTCTAGTTTCCAGTTCTGGATTTTTTCCACATAATTTCAAAACCAGCTTCATTGTGACACAAATACCAGTCCTCTCCTCCTCAGAGATTCTCCATTCAGTGAGGTGCCATCCCCTGTAGTCTTAGGCCCTGTCAGACAGTGTACCCTTGTCAGAGGTCTGCATTTTAGCCCTGTAGGGACTCTGCCATGACCTACTGAAGCAACATGGTCTTCTGAAGTACATCTCTGCTTGGACACAAAGGTCCCATTTTAGGGAGAAACACTTCTAAACTTCTAGGTTTTAATAACCCTAACCTCTTCTGTGGCCCTACACGTTAGCAACTTTCTGTGGTTTATCTCTCTCTATTACATCAAAAGTTTTATGTATTTGAATTCCTTTGAAATCCTTCCTACAAGTGTATATAATATTGTTCCTCATATTAAATGCTAAGTTAATATGAATTGACTTCCATTTTCTTACTAAATTCTGACTGACACATAATGCAAATATTCTGTAACTGCTTATTCCCTACTTTGCTGACCATAGACATTTTAGCAATGAAGTTAAAATATTTCAAATGTGAATGCCTACAACATCAGGTATTCTGCCTGTTCACATGGCTTCTTACAAAATGCAATTTGGACTTACATGAACCTATGTTCACCTTGTAACAGATTACAACTATATTTTTGATACAAATCCATGAAACTTCCTTTTTCTTTTTGTTAAATACCATTAAATTCAGTTAACCTTAAAATATCGTATAGAACTTTTAAACTAAATAATGACTATATTGAAATATTCAATCTGTTCCAATATTAATGAAATTTTAAATAGCTGGCAGTATCTTGGTGACTAAAAGGACATCTGTGCTATACATCATAACAACATAAAATTTTTAAATATAATTGCATTCAAAACTGGATTGTGAAAGAAACATGTTAACCAGTGAATCCAGCACCATTGAGACAACTATGTACTCCATCTTATTTAAAATAATACATTTTTATATACTAAAAACTTACTATCATTACTATTTGGGTCTGTTAATGAGAGTTTTACTTGTCTATACTATAGATAATTTACTGATTTACATTTTTTAAAGGCCCATGTTTTGATAGTAACTATATAATGCACCAGAGTTTGAGGAGTCTTGCAGTGATACAGAGACAAAGATTCAAGTTTAAAAACGTCCAGGAGGAAGGGTCCCTCGGGATCATATTAAGTTCTTTTTTTTTTTTTTTTAAAGATTTTATTTATTTATTTTTAGAGAGACAGGAAGGGAGGGAGAAAGAGGGAGAGAAACATCAACTTGTGGTTGCTTCTCATGTGCCCCCTACTGGGGACCTGGCCCGCAACCCAGGCATGTGCCCTGACTGGGAATCGAACCCGGGACCCTTTGGTTTGCAGGCCGGTGCTCAATCCACTGAGCCACACCAGCCAGGGCTCATATTAAGTTCTTAGTTGGAATGTCTCAGGACCATGGCTCAGAATCAAAAGCAAACCAGTAAATGAAGCCCAGACAAACTTTCCTGAAACCTAGCCATATAGCACCTAGTCTCTGACTAGATTATACTGACTAACCTTTATCCTATCTGCCTATGGAAAGAGTGGAAAACTCTGAGATCTATGAAAAATTACAATGTAAACCTTATTTATCACTGATGGACAGTTTCTCAACTCCAAATTAATAGAAAAGACAGAACGACGAAAACCAGAAAAAATCTAACTGAATCCTCCAACTTATAAGGATTCTGTTTACAAATCTTAGGGTATAATCCTAGCAGTGGGACCACTGGATCAAAAGGCAGTTCCATCTTTAGTTTTCTGAGGAAATTCCATACTGTTTTCCACAGTGACTGCACCAGTCTGCATTCCCACCAACAGTGCACCAGGGTTCTCTTTTCCCCACATCCTCACCAGCACTTATTGTTTGTTGATTTGTTAATGATAGCCCTTCTGATGGGTGTAAAATGGTATCTTATTGTGGTTTTAATTTGCATCCTTCTGATGCCTAATGATGTTCAGCATTCTATAATATGTCTATGTGCCCTCTTTGTGGCCTCCTTGGAGAAGTATCTGTTCAGGCCCTTTGCTCATTTTTTAATTGGATTTTTGTCCTTCCTGGTGTTCAGTTGTATGTGTTCTTTATATATTTTGGAGATCAAACCCTTGTCTGAGGTATCATTGGCAAATATGCTTTCCCATACAGTTGGTTTGCTTTTCATTTTGCTAATGTTTTCTTAAGCTGTGCAAACAATTCAAAAGAACCTATGCACCCCAATGTTGGTAGCAGCGTTATTTACATGGCCAAGTGCTAGAAACAACCTAAGTATCCATCATCAAATGAGTGGATCAAAAAACTGCTACCTTTACACAATGGAATACTACGCAGCAGAAAGAAAGAAGGAGCCCCTACCCTTCTCAATAGTATAAATGGTACTAGAGAGCATTATGCTAAGTGAAATAAGCCAGGCAGTGAGGGACAAATACAATATGTCTCACCTATAAGTGAACAAATGAACAAAACAAAAAAAATGAACAAAATAAAACCAGAGACATGGAAATAAGAAACAAACTGACAGTGACCAGAGGGGGTTGGGGAAAGGGATAATAGGGGAAAAAAAGGTAAGGGTCTAGTCAAGGAACATGTATTAAGGACCCATGGTAATGGAAAACAAGGTGGGGATTGATTGAGGGGGGAGGGGCAGGGCAGGAGAGAGCAAAGGGTAAAAATTGGGGCTCTGAACAACAATAAAAATAAGAAAAACATTTAAAAAAACAAACAACTTTTGCTTCTCAAAAAATAATTCTGTTTAGAAGGAGAACACATAAAGTGAAGGCAATGTGTTTAGTGGAGAATGGTAGCAAGGGGTAAGATATTACTTTAAATTAAGCCATCATCCAGCATAGCACAGATTCCTGAGTCTAGCTGGATCTGTGAAAGTGCATACATGTTTTACCTCTCTTCTCTTTAATTTTCCTACCTGTTCCACTTGTCTGCAAGACCATTGTGATAAATATGATTATGCCTGTACACTTTTCTTTGCAACAGTAAATTTATCTAATTAGGTTATCCAAGATAATTTGAAAAATAAAATTGTCTAGGACAGAAAATTTTGTAGGGAAACATAGCTTTAAGGTAAAACTTGTCAGGTTGTTCTGTAGCAAGCATAGAATGTATTATAGCAAGCATATATCAGGGTCTGGACCTTGTTATTGATTTACTATGATTGTAGTCAGATTACTAATGATACATGCAAGTTTTGATTAGTGAATTACCCCGACATAATAACATAATTATATTGGAGAGCAGGGCAGGGTAATGTGTATATGTTAGTATATGGTTCTTTTTTTTGCAGGGGGGATCTGTGTTATAGAAATGGTTGTATAAGACTTTGCCCTCATCTTCCATAGTATAAATCAATACAAGTTACCTAGAATTACAACTGGTAAATAGAAAAAACACTTTTAGGAATATGGTAATAAACACAGAATTAATAGTTAAAAGAGCTTCAACTTTTACCTTTATCTGGAACTCAGAGGTGATAGGATATAGGGTAGTAGACTAATTTTCAAGGCTACAAATATGCACTAATATTTGCCCATTGTATTATATGTATGTTGTTCTTGCTTAAAATAAACATTAAATGTAACAGTAAAAATTGAAAAAAAATTTAAAAAGCCATATACCTTGCAAACTCTATTTCCTATACTATACACTTACTAACATACCACTAACCACTTAAGCCTTCCTGGTTTCCATCAAGAAGCACCTCTTTGCTGATCTACCTTGATCTCCCCACTCAATAATGATCTGTCCTGTCCTGTATTTGCATGCCACACTGCTATATTAATCACATACTCTACCTTTAAAGAAAAAGGGTTCTCACTTATCTGCACCTGTAATTTAATTACAAATTCTTTGTTCACATGTACCAGTTGGGGAATGCTCTCTTTTGTGGGAAGATTTGAAAGATTATTTTTCTTACTGAACATTTTATTTAAATTATTTACTAAATTATATACTCAGTATTAATATTATTAACCTAAAATTATTGTATTTTTATGGGGTCAAATTTAAATTTGAACTGGATATTAGATCATGGCTAGATATATGGTTTTAAGTTTAAGATAGTGTTAAGTTTTAGACAGATAAACTGCCTACCTCTTATAGTATGATCATTCACACTCATCTCTGGATCTGGTTATATCCACATTATGCAATGTCTTATGTAAATATAATTACAATACAAAGGATCAAGGGCATTTCCATGACACAGGGGAATAAATATACTTATTTGATTATTTCTACATAGTTATGAAGATTGTAATATTTCCAGATTAAATAAAAAGCAACAAGTCATAAAAAAGGGGGGAATAAACTCAGCAGTAAATCATTTCATAGTAGACTACATAATCATACTAGACTATGCACTCATGGATTTGATTTAAAAATTTATTTTAGAGCAAAATTGAATAAGAAGAGTCATAAAGAGCATATCAGTTTCAGGTCTTCTTCCTACAAGTTCTGTGATCATAGACAATTCATTTAACCTGTCTATGCCTTGATATCCTCACCTACCATGAGAGTATGGCAGCAGATGATTTCATTTTATTATCTACTTCTAATGCTAATAATACCAATGGCTCTAAATGTGTTCTCCAAATAACATTTGTGAAGAAATGCCATTGGCTATGCAATTAAGATGTTAAAGTCTGCTTAAAGATATATATTTTGAAAATGACCACAGAAGTTTTTACTTCTATGACAAACTTATTCTCAGTGTCTTAGAGTTAGTTCATTATTAATTAAACATCTATACAGTTAAGCAGACAAACCAGCTAAGCAGAAACTAATGAGAAATTCACAGTGAGCTAATTAAATATTAATAATCCATTCACATGTTCTGTTGGCTTCCAGTTTATGAGCCTGCATTGTGCTTGGTTCATCATAACACACAATAGAAAATTTTGGAATGAGGAGATTTGTAAGTATGTGAGATATTCAGGTTGCTTCACAGAAGGCAATTACTTTGTATATAGCCATGTTTTTTCAGAGTGACGTGTATCAATTTTTTTGCAGAAGTATGTAACTGATCATTGCATTTTATTATTGCATCCAATCCACTAGGTTGAAATAATTTTTAAAAGCCACATATATTTAAAAGAGGACCTTAAGTGGGTTATTTATTGAGTACCAACTATGTGCAAGATACTTGTGCATGTAGAGCCTCTGTGAAGGCATGCTATTGTTAAATTCTCTCAGGTCATGATGGAATTCAAGGTCAAAAATGATAATTTTATTTAGGAATAAGCATCAATTTTGTTCACAGTGAAACATTGTTGAAGGAGGTCTTTAAGGGGATGTGAGATTTGCTGACCCAGAACCTGGACCTGGGCAATCAGAGGCTCCTCACTACCTTTCCTGCCCTTGAAATGTATGTCCTGCACACCATGTCCACAGTGGGAGCTGTTTTCAAGAGGTAGCCTGGAGAGGGTGATGTGTCTTGAGACCATCTGAAGAGTATATGTGATTGAATCCCATTAAGGCCTCTATATAAACCTTTAAGATTCTGGCAGATGATTGCAGAGATCTGCTCAGCTTTCAGTTGCTCAAGACAAGCCTCATAAATAAGTTCTTTTGCATATTAAATGTGCCATCTATCAAGCCATAGTAGCTTGCCTCTATAATATCAACCTGGAGTCAGTTTCGGTTTTCATCTGAGGAAGCTTGCAAGGTTGCAAACCAAGAAACATGTCTTACATGAGAGGTTTTCTCTTACATGTTTGCCTGTAAAAGGTTTTTTTTTTCTCTCTCTCATGTATGTGTATATAGTACATTATACTATATACATGCAAGATACATACATATATATTATATATGCATATAATATATACTTCAGTGGCCATAATTAAAAAATCATGCCCAAATAATTATTTTTATCCTTCATAATAGCAACGTGAAGTGGAAAGTTTAAATTTCAGATAGCATTTTTTGTAATATCTGATTATTGTGGAAATGCATTTTAGAACATTATTAGAAAAATAATAAGTATCACATTTCCTGGCTTCACTTACTTTACTCAGGTGCACTTGATTTTAGCCAGCACAGGAAACTTTTTCCCCACAACTTCACTCTGTCCCTATCCTTACCTTGATAGAATGGCTAATTGATGATTTTCTTCCTTCTCAAATTTTATTTTTCTCTTAGTTCACAAAGATATGGTTGTTGATTATATTTACCCATCAACTTGTCTATGTGTCTTGCAGTCAGATTAGCTAGCAATGAGCAGAATCACTTAATACCAGGTAGAAATTAGAACCAAAGTGAGTATAGGTTTAACTGTCATATGAAAGAAATTCAGTTGAACTGATTTAAGCTAAGTTGTATTTCAGTGCTCTTAAACAGCTTCTTTCTGCTGCGGCTTATTTGCTGTAATTGTTATTGGTCCCTCTGTAAGTGAGTGTTTACATTCATTTCTGTAGTTAAATGTCTGCAATTTTAGAGGTGCTACTTGTATTATAATGCAAAGATAATGAAGAATGCATTGCCAGAAGTAGATCCAAGTGGTTAATTGTAAACCAACATCAGTATTTTGCCCCCGTTTGTCAGGAGAAGAAAGCAGGTGGTATGGTTCTCTGCCAGAACATTGTGATATAAATAATCATAGCTCTTTGAAAATAATACCTGTAAGTAAGTCATTTCAAGATAATTTCAGTGTTTATACATGTCTCTTGTGAAGGAGCCTTGAAATAGTTTACATTTGCCAAATGATGTTTAACCCTTTCTCACATCAGTTTAATCAGTTCATTTAGAAAATTTCAGGAATCCATTTAGTCAGAAGGGTAGAGATAATTAAACCTGACGGGAGTCAGAAGACCTGGATTTTAATAATGGCCATTGCCTCTAACCAGTGCAGTGAATATTGTGAATGTTTGCAAACTGCTGTAACTAGATATTTTGTGATTATTAAATATATTTTATTTTTTCTTTTTGTTCCATTCTTAATTTTTTCTTTTCCCTTCCTTCCATATAAGAAATTAATAAATTTTCTTTCCCTCCAAAATGGGAGCCAGCAAAAACTATCCTTCATTTTGATGGAATTGAAAGTGGGGTCTACAAGAGTCCCTTATTCTCCCAGCCAGTTTGCTATTTAGACTCCCAACGGATCACACCTGTCTCAGATTCCAGGACCAAGAAGAGGCTTCAGCAGAACTGGGCATCCACCTCCTGCTAAGAAGCTTCCAGGACAAATCCCATTGTGTGTTACATCTCTGGAGCCCTCAGACTCTTTGAGAAGGTCAAGCCTCCCAGGTAAACCCTCATCACTTGAAATCTAGGGCCCATGGGTTCTAACCCTATTCAGCTCTGTTCATTATCAAGTGCTTTGCTGGAAATGAGTCTGTTTTCAGCAATCTTTCCCTGTATCCTCAAACTCTTCTCTGAATGTGCTTTGAGTTTGTTCTCTCAGAAATCCGCATGCTTTCTGAAAACACCATTTCCCTTGCAGTCCTCTTACGATGAGGCTTTTTTTTCCACATTCAATTTCATACCTGGTTACTCACTCACTAACCACAGCTACTACTTGTCATCTTTTTGGTTATTTTAATATCACATATATAATTCATCCACTTTCTTGACCTCTCTGTCTTAGACCTCCACACATGTAATGACCTGGTCCTTTACTCCAATTTCTGCCCTGGTGTTGAATACTAGAAGTTATCAATTAATACAGATCTCCCATTTAAATTCTGTCCTTCTCCTACCACATTCTCTTCCTTTACTCCCTCTCCAGGACCAACAACTTCACCCACCTGGACTTCTACTGACCTTTCCATGGTTTTACTATCTAATGCCCTTCTGATATAGGTTGGGTTATATAATCTACTATTGCAATCACTTCATTGTTTTTAGTCTCAGTCATTTGCAGGTCCCTTATTCCTATTTATTTTCTAGCAAACCTCAATCCTGGTTAAATCCATTTTTGCTTCTCCATCCCAGAATGTAGCCAGAGAAAAACAAAGAAACTTGTTAACCAATATTTTCTAAAATCTAAGACCTCAAATTTAAATGAACCAGTAGAGTCAGGTTAAAGTTCCAAAGGATAATAGGTGTCTATAGGATAGGGAATTGAGGGTGGAGATGATAACAACTGTGAAGATTTAAATCAAACAATTCTACACAGCTTTACTAAGAAGATAACATTTGAGTTAATCGTCAAAGAAGATATAGGAGTGACTCATATGGACATCTTGGAGGAAAGTAAAGAACAAGTGCAAGGCTAAGAGTTAGGGGTATGTATGTCTGGCAAGTTCAAGGTTCCATAAGAAGACTAATGAAGCTGGAGTTGAATGAGAGGATAATTGCTCAGCAATGAGAGAAGTGGTCTGCAAGGCAATTGGGAGCTATTTCTCAAAAAGACATTTAAGCAAGTGTAAGAATTTTAGATTTAATCCAAATGAGAAGAGACAGAAGAGCGACATGACCTGAACTACATTTCACAATGGTCACTCTGTCTGCTGTGTTGAGATAAGACTGTGGTAAACATAGAAATAGAGTAACATATTCTGAGATTATTATAAAAACTCCGAGCTAGAGATTCTGATGAATTTGATCAGGGTGGGAGAGGTTGGCCAAAACTTCCCCTCCAGTGAATAGAATCTGATCTTGTCATTGCAAGCAATTTGCTCTAGCTATTACTGCTTTTTTTCTCTTTTCAGGATTATTCCCACCAACATACAGATTAACTGTAATATTTCATTCTAAATGAAATAATTTTAAAATTAAAAATAAAATAAAATATTCCTTACTATAAAGTGCTCCTATTTGTCGGCACCTCTTTATGTAGAAATTCCCAAAAGGTCTACCCTGTACTGTCTCCACTTTCTTCTAGTGGAATTTTCCCTGGTCAACATGCCTAAATAGTAGCCCTCCACACTTCCTGTGTCTTTCTGTACACCATATTTCTTTAGAGCACTTATTGCTACTTGATATTATGTCATACATCTTGTTTATTTGCTATTGCCTGTCTACCACACTACAATATAATGTGTGTGAGGTCATGCTAATATTCTCAGGTCTGGAACTGTGCCTGGTGCATTGTAGAAATTCAATAAATATTTACTTAAAAATGAATAGTGAATGACCAAAGTTCCAGGCACTGTTCCAAGTGGTGGACCAAAAACACAGAATAAGACAAGTTCTCCTCTCTCATGGCTCTTATATTCTAATGGTCAGTCATTCTCAATAGCATATACCATGTTTATAAATTTACTTTTCATGTGAGCCTATGTCTTTAGCTTGAAAATGATGTACTTGAGAGCATCTTGCTATCTGGTGCCTAAACTAGTACCTGGAATGTAAAATCTTATTAAAACTTTTATTTATAACAGAATATCTAGCTTATTTCAAAGCTTACATTGTATTTTAAAATTCTCAGTAAGCAACTACTATCTCATAAGTCAGACTTAGGAGGTAAGTGACTAATGGTTAATATCCCCATTTACAACTAGGAAACCACAACAGACTGTTGAAGTAACTTTCCCAAGGTTATCCAATGAATCACTGCCAGACCTGGAATTAAATCCCATAACTCATTCTTGTTTAGGAAGCACTTTTTTTTCCTGGTTCTAAGATACACTGGGAGAACAAACACTGTGTATGACCATCATTTTCCACTGGAGGGTTTAGAATAGACAAGGCCTAAATCTACTTCTATGATATAATCTATTATATAATAGAGGTCTTTATTTCATTTTTGAGTTTCAGTGAAGTATAATTAAGGATCACTAATGTTACAGATTGTTGTGAACTGAGACTGGTTTATGATCATTAATTAGCTAGTGAATTCTTGAATAAATAATTCTACATATTGGAAAAAATGATGCCAGTTGTCAAAGTTCATTGTACCTACTCTGAAAGATGTCTTTGTTAATTGTGAAAATATAAAAAAGGTCAACATCTGTATAGTGGTGTTACTTTGCATTGACCATTGCTTATACAGACATCAATAATAATAATTCATTTACATGAAGTCACCTCTCTTAACAATCTCTTAAAGAAAATATTGGTGGAAAGCAATAAACATAATTAACTTTCTAATGATAATTACTAAAAATAACACCTAAATTGGATTTTGGCTTACTTAAATCAGTTAATACTATTTTAGTATATATTTTAAACAACTTTTTATTTTTAAACACTTTACATAGTTTTTTCCTTTATATCATTATAACTATGCCTTATCAATTTTTAAAATCATCCTCCTTACCTGGCTGCATGAGTCTTCTTTTATTCCTGCATCTGTGGTCAGAGTGAATTTGTATCAACTTAAATTTATTACAATATTTTTGTTTAAAATAAAAAATCTAATAGATTTCCATTATATTTCCAATGAAATAAACCCTTTTCATGACATATTATGTTCTATATGATTTGGTGCTTATAATTCACCCCAATGCTATCTCCCTCCCTATATGTTTTGTTCATTATTGTCCAGAATCTCTAGACATCTTTATGATGATCAAAACCTCAAGGTCTAAGAAAATTGTATTCGTTATTCCCTGTATCTGAGATATTTTTCTTCTCATTCATTCTCTCTTTTTATGGTTCAGGTCTAGTCAAAAACAACATATCAATAGCACTCTATCTAGAATAACTACTTTCTATTTATTGTCCAGTTTTTGTTGTAGGCAGGTTTGTGATATTGTTTTTATTTCATACATAAGTTTCCCCAACACCTTCACCAGAACTCATTAATATGTAAAGTCTATGAGGATAGTATCTTGAAGTTTTGTGAACTACATTGTCTCTAGCATTTAGAAAAATGGTAGACTATAGTAAGTACTCATTACATAGTTTGTTTGGATGAGTGAAAACTTTCCCTTCCAACATTGTCAGGCTTAACAGATTGAGTTAAGGAACTGGACTCCAAATTTATTTCCTCTCCTTTTCATTATATGAATGCAAATTCAGGCCTTGACATTAAATGAAGTATTTTTATCTTATTTTTTTAAATTGCTTACATAAACTACCCTAACTGGAGGCTTTTATAATTTCATAATTTAATATGCACAACAAGAAACTGTGCAACCAATAACAGAATTTAGCATCAGTATTTGAGTCCTCTTCTAATTTGGTTTAAATTATAGCTAGCTAGCATACATTAAAGTATATAAATACAAGCTTTTCCTTGTATCAATGTAAGTGTTTGTTATCTTTGATTTTTTATGGTTTTGAGGGTTAGGGTTGAAAGAAAATTAAAAATTGCTACTTCTATCTTTCTTGAAAGTCTAAATATCCACATAGAATTTAATGTAATGTAATGGCTGGAGAGCCTGTGATATTTCAGGCTTATGTAGGCCAGACTCCTTTCTCTGATATACAAGACCTTCTCTAATTTTTTTCCAGTTCTGCTTCTATTATGAGCAACCATTTTTCATAACAAAGAGTGAGAACCATGACTATAAGAGGCAGAAAAGATATTTTGCACTTAAGCTTTAGAGTTTTTTGAAAAATAAGTTGTGAAACATTTATAAGTTCATCCAATAAGTTAAATCTTTCTCTAAAAATCTAGGAATTATCTATTTAAAAAGTAAAACAATGCTTATGATTTAAAAAAAATCCTACATAGTACTTAAGGGAAATAATGCCATTAACTTATTTTACCAAAATCACAAAATGAGCTGTATAAATTTTATCTTTTAAGGTCAAAATAAACATCTCCAGAGGCCCTCAGAAAAAAAAATTTAAATATTAAGATGTTTTTATTATATAATTTAATAGAAAGCTGAATGCCACATCAAATATATTGCCTTAAGTTGGTTTTCACAGAAGAAAGGAAAACTGGCTCTCTCTGAGGGCAGTTGTTTACTTTTGGTCCATTCTTATGTCTGGCTCATAACATAGCAGTGTTCAAGATGGTTTGTACCAGCAGTATCAGCATCACCGGGGATCTACTGAGAAATGCAGATTTTCAAGTTCTATTCCAGACTTAACTGGATTAGACATTCTGGAAACAGGCCACAGTAATTCAATTAATAAGCCCTTTAATGGGGTGATCTTGATGCACACAATAGTCATACATAGGCAAACTTGGGACAAATTGTCAAATTGTTTTCTAGACCTATCAAATGCTGACCCATTCTATTTTGTGAAGTTTATGATCATACTAGGTTGTATTCATTGAAAAAAAATTCACATTTTCCTTTTATTTTCTGTTTGCTGAAACATTTTTATGACTTTTAATTTAACCAGCATTTATATTCTAAGTTACTTTTTATCTTCCTGTACTGTAAACTTTTCTCCTACACATTCTAAATTTTCTAATGTTTGCAACTATACAGAACCAAAATACATTCAGTGAGTTAGTGTTGTAGAGCCTAGAAGAGTTAGCCAGATTTTTCCCTTACCTCTTATAACTCTAAAATTAAAAATATTGGGTGCTAGTTAAAATTATACTAGTTAAATTTATCAGAAGAGATACTCACATATTATGCTAATATATATGAAATAAATATATATTATGTGAAAGAAACCAGTTGGAGAAAGAAAAGTGCCATATGATTTCACTGATTAGATTTCACATATGTGGAATCTAATTAAAAAATAAACTCATAAATACAATAGAAACAGACTTATAGATACAGAGAACAGACTGATAACTGTCAGTGGGGAGGAGGTTTGCAGAGCTAAGTAAAAAAACTGAAGGGGTTAAGCCAAAAAAATATCTCATGAGAACACACACCCAAATGCCACCACCACAACTCAAGGTAATAGATAATAAACTATGCCAGATTCCACATGCCAAAACCTATTTGTTGCAATCACCAGCCCTCGGAGACCGCAAACGTTGTAGATGCTCATAAGTCATGAGAAAAACATACACACGAACTACCGAGTCCTGTGGAGGAATAGGGACAGCATGGCTACCCTCTCAAGGGAAGTGTGCCACCGAGTGGCCTGGCCACTCTCTCAAAGGAGAGTGCCCCAAGCCGCCGCCTCAATAGGCTTTTATTAGGTAGTATTGGGCAGGTGAATGGATACAGAATGTGGATTCATCGTCTAGCAGAGAAGACCAAAACAGGTAGATAATTTACATAGGATTCAAAAGTCTCATGCTGGGTTTTGGGGCTGGTATCACCTAACAGATACAGGATTAGTCTGCCAGAGCCTACACATCCAACAGCATCCTAGCAAGCAGGTCTCACAGGATTTTACATATCTTATGCCCCAGGTCTAATTTACCCCAGGTGTCCACTGACTCTAGTCTGAGCCTCACTGCCCCTGCCCCTGCTATTTCCTCCTATTTCCGCAGTCTTTGAGTTGGGCAGAGGAGACAAAGGCAGCCAGGAGACTTGGATTTCTCACATCGAGAACAAGGACTCAGGCTATTGTCAAAGCCAAGGGGGCAGGGGTGATATCGATCACTCCCTCACTTCCACAGCCCCTTGAGTCTCTTCCCTGATGGCTTATTCCCACGTGATCGTGTCTGTCTTAGGTCCATTCTTTCCAGAGAATGGTTGCCCATCATTGACTATCCGACCAAGCTGAAGGGAATAGCAGAGCAGGCAGTGCCCATGTTCAGGGAAATAAGTTTTGTCTCCTTAGGCCTCCCAGTTCTCGGGGGTTTCTCACTCAGCCTTAGCCACGGGGGGTCACGGTTCCTGAAACCAGGCAGGACGGACACCACACTTATTTGCTATTTTGATTGTTTTCTGACTTGAAGAATTAAATTTTGAGCCTTTAGGCTTATCACTTCAAAAATGGATTAAAAAACAAATATGAAATCACAAGCATAATTTGAAGGTTCTGAAGTACATGAGCTCTATAATATCTTTGATTTGGGTACTTTAACCTTATCTTTTTTAATGTGGCAGGCTTCTAAAAGTCATGGCATATTTTATAGCTGATCCTATGAAGAGAAACACATACGTGCATTTACACACACATGCAGACACACACATACATGTGTACACACTTGAAGGATTAAACAGAGTATTGTGTATTTGCAATATATAAGGATTCAAATGGTGACCCAATTAGATTATCTGTAAATCAACTCCAATAAAAATGCTAACTTATCAACAGATTTTATCTTAAAATTAATAACTTCTACTAAAGTATCATTGAATACAAGAAAGATGATCCTACATTTTAAAATGAGACATAAAATTGTCCACAGATGATATCAGAAAAAAATGAAGTAATGCTAAAATGACCATTATCTTTGTTAGTGGTCACAATGAGTGAAACTCTAAAAGTGTCATGGAATCACTAGAATGTGTCCATCTATGTAGGAGGGAAGATATTGAGAATGATCCCAAGAAACTTAAATTACTTCTCATAACATATTTTATTTATTGAGGGAGAAGAAGAAAAATTTTCTTCTGAGTCCTCCACCTTAAACAAATGCCATTCCTACTTGTTCATCTACTTTCCAAACTTTATTTCAAATTCTTCTGCCTTCTTATTTTGTTGGATGACTACAAGGCAGACATGCATGACTATATGTTTATACCAAGTATTTAAACAGACCTTTCCCATCCACTCATTACTTTAAGCTCAGCTCAGTTAACAGAATATTTCACTACACAATCAGGCAAGATGTCACATAAACTTATTAAGTGCTCATGTTCACCTTTAAGTTACAAGCTCTATTAATCATTTCTTTGAAATAATAATCAAATATGTTGCCTGCTCTCTACAAATATTCACATTTTTTTCTTAGTTCAAGCTCTGCAACAGTGAGTGCTTATTTCCATTCATAGTACTATAATCTTCAATGGCCTTCAAAAGAAAATCTTTATAACTAAATTCTTTGTAGTTTTTGGTGGCCAAGTGATGAATTTCTGGCTCCTGGAGAAGACAATATAAAAAGAATCTCTAAGGGGAGAGAGCTATTTTCCTTCTCTGTCTCCTACTTGCTTGTTTAACTATCACATAATATTAATATTGTAATAGCTACTGCAAACCTTGTGGCCCATGTGTCACCTTGGGCATGGCACTAGGCAAGATAGAACAATAACGGGGTTTAAGCCTCAAACAGCATGAAGGGCCATTCTGAGCCTCTACTGACAACCTCGGGACTTTTTCAACATGATACAGAAGTATTGTTTATCTTTATTAATTTGGTTATTTTGTACATTTTTGTTATTGGAGCCACACTTAATCCTAAAACTATGTCCTCAACTTTTGCTTGAAAAACTGCAATATTTTTCTACCTGATTTGATATCACTCCATTCCTCTAAAATGGACTTCAGATAACTGCTAAGTGGAACTTCTGAAACCCAAATCCATATTTGATTATTTGATTATTATTTGATTATCCATATTTGATTATTCCTGCCTATTTCCCATAAGATTAATATTCTACTTTTGAAATCTACTTTTGAGTTGGCAAAAAAGTTTGCTTTTTTTCCATAAGAGAGCTTCTCTGTAAGAGTAGCATTTACTTGGCTTTAACTTCATTTAAAACAGTTTTCTTACATTGTATTGTGACAGCTGTCGTATCAGCATACATTAAAAAAAATGAGATACCACTTCACACCAATCAGAATGGCCACCATTAAAAATCAACAAATAATAATTGCTGGAGAGGATGTGGAGAAAAGGGAACCCCAGTACATTGTTAGTGGGAATGCAGACTGGTGCAGCTACTGTGGAAAACAATGTGGAATTTCCTCAGAAAACTAAAAATGGAACTGCCTTTTGACCCAGCAATTCTACTACTGGGATTATACCCTAAGAATCTTGAAACACCAGTTCAAAAGAACCTGTGCACCCCTATGTTCATAGCAGCACAATTTACAATAGCCAAGTGTTGGGAGCAACTGAAGTGCCCATCAGTAAATGAGTGGATCAAAAAACTATGGTACATTTTCCCAATGGAATACTACACAGAAGAAATAAAGAGCTCCTACTCTTTGTGACAGCATGGATGGAACTGGAGAGCATTATGCTAAGTGAAATAAGCCAGGTGGTAAAAAGACAAATACCATACGATCTCACCTATAAGTGGAACCTAATCAACAAAACAAACAAGCAAGCAAAATATAACCAGAGACATTGAAATAAAGAACAAACTAACAGTAACCAGAGGGGAGGTGAGAGGAGGATAATGGAGGAGGGAAGGGGAAGGGTTGTCAAGGAACATGTATGAAGGACCCATGGACAAAGCCAAAGCAGGGAAGGAGTGAGGATGGGAGGTAGGAGTTGGTGGGGTGTGGGAAAGTGGTGTCAGGAAAATGGAGACAGCTGTACTTGAACAACAATTTTATAAAAACTTATCAAAATTGGTGAATTTTTGTGTAGTCACTTTTCATGTTGAAGATGGAAGAAAATACACATGTTCAGCATATTATGCTTTATTATCTCAAAAAAGGTAAAAATAAAACTGAAAGGCAAAAAAAGATTGGTGCAGTATATGAAGAAGGTGCAGTGAAACATGACAAAAGTGGTTTGCAGTTTTGTGCTGTAGATTTCTCACTAGACAATGTTCTATGGTCATGTAGACCAGTTGAAGTTAATAGTGATCAAATTTAGACATTCATTGAGAAGAATCAACATTATACCATGTGGAAGATAGCCAGAGCACTCAAAATATTTAAATAAATACAGTTATTGGTGAAGATGAAAGATGTATTTTAGGGAAAAAACTAAACAGACTTTTTGGTCTGTTCAGAAAAAAAATCCAGCCACCAAGCCATTGGTAATAGAATGAGAATGGTTTGCATGATATGGATGTAACTTGGCAGCCAAGGAGAGTTGACTGGAATGTGCACTCAGGAACAACAACATCACTGTACTACTCGATGGGAACAGTAGATGTTGTTGAGTGAGCATGTGTACCATGTGGCTGTTGCAGTCAAAATGACTGTTAGTAGAGCAATGAATCTGCATTAAATTTTGCATTAAGCTTAAACATTCCTCTGCAGAAACTATTTGGATGATTCAGAAGGCCACAGCTATGGGCAACTGGTGACTGAAGTTTTATCATGAGAGTGTGGCTCTTCATGCATCACATCTCATGCAGAGATTTTTGGTGAAACATCAAATCACCAGGAGATTCAGTCCACCTACAGCCCAGATTTGGCACCCTGCAACTTCTGGCTTTTCCCCAAACTAAAAACACCTTTGAAAAGGTAAGGAATTCATTAAGAACAAACTGACAGTCACCAGAAGGGAGGTGGGAAGGGATTATGGGGGCAACAGGGGGAAGGGTTGTCAAAGAATATGTTAAGGACACATGGACAAAATCAAAGGGGGGTTGGACCAAGGGTGGGAGGTGGGGATGGCTGGGGTGGGGAGAGTGGTGGGAGAAAATGCAGACAACTGTACTTGAACAAGAATAAAAAAAGATAAAAAGGAAGAAAGAAAGAAAGAGAAAGAGAGAAAGAAAGAAAGAAAGAAAGAAAGAAAGAAAGAAAGAAAGAAAGAAAGAAAGAAAGAAAGAAAGAAAGAGAGAAAGAGAGAAAGAAAGAGAGGAAGGGAGGAAGGGAGGAAGGGAAGGGATTTCAGACCACCGATGAGATTCATGAAAATATAACCAGGCAGCTGATGACAGTTGGGAGAACTGTGTGAGGTCTCAAGGTGCCTACTTTGAAAGGACCTGAGCTGTCATTGTCTCATGTACAATGTTTCTTGTATCTTGTATCTTCTTTGATATATGTCTCTATTTCCCATAGTGTGTGGCTGGATACTTTCTGAACAGACCTCATATATCATGGAAAAGAGGGATTCATGATCAGGCCTATACCTTCCTTTACAGATTCAATTCTTGCACTCTCACACTTTCGCTATATTTTGTAGATTACATAGATTGCATAGATTACATCTATATTACATAGATTTATATTGAGCACCTAGTAAGGCTCTGCTTTTTAAGCACCTCATACTCCTTCCCAGCTCCATGGACCATAACTTGCTGCTTCTTCTGCTTGAAAAGCCACCCCTTCTTTGTTGTTAAATAAGAACTTCTATTTTGCCTCATATGTGGAGCCATTCCTAGATCGTCTCATAATCTGCCATCTATTATTCTTTTTATTTTACACTGTGCATAGGTTACACTCATGCCATATTACTTTCTTTTACATGTTGACTTTTCCATTAGACTATGTCTCTTTGTAACATAAATATTATAATTACTTCCAAATTTCTAGAATCTGGCCAGTGTCAGGAGTTTAGTAATGATCAAAAACATTTGTGAAAAGAATATTAATAAAGTGATTTTGGATCTAAAATAGACATCTTATATCATCTTGTCCACCCTTCTTTCACTAGATGAAAAAAACAAATATGTAAAAATGTTTTAAAAATCAAAATCCTACAATTCTATATTATCAAAATCAAGATTAACACTGGTGTTGTTTGGTTCATTCAAATTAGTGACAAGTTCTCCACTTCATGTTAGTTTTATTTTTATATCTGAATAATTCTTGTTATTAATCTTATTTTTCCTTTTCAATTCCCCACCATATTTATTAATCTAATGTTAAAATAATGTTTGTTTTCTTAGTCTCCTAACAATCTGACCAGATGCCTAGAAGCTGGAACACTGTTAGAAGACAAAGACTGTGGGAAAGGTCAATGGATAGAATCAGCTATGCACAGTGCCATAAATACTCATAAATACTGTCCCAAAAAGATAAACTGCAACAACCTAAATTTTTCTCATGTAAAAAATCCACAATGTTTCATTTTATTCTCTTTCACAATAATTGAAACCCATTACTCATTGAAGTGGTAACTACCAGCCAAATTTGAAAGTCATATCTGGTATGTGAGGTCTGTTCAGAAAGTATCTAGCCATGTAGTGTGAAAAATAGAGACATTTATTGAAGAAGACACAAGAAACATTGTACATAGAACAATGATACCTCAGCCCCCTTCGAAGTAAGCATGTTGGCACCTCACACTGTTCTCCTAATCACTGTCAGCTATCCCATCATATTTTCATGAATCTCATCAACAGTCTCAAATCTCTTCCATTTCAAAGGTGATTTTTAGTTTTGGGAAAAGCCAGAAGTCACAGGGCACCAAATCTGGGCTGTAGGGGTGGTGAGTCTCCTTGATGATTTGATGTTTTGCCAAAAAACTCTGTACAAGATATTTTGCGTGGTTGGGAATATTGTCATGATGAAGCTGCCAATCACTAGTTGCCCATAGCTGGGGCCTTCTGGATCATCTGAACAGTTTCATCAAACTTATTCAAATCTTACAAATACCCTTTTGCTCTTCACATTGTACAAATGAAAAAACTGATATAAAGAGTCTATATCAACAACAATAGCAACAACAAACAGTTCTTGGGCATTTACTGCATCAAGCAATCTACTAAGCTGTTCATAAGTACGATCTCATTTTCTCTTCACAGAAGCCATATTAAATAGATTTTACTATCACTGCTTAACAGATAATATAAAGGTTAAACAATCTGCAACCATTCACATATATTAAAAGAAGTGACCAAAATTAAGGCCTATGGCTTTCCTTTTAACTCAAAAAGTATAGCAAAACTCTCTTTAGGAGAAAAAAAATAATGACTCCTTATGGATTGCAGAGATGTGTTAGTACAGACCTGTCCTGATGGTAAAACAGCTGAAGATGCCTCCCAGCTTGAGAATATTGACAAAAAGTATAAAAACATTTACAAGGCACTAGACAGTAATTCTCAAAGTCTGGGTCCCTAACCAGAGAACCTTGTTACATATTCAAACTTCATGTCTCACCCCAGATGTGCTGAATCCAACACACTGGGATGTCCTTCAGTAGTTTCTGTTCTAGCAAGTACATGAGGTTGATGTTGGCCAAAGCATGGGAAGCAAACTGCCCATTGAACCTTCTAAGACCACACTCAAGGTTTCTCAGCCCAGGCCTTAAAACCCTGTAACACTTCCCAGAGTTCCTCATTTGGGACTCTATGACTTTTGTGAGGTGGCCTTTCCTCTTCCTGCAGTAGGTCTCATAAACTTAGCTTTGCCCTCAAAGACATTTTCCTGGTGGTCTCAGGAGAATCCAAAGTCAACACTGTGGATTGATAGGTGAAACCAATCTGTGGCAGCCACACAGGATTAGGGTCAGGGATTAGGTATCTCAATCATTTTCATCTCCATCCACCTTACACACTGCCAGTGCTTCCCAATGGCCAATTCAGAAGATAAAGAGCAAGGGAAATGTCAAATTTTCCACAAAAGTCAGTCTCACAGCCCCCCACAATGAGGTAGATATTGGTAGAAAGTGAATATGGAGTGAAAAAAATCTACAAATATTGATGAATTTTCTCCTTAATATCCACAAAATTCTTTTGTCCAGAATAAAAATGCGTGTTATTCAAATAGGAAACACAAAAGGAGCAATCAGTTGCTACATTGTAAATGGTGAATTATCCATTTTGTCATACTGCTACTTAGAACCTAAAATATTATAGTCACTTCTAGTGTTCTTCATATAAGATATTTGGGATAAAATTAGGAAAGTAGAACTGCCAACGTGTAGCTTCTACTGTTTTCACTTATGTATGTAGTCACTAGTCCTAAGCTGATAACTGTAGCTTCTCTTTTCAAGGTGATCACAGAATCCCCTTACATTTCCCAGCATTCTACCTGAATTGTATATTTAACCAATACTTTGTATCTGCAGCATGTCAACCTTTTCTGGACCTGTATTTGTTGGATTGCTGAAGTTTAACTATCAATCAAAACTACTGGGCAAGAGAATATTAGAAGCATGCAGTAAATCCCCTGGGGCTCCATGCTGAATCATCCTTGTACCCACTGATTTCCTCTGGAAACCAGGGCTAATCATCCTGGCTCTGAGAGCAATCTTCCCTTCGTGCTTGTTAAATGACCAACACAAAGAACCCTAAATGTCCAAGAAGAACTTTCAACCTCCAATTATAGCCATAAGTCTGCTTTTTAGTGGAAGCATTCTTCTCCTGGACACTTGAGGACTCTGAATCCATTGATCCCAAGGTTGATTGTACAAGAACTAAAAATTATTTCAACAGGTTATTTTGTGTAATGATCACTTCCATTTTGTTAGTGAACTGTGAATCCTGACTATAAGGAAATTGATTGGATGCTATTTTAAGGTATATGCTTCATTTGCTGGAAAAGTCCCTCCAACATTGCAGGATTTTACTTCCCACCTAGAGCTTTAATGAAGCTATATGACTCCAGCTGTTTCTTTGTAATGAAGCACATGGTAACACTAGTGAATTCCCTGTGTATGAGCTCATCCTTACATGTTAAAGAGGCAGAATGCCTTACCACATTCATGGGTAAGGCATTCCGTATATCCATGCTAAGAGTACTGTAAGGCATTCTGTAAATCAATGAAGGAGAGCACATTCATACCTGAAATATATCTGTCCCTTTGAGTAAACATCACTGGTACCCTCCTGATAAAAGGTCTTTAATGTCATCAACCTACCACCTGCTTTTGCTTTTCCCAGGAAATGTTCTCACATGGGAGCTGGTGAGAGGATGCTCAGTGTTGACCTTTACTTTCATGGATTGGGCAGTAAGTGGGTTTTAGAGTCAAATCAGTCTTTATGAGGGGAAATCTTATTTATAGAGTCCATGCCCAGCTACTTCATGGTCACCTTAGACATATTCTCATTAAACAAGTAGTGCATTTGCTGAGGGAAATCCTATTCGCATCCAAAGGGTAGGTAATATTGTCTGTTTGGAGATAATTCTCCATATTTCTACATATCAGGATTGTCTTTTCAAGTATGTTTGTATACAAACATACTTGGAATCTAGAGATAGTGTCTTTCTATGGTCAGAGGGCAGGTTTGTTTCCTGGTCAGGATAATTAAGGTAAGGTATTCCCTTGGGGTAAAAATTAGGCAAGTTTGCTACAAATACCTTTAAAATATTAAGAATTATCTGAGCTCATTGTACTTCAGCTGTGACATAGAGCCACCATGTGTATGGTAGCCATCTGTGCCCAATTCTGCATCAACCCAATGAAAACTGGGAGGATCAAGGGGAACTAAGGCAAACATGAAGCACATTCTATGTGTTGTAACATGAATGACAAACTGTCTGAGTCCATTCAAGTTTATTGTCTCCTTACTGGTCAGACCTATGGGTGTGTGGCAGCTCCAGAAGTTGCATCTGCTTTGGTCTGTTTGACCAGTTGACTTTGTCCACCGTATTATTGACTATCTTACCCAAAGGGGTGCTTTTTTGTGAGATTCTATCAAATAATATTTTTATGCTATCTATGGTGCTTGTTGCTTTTAAATTGAAAATTATTATGAGGTATATTAAATTAGAATATCTTTCCCTGATATTGATGAGAGTAACAAGATCTCAGACTTGAGGTAAAGGGTTGTGCTTAACCATAAAAAAATATAGAGCTGCAATTATCCCAACATACCAAAGGGTCAGAGAGGCAATTAATCTTTTGACTATAGAGATCCATGTGGTTTATAATTGTGTTAAATTTGGCTAAGTCTTATAACTTTGACCAAGATAATATTTTTCCTCCAAGTTTTATAATATGCTAAAATTTAAGGGAGCACTCACTCACCTTCAATGTCATTTAAGTGCAACATTGGTGCCTGAGAATAAGTGCCTCCTTAAATTTTGTAACATAGGTACTAGAATTGCATCACTCATGTTCTAACCCTGCACATGATTCAATGTGCAGCAGAGATTCAGCTTCATCTATTAAGTCAAATATCCCATTTCATATTTCAGAGTCCCCATCTTTCCCCAACCCCTCTCTTACTTTCTTAGAAGAAGCTCCTTGACAAAATTGAGCACTTAACAAGGAACTCTACAAACCTGATGATCAAGTTCAGGGCAGATGGATATATTTTCCATTTATTACAGGAAATAAATGACTCCTTTAAAAACTTCCCAAAATCAGTTTCCACTTTTGTTCTAGGTGTAAAAGTCACAGCCATCTACTTCCCCTTTTATGGAACTGCCTATTTTTATAAAAAGACTGTAGTTATTATCGTGTGTAAGTGCCACATTTTCTTGATTTTCTCAAAGACTTCCACACCATATTAACATTATAATTTGTATAATCATGGCATGCCACCACATGGCAAAGATTACTATTCTGGCATCCCATGTTCTTCTCACCCTGTATTAGTTTCTTAAGGCTGCAATAAAAAAGTACCACAAACTCTGTGGCTTAAAAACAACAGAAATTTATTCTTTCACACTTCTGGAGTCTGTAAATCTGGAATCAAGGTGTCAGCAGGGCCATGCTCTCTCTGAGATCCTCGGTAAGATCCTTCTTTGCCTCTTCCAGCTTCTGGTGGTGCATATTAATTTTTGGCATTCCTTGGCTTGAAGCTGCACCACTCCAATCTCTCCCTGTCACAGCACTTCCCCTGTGTTTCTCTGTTTTTAGATGGCACATTCCTCCTTTTATAAGGACACAAGTCACATTGGTTTAGAAACCACACTAATTACCTCTTCTTAATTTGATTGAACATGCAAATACCTTATTTTCTGAGAAGGTGACATTCACAGGCACCATGGATTAAGCTTTCAATTACCTTTTAGGGTACACAGTTTAATTAATAACACTTTCCAACAAAGAGATCAACTGTGCGTTCTTCAAATATATGAGCAACTTGGTAGGGAATATTTTTTACTCTGTAACTTGCATAAAGAGACTATTTACAAAGGTGTGATAGCATTATGGTAACCACAACCTACAGTTAGCAACAGTTTGCATTTGTTACCAGTTCCAGAACTGCATGGGCAAGAGCAGGAAGAGCCATATGGAGACAGTACTCTGAGAGTAGCTTTAGTTTTGATACAGAGATTCAGCTAGCTCTAGTCATTCCCTCAGAATGGGAGATGGGGGAATAAACACCTGGTCCACTCATCTTCTATCTCCTGCCATTGACTCCTTATGGTCAAAGCCAACTGTCAGGTACCGAGGACATGGTACATAGAGGAAAAGGAGGCTAAGTTAATTTGGAGGGACAAAGAGAAAATGCCCAACATGGCTCATGGAATCACAGTTCACAAAATAAAGAAAATAAAAACAGCTTATAATTTTAAATTTAAAAAACTTTTAATTAAAATTCAATTGTTAGCTTATAGATTGGTGAGCATCATTAATTGAGAATACAAATCTTTGAAAATATTTTTAAAAGCAGATAATTGGCAATTCTATTCAACATTTAAAGACAAATCTGTTTGATTCTGTGATTTTGCTTGTAGAATTTTTTTCTACAGCCCTCACTGGTGTGGCTCAGTGGGTTGAGCACTGGCCTGTGAACCAAAGGGTAGCTGGTTGGATTCCCAGTCAGAGCACATGCCTGGGTTTCAGGCCAGGTCCTCAGTAGGGGGCACTCAAGAGGCAACCACACATTGATGTTTTTCTCCCTCTCTTTCTTCCTCCCTTCCCCTCTTTAAAAATAGACAAGTCTTTAGAGTAAAAGAACTTTGTCCTACATATCTATTGGATGTGTATAAACATTATACAATGATATTTATGGAAGCATTGTTTATAATATATCAAGCCTGACCACTACATAAATATTTATTAAAATAGTTTAGATGAAAATTAGCATGCCAATTTAATAGAACTTTAAGAATCCACAAAAATAAACTAAAACACTTCATTTATATGTTAACACATATACATTAACCTCTCTAACCTGAAATAGTAGTAATAACTCAACAGCAATAATAAGGATGGGATAAAGACAAACAATGACTTTTATTTCAGAAGGAATAGAGGACCAAATGTTTAATTTATCTTCTGCATGGATAAAATGTATTCATTAATAATTTATTGGATGTCCCAAGCATGTTGATTGAACCATACATCTAAATTAGCATATACCTATTTTTAAGTTAGATGTAGGTCCATTTTTGAGTTCAACAAATGTAGCTGAGTTCACTACATTTCCTGTTTTGTTTGTTTCTTTTGATATTATCTATTCATTGGTATATGAAAACATATTGCAAGTATTTTCTCCCCACCTACTTTTGCCTGTTCATTTTCTTAACAGTATATTTTGATGAGCAGGGCTTTCTAATTTGAGTGAAGTCCAATTTATTCATCTCTCTTTGTTTTATTTTATGCTTAGTGATTTTTTGTGTCTTATGTGTGAAGCTTTTGACAATCAAAGGTCTTAAAGAAAGTTTATCTTGTCTTTCAGGAATTTTAGTTTATATTTTTCAAAAATTTTATTGCATTTTCCCCATTACTATTCAGCCCCCTCACACTCCCCTACCCCCTACAATCACCACACAGTTGTCCAGTTTCATTAGTCCTTTTTCCTTTTTTCTCAATTTCTCTACCCCTTCTCCTCATTAGCTGCCATCCTACTTTCTATGAGTCTGTCTCTGTTTTGCTTGTTAGTTCAGTTTGTTCATTCTGTGATCCATCACTAGTCTTTGTCTATGGTATAAGGGAGGAATCAAAGTTTATTTATACCATTGTGTTAAGTGTCATTTGTGAGAAACTTTCTTTCTCCTCATTGAATTGCCTTAAGTGAGCTTATGGAATAAAAACTGTATTTCTCAGCATTGCTTGCCCTTAGCAATGATTGATGGGATAAAAAATCTAAGAATAGTCCTTTATTCGTGCTACTGAAATGTAATCAAGAAGGTGGCATCATGGGAAATGAGATAGAAGTCATATGTTATCATTATTATTTCTCCAAGATAGGTGGAGTTCCCCTCCTGACAAATAAGGAGCTCACATCCAACCAGCTCTAACTACATTTCACAGGATTTTGATGCATTGGAGAAAAGTACATTTTTTTGTCAAAAAATCCACAAGTAGATAAAATTAAAATAAAACTAAACAATATTTTAATATCCTCTAAATTTCCTAATTGTTTTCATGTACGTGAATGTCTTTTGTATTCTTTTTATCCAAGTAGAGGCTGAAAGCCATTAGTTAATTTTAAATTTTCAATAATTTGTTTTCATTTGTAGAATTATTTTTCTTTAAATTAGCTTAGCTATTTTTCATACTCTATAGTTGCTTTTATCTATTTTGTGATTCCATCTTCTATATATTAAACATTTAATATATAATTATGTTATCACTATCTGATGAATATAATATCTTATTTTCTTGGAGAATTCTAAAACTTTTCCCCCCAACTAGCTGTTAGTAATGGTGCATTCTTTGCTTGTGTGTTTTGTCAATTTTCCCTGTGAACTAATGTTTAATCTTAATATGTAGAAATAACTCAGAAAGAGTCATTTTTCATTTGTTATTGAGAAATTATTGTTTTGAGAGGATTTTAATTTGCTTATATCAGAAACCAGAGAATAAAAATAAACTAACATTCTTACTGGTCTCTTAGATTTCCAGAGATAACTGCAAGTTTCACAGTTACTGGACTTGCACTGGAGAAATTTCTCTTATAATTATTCAGCTTTCTTATCAGGTCAATGGTTTTAACCTTAGAAAATTCCGTCCTTTCTTGCCTAGTAATACTTTATATTTTATAAAAATTTAATTACTTTTTGACTAAAAGGCTTTTAAAACAAATTTCCTACTTCATCAAACAGATAAGAAATGGTATATGAGAAAATAACTTCAAAATAAAATATTCAAATCCAACCAACCTAAGCAAGATAAAGACATTTTCAACAGGTAAAGCATTAAAATATATATCTAAAATTCCTTAATACATGTACAGTGAAACAAAGAATTTAACAAAAAAAATTATATCCAGGAAAGGGTGCATTTATCTTTGTAGTTAAGGGGTGGTCTGTAAACAGAAATAGCTGTTCTCAGAGAACAGGTTTAGAGAATAGGCTGTCCAGATGGATCTGAGCAGACAGAATGGAAAGGAGTACTTTATTCATCAATAAGGGGAATTACTGTGACATACAGAAGAAACCTTGGGATAATTTTAAGGCATAAAAAGTATATGTATCGAGGCCCTTGATGAATGATAAAAGAGGATTACAAATTCATATTTGAATTTAGAAATATTCTCTTTTTTATTCTTGTATCTCATTTATTTCCATGAATATTCTATGAAACAACTAGTTTCTGATTTCTGCATAGTACTTATAAAAATTCAGTTATCAAATGTTAACAGAAATTAAATTTTCACAGACATTTATGCCTATTTTTCAGCATTTTTTATTGTTGTTCAAGCACACTTTTCTGCCTTTTCCCCCCACACCTCCCCACCACCCCAGGCCTCTCTCCCTCCCTCTCGTATTTCTACCCCTGCCATGTTATTGTCCATATGTCCTTTATAATTGTTCTTCTAAAACCTTCACCCTTTTCCCCTATAATCCCCTCCCCTCTCCCCTCTGGTCACTGCCAGCCTATTCTCAATTTCAATGCCCTCGGTTATATTTTACTTGTTTGATCATTTTGTTGATTAGGTTCCTGTTAAAGGTGACATCATATGGTATTTGTCTTTCACTGCCTGGCTTATTTCGCTTAGCACAATGCTCTCCAGTTCCATCGATGCTGTTGCAAACAGTAGGAGCTCCTTCTTTATTTCTGCTGTGTAGAACTCCATTGTATAAATGTACCATACTTGTTGATCCATTCATTTGCTGATGGGCACTTAGGTTGCTTCCAGCACTTGGTTATTGTAAATTGTGCTGCTATGAACATAGGGGTACAGAGGTTCTTTTGGACTGGTATTTCAGGGTTCTTAGGATATAATCCCAGCAATGGAATTGCAGGGTCAAAAGGCAGATCCATTTTTAGTTTTCTGGAAAATTTCATACTGTTCTCCACCATGGTTGCACCATTCTGCAATCCCACCAACAGTGCACTAGGGTTCCCTTTTCTCCACAACCTCTCCAACACTTGTTGTTTGTTGCTTTGATTATGATGGCCAATCTCACTGGTGTGAAGTGGTATCTCGCTGTGTTTTTAATTTGCATCTATCTGATGGCTAACAATACTGCGCATATTTTCATCTGATTCTGGACACTCTGTATGTCCTCCTTGGAGAAGTGCCTGTTCAAGTCCTTTACCCATTTCTTAATTGGGTTGCGTGACTTCTTAGAGTGGAGTTGTGTGAGTTCTTTGTACATTTTGGAAATCAAACCCTTGTCTGAGGTATCATTGGCAAACATGTTTTCCCATACAGTTGGTTCTCTTTTCATTTTAATGCTGTTTTCTTTAGCCGTGCAGAAGCTTTTTGTTTTGATGTGATCCCATTTGTTTACTCTTTCTGTTATGTCTCTTGCTCTAGGGGACATATCACGGAAAATATTGTTGCATGGAATATATGAGATTTTCCTGCCTATATTCTCTTCTAGGACTTTAATGGTGTCACAACTTATATTTAAATATTTTATCCACCTTGAATTTATTTTTGTGTATGTTGTAAGTTGGTGCTCAAGTTTTATTATTTTGCATGTAGCTATCCACTTCTCCCAACACCATTCATTGAAAAGGCTATTTTTGCTCCATTTCATTTTCCTGCCCCCTTTGTCTAATATTAATGAAATGTAGAGACTTGGGCTTATTTTTGGGGCTCTCTGTTCTGTTCCATTGGTGCATGTGCCTGTCCTTATGCCAGTTTCAGGCTGTTTTGATTATAGTGGCACTGTAATACACATTGGTATCAGGTATTGTGACCCCTCCTACTATGCCTTTCTTTCTCAAAAGTGCTGCAGCTATTCGAGGTCATTTATGGTTCCATATAATTTTTTTAATTTTTATTTTAATTGTTGTTCAACTACAGTTTTCTGCCTTTTACTCCCACTCCAGCTCACACTCCAGCCCTCCCCACCTCCTTCCCATCTCCACCCCCCATATTTATCGTCCATGTGTCCTTTATATTTGTTCCTGCAAACCCTTCCCCTCCTTCCGCTGAAATTCTCTCCACTCTCCCCTCTGGTCACTGTCAGCCTATTCTCAATTTCAGTGTCTTTGGTTTTATTTTACTTGTTTGTTTCTTTTGTTGATTAGATTCCTGTTAAAAGTGAGATCATATGGTATTTGTCTTTCACTGCCTGGTTAATTTCACTTAGCATAATGCTTTCCAGCTCCATCCATGCTGTTGCAAAGGGTAGGATGTCCTTCTTTCTTTCTGCTGCATAGAATTCCATTGTGTAAATGTAACATAGTTTTTTGATCCATTCATTTAACAATGGGCACCTAGGTTGCTTCCAGCACTTAGCTATTGTAGTTGTGCTGCCATGAACATAAGGGTGCATAGGTTCTTTTGGATTGGTGTTTCAGGGTTCTTAGGATATAATCCTAGCAGTAGAATTGCTGGGTCAAAAGGCAAATCTATTTTTAGTTGTCTGGAAAATTTCATACTGTTCTCTACCATGGTTGCACCAGTCTGCAATCCCACCAAGAGTGCACTAGGGTTCCCTTTTCTCCACAATCTCTCCAGCACTTGTTTGTTGCTTTGATTATGATGGCCATTCTGACTGGTGGGAAGTGGTATCTCACTGTGTTTTTTGTTTGCATCTCTCTGATAGCTAGCAATACTGAGCATCTTTTCATGTGTCTCTGGATCCATATAAATTTTTGATGTGTTTGTTCTATATCTGTGAAATATGCAATTGGTACTTCAATAGGTATTGCATTGAATCTGTAAATTGCTTTGGGTACTATGGACATTTTGATGATGTTAATTCTTTCAATTCATTAATGGGGTATATGTTTCCATTTGTTTGTGTTTTCCTTAATTTCTTTCTTCAGTGTTGTGTAGTTTTCTGAGTATAGGTCTTTTACCACCTTGGTTAGGTTTATTCCTAGGTATCTTTTTTTTGTTGCTGTATCAAATAGGATTTTTTTTCCTGATTTCTGCTTCTGATGTTTAATTGTTGGTATACAAAGATGCCTTTGATTTCTGGATATTGACTTTGTATTCCACTGTTTTGTCAAATTCATTTATTAGGTCGAGTAGTTTTTTGGTGTACTCTATAGGATTTTCTATGTACACTATCATTTCATCTGCAAACAATGACAGTTTTGTTTCCTCTTTTCCAATTTGGGTGCCTTTTATTTCCTTTTCTTGTCTTATTCCTGTGGCTAGAACTTCCAATACTATTTTGAAGAGAAGTGGTGAAAGTGGAAACCACTTCTCTTCTCTTGTCTTGTTCCTGACCTTAGTGGGAAACATTTTGGCTTTTGCCCATTGAGTATCATGTTGGCTGTAGGCCTCTCATATATGGCCTTTATTATGTTGAGAAATGCTCTCTCTATTCCCACTTTGCTGAGTGTTTTCATCATCAGTGGGTGTTATGCCTTATCAAATGCTTTTTCTGCATGTATTGATATGATCATGTCATTTTTGTCTTTGCTTTTGTTTACGTGATGTATTATATTTATTGATTTGTGAATATTGTACCATCCTTGCATCCCTGGGATCAATCCCACTTGATCATGGTGTATGATCTTTTCAGTATATTGCTGGATGTGGTTTGCCAATGTTTTATTGAGGATTTTAGCGTCTATGTTTGTCAGTAATATTGGCCCCGAAGTTTTCTTTCTTTGTTGTGTCTTTATCTGGTTTTGGGTTTAGGATGATGCTAGCTTCATAAAAAGAGTTTGGGGGTGTTCTATCTTCCTGGATTTTTTGAAATAGTCTGAGAAGGATAGGAATTAGCTCTTCTTTAAGTGCTTTGTAGAATTCTCCAGTGAAACTGTCCAGTCCAGGGCTTTTGTGTGTCAGGAGTTTTTTGATAACTGCTTCAATTTTGTCAGCTGTTTTCAGTCTGTTCAGACTTTCTTCTTCATTGAGTTTTGGAAGATTATATTTTTCTAGAAATTTGTCCATTGCACCTAGGTTTTCAAATTTCTTGGCATATAGTTCTTCATAGTAATTTCTTACAATCCTTTGTATTTCTGTGGTATTATAACAGGGTGCACTCAAGGTCCAGAGGGTATAGGAATAGGGATAAGGATTTGTCATGAGGTCAAGAACTCAGTGTCCAGGAAATATTAGAAAAAATATATGTATATCGGATATCCTCACCCCCACAAGTCTTAGCTGGGGGATGGGATGCATGGAGCAGTGCCATTGAGAGTTGTTTAGAATAGCAACAGTTTTGGAGATAACTTCTAGAATGGTGGTGTAACATATCTATAACCTTTAACTGGTTTTATAGATAGGTTAAACTACTGTGGCCATGCTTTGAGCCAAGGGAGATGGGAGTGACTTCAACCAGGATGTAACTGGGAGGCAACTCCCCCTAGTTACAGAGCCTGCTAAAGAGCTTGGATATGATTTGCTCCATACCACAGGGCCACACCTACCCAGACTTACTATGACACCCCAGTAAAGCTGAAAAATTACAGAAATTCTGGCAACTGAGGCCAATTGTGGGAGGAGTCAGAAACATTGCAGCAGAGGAAGATTGGCACTGGGATTTAAACCCAGGTGCGGCAGCCATGAGGGATCTTTTTGGGACCACACAACCTGGTCATAGAAGAACCATGCACTTCTATTTCTTTTCCTGATATACTGGCCCAAAAATGGGCAGAGGGGGAAGAAAGGACTGTGCATTTGTGGATATTATAAAGGACTTTCAGATCTCAATGAAGACATTAAGTCATTACTCTTGTTCGTATAAGTCTTTAAATAAATAATTCCTTTCCATTTCTACAATCTCTGGCATTGAGAGACATCGTTCCCTTGTGGTGGGTAAGGTGAATTTAGTACGCATTAGGGAACCCCCTGAGCACAAGGGTGGGTCCACTTAGTAATAGTATATCATTCCCTGTCCCCTGGTCTCTTCTGTAACAGTATCAGTTATAATCTCTCCTTTTTCAATTCTGATTGGATCCTCTGTCGTTTCTTTTCTTTTCTTTTTTTTTTTTTTTTTTTGATGGGTCTGCTGAAGGGCTTGTTGATTTTGTTCATCTTTTCAAAGAACCAGCTCCTGGATTCATTGATCCTTACAATTGTGCTTTTAGTCTCTATGTCATTTAATTCTGCTCTGATCTTGATTATTTCTTTCCTTCTACTTGCTCTGGGCTGTCTTTGCTGTTGTTCCTCAAGTTCTTGTAGGCCTAAGGTTACACTGTTTAATTCAAATGTTTCTATCTTTTTTGGGTAGGCCTGTATAGCTATGAACTTCCCGCTCATGACTGCCTTCACTGTGTCCCATAAGTTTTGGGTTGTTGTGAGTTCATTTTTATTTGTTCCCAGAAATAATTTCATTTCCTCCTGGATCTTATTCTTGACCCATTCATTGTTTAACAGCATGCTATTCAATCCCCATGATTTTGAGTGTTTTGTGTTTTTTCCCTTGGGGTTGGTTTCTAGTTTCAATCCCTTGTGGTTGGAAAAAATGCTTGATATGATTTCAATTTTCTTGAATTTGTTGAGGCTTGTTTTGTGTCCTATCATGTGGTCTATCTTTGAAAATGTTCCATGTGCATTTCAGAAGAATGTGTATTTAGCTTCTATAGGATGGAGGGCTCTATATATATCAGTTAAGTTTATTTCATCTAAGGCATTGTTCAATGCCACAATATCTTTGTTGATATTTTGTTTGGAAGATCTGTCCATTTTTGACAGTGAGGTGTTAAAATCCCCCACTATAATTGTGTTGCTGTCAATATCTTTCTTGAAGTCCTCTAAGATTTTCTTTATGTATTTGGGTGCTCCTATGTTGGGTGCATATTTATTTACAATGTTTATGTCTTCTTGGAGGATTCTTCCCTTGAGTATTATGTAGTGACCTTCTGGGTCTCTCTTTATGGCCCTTTTTTGGAAGTCTGTTTTGTCTGATATTAGTATTATTGCCCCAGCTTATTTTTCCTGTCCATTTGCTTGGAAAATTTGTTTCCAGCCCTTCACTTTCAGTCTGTGTATGTCTTTGCTCCAAGATGGGTCTCTTGTAGGCAGCATATGTGTGGGTCATGCTTTCTTATCCATTCAGATATTCTATGTCTTTTGATTGGAGCATTTAATCCATTTATTTTTGAGGTTATTATTGATAGGTACTTATTCATTGCCATTTTCGTACCTGTGTTCCTCTGTCTCTCTCTCTTTTCCTTCCTTTCCTTAAAGCAGTCCCTTTAGCATCTCTTGCAGAGCTGGTTTGGCGGAGGTGTATTCTTCTAGACTTCTTTTGTCTGGGAACCTCCTTATTTGGCCTTCTTTTTTGATTGAGACCTTTGTTGGGTAAAGTAGCCTCAGTTGCAGGCCTCTGGTTCTTATTACTTGGAATATTTCTTGACATTCTCTTCTGGTTTGGAACGTTTCCATTGAGAAGTCAGCTGCCAACTTTATTGGGGCTCCCTTGTATGTTTCTTACTGTTTCTCCCTCGCTGCTTTTAAGATTCTCTCTTTGCCTTGGTATTTTGCCATTTTAATTGTGATGTGTCTTGAAGGGGGACTCTTTGTGTTCCTCGTGATTGGGACTCTCTGTGTTTCCTGGATTAGTGTTACTTTTTCTCTCATCAAATTAGGGAAATTTTCCATCATTACATTTTCAAGTAGGTTTTCTATCCCTTGTTCTTCTCCTCCTTCTGGTATCCCTATTATATGAATATTGTTGTTTCATATTGTCTTGCATTTCTCTTAATCCCTCTTCATTCTTTCTGAGCCTCTTTTCCTTTTCTTGCTCTTTCTGGGTGTATTTTTCTATTTTGTCTTCTAATTTGCTGATCCGATCTTGTGCTTCATCAATCCTGCTTTTGATTCCTTCTACTGTGTTCTTCAGTTCAGAAATTGTATTCTTCATTTCCTCTTGGCCCTTGTTGATAGTTTCTATTTCCTTTTTCATGTTGATATAGTTTGGAGTGAGTTCACTGTTGCTTCCCTGTAGCTTTTGTTAGCTCATTGTGAGCTCATTGAGCTTCCTGATAATCATTGCTTTGAAGTCAATATCTGATATTTGAGTTACCTCTATTTCATTTAACATTCTTTCTGAGACTTCGTCTTTTCCTTTCATTTGGGAATTGTTGCTTTGTCTTCCCATTGTTTGTGAGGCTCTTCTTGTTAGCCTCAGCTTCTTAAATTGATCTGTTCTAGCTCCTTGGGCTTATGGTGTGTAGTTCTTTGGGAGAATACCTGTGGGATTCAGTGGTGCAGTCTCCTTGATCCCCCAAGCTCACTGGTCTTGGGCTGTCATTTAAGTTGGCTCTTTGTTTCTCTTTGGGTTTTGATTGTTGTTGAGTCTTTCTTTTGTGGGTCCTGCCCACCAGTTGGTTAACTGAGGGCCACTCTGTTCACCACCTTTTGTATTTTGTTGTGCTGGTGAGAGCAGGTTGTGCTGAAGGTATTTCTTCTGTGTGTACAAGGGTTTGAGGATTCTCTCTTGCTCTTGTTCAGTTGTTTGTACTGGGTAGTGTCTCCAATCTTTAGTTGTATTTTCAGATAGGTCCTAGATTGAGATTTGTGTGGTTTCCACTCCCTCCTTCACCTTCTTCTGTTGTTATCTGTTAGTGGTTTGTTTGTTGTTGGGTTTCCTCTTCCACTGGGTATCCTGGTGTTCACTGCCTCCACCTACTCTTTTTTGTGATCAGTTGGAGGAGGAAGGCAAAATGCTTTAAGATTGCAAGAGAGTATTGTATGATATTTACAGTAGCAGCTGGTAGAGAAGAGATAGGAGATCCTTTGGCTATGTATGTGTTAACTGTGATCTTCCACGCAACTAGCCTGTTTATAGAAAGAATGGAAATAAGATAAGGGGAGGGAAGGATTGTGAGTTAGATCTAGAAATCTGTAAGGTTGTAGGAGGTCAGATTCTGAGCTAAGGTGAGAGTAAAGGATAGTAAATAGGTGTAGTGTGTGAGAGAATAGAGTTAACCACTACAGCAATAGAGTTCAGGAAACCATGAATTGGGTAAGATCTGAGAGGGGGTGTTGTGAAGTTTTTACAATTGTTTAGAACAGATGTTATTTACAACAATATTAGAGCAACAATCATGTGACAGAATCTACATGATCTAGATAACAAGAATAGGGAGTATAGGATCTTGAGTAGTGTGCTAATGGGATAGAAGTGAAGTGAAAGACAGTAAATCAGCAACACACTATGAAAGAGAGATCAAGGGAAACCTGTCAAGTGATTCAATATAAGCAGTCCAGCAAAGCAGACTATACAGAAAGAAAAGGAATACAAAGTACTATTAAAATAAAAGATGCAAGAATAGTGGAAAAACACTAATAATACAAATATGCAGTAACTTGCAGGTTGTCTGTAATAGCAAAGTGAAATTTGTCTCACTGTCTTAGCTGTTGTGGTGCCCCTTCTTTTGGTCCAACACTGGTCTTTTCACAGTTCCAGGGTTGGGTATTTTGTTTGTTTGTTTGTTTGTTTTTCTCTCACATCTAGTTTTTCAGTTCCACTACAATTTTTGGTCTCTTATTTTTATATATGCTGAGGTACTGTTTGTTATTTTCCCTTTTACTCTGTAAATCAGCTAGGATTTTCTCCCATGTGTAGGAGGAAGTGGAATCTGTCCCCTACCCCAACACCATCTTGTAGGAATATTCTCCTTTTAATATCCAGCAATCATGGCATGGATCCTCAAAGAATTATACTATAAGTCAACATTTTAGCTCTGCAGTAAATATATTTTACAGAAGAATAAACAACATTCTTTACTGGCTTTTAAATTTTAAAAGACACACAGGAAGACAATAATGACTACAAAATAGAAGGTAAATGTTAACATCTTAATATAGGAGAGGAAAGAAATAAGGAAAGAAGGGAACCTCGAAAAAAGAACCAAATGAACAAAAAAAATTTAAATAACATTTTGCTTCTGATTGATGGTATAAAGAGTGGGTATTTTTATATATGCTGCTAACAATTGAAGAATTGACCAGTAAAGATAAATAGATTAATACTTAACTAAATTGGAAGAATGAAAGACTATATGTTGACAGTGGTTTGAATATATTAAGTCTTATCACAATAATAGAATGTTAACCAAAAAATAGCTGAAATAAATGAGTAATACTAATAAAAGACATTAGAAATAGAAATTCATATTAGTTTTTTTCTTTAATCTGTGTAGCAATTTACCACAAATTTAGTGGCATGAAACAATACCTACTTATTCTCTTATTGTTCTGTAGGTCAAAAATCTGGCCAGCTCATCAGGGTTATGTGCTCAAGATTTCACAACAATAAAAGATAGTGGAATCTATTTGGAAGGTCATTCAGGTTGTTAGCAGTTATGTAATTGTAGAGGTGAAGACTGATTTCCATGCTGGCTGTTGGCCAGAGGAGGCTCTCTGCTCCGAGAGGCTTCTTGTATTCTTTCTTACATGGCCATTTCCATCTTCAAACAAGCTTGACACTTCAAGTCCATCTCACTCTAAGACTCTAACTTCCTCTTAATTTTCCCTTTCTGTTTTCATCTTCACCATCATCTTCTGTTATTAATCAGAGAGAGTTCTCTGATTTTAAATAGAGTTTGTATGATTAAATTAAGGCCCATTTTTAAAATTTTATTTTATTTTAAATATATTTTATTGATTATGCTGCTACAGTTGTCCCATTTTTCTCCTCTTTATTCCCCTCCACCACGTATCATCCCCATCAACAGTCCCCCACCCTAGTTCCTATCCATGGGTCATACATATAAGTTCTTTGGTTTCTCCATTTCCCATACTACTCTTAACCTCTCCCCATCTCCTTTATACTTACCATTTATACTTGTTATTCCCTGTACCTTTGCCCCCATTCTCCCTTTTCCACCTCTCCACTGATAACCCTCCATGTGATCTCTATTTCTGTGAATCTGTTCCTGTTCTTGTTGTTTGCTTAGTTTGTTTTTATTTTTGTGTTTTTAGATTTGGTTCTTGATAGTTGTGAGTTTGTTGTAATTTTACTGTTCATATTTTTCATCTTCTTTTTCTTAGTTAAGTCCCTTAAACATTTTGTATAATAAGGGATTGATGAATTCTTTTAACTTGACCTTATCTGGGAAGCATTTTATCTTCCCTTCCATTATAAATGATAGCTTTGCTGGATAGAGTAATCTCAGATGTGCATCCTTGCCTTTCATGACTTTGAATAATTTCCAGCCCCTTCTTGCCTCCAAGGTTTCTTTTGAGGAATCAGCTTATGGTCTTATGGGAACTCCTTTGTAGGTAACTCTCCTTTCCTCTTGCTGCTTTTAAGATTCTTTCCTTATCTTTAACCTTGGGCAATGTAATTATGGTGTGCCTTGGTGTGTTCTTCCTTGGGTCCAATTTCTTTGGTTTTTTCTGAGCTCTCTGGACTTCCTGAAAGCCTATTTCCTTTGCCAGATTAGGGAAGTTCTCCTTCATTATGTTTTCAAATAAGTTTTCAATTTCTTGCTCTTCCTCTTCATCTTCTGGTACCCCTATGATTTGGATGTTGAAAATTTTAAAGTTGTCCTGGAGGTTCTTAAGCTTCTCATTTTCTGCATTCTTGTTTCTTCATTGTGTTCCTGTTAAATGTTTATTTCTTTCTTCTGCTACAAACTGTTGGTTTGATTCCCAGTTTCCTTCCCATCACTGTTGGTTCCCTGTACATTTTCCTTTATTTCACTTTTCATAGCCTTCACCTTTTTCTCTCTTTTGTGACCATACTCAGTCATTTCCATAAGTATCCTGATTGCCAGTGTTTTGAACTCTGCATCTGATAGGTTGGCTATCTCTTCCTCACTTAGTTCTTTTTCTGGAGTTTTGATCTGTTCTTTCATTTGGGCCATCATACCTATTACATTGTAAGGGGTGGAGCCTTAAGTATTCTCTAGGGCAGGGCAACCCCAAGCTGCATTGTGGCACTATATATAGAGTAGGGGTCTGAGAGGGAACAATGCTTCTTGCTCAGCTTTCACCCCACATTCTGTCACTTCCCCCACTACCTACAAGTAAATTGGGCCCTTCTGGTGCTGATTCCTGGATTCCTTGGTTTGTGTACCTTCTACGACTCCTTGGGTATCTCCAGTGAACTCTCCTGTGAGTCTGGGAGTTTCTCCTACTGCCTCAGCCCCTACAGGTGTTTCAGTCAGAGGTTTTTGAGTCTTTATTTCCTCACTCTGGAACCCTGGATTATGCAGTCTGTCTTGCTCCCCAATTGTTCCTCTCACTTTATCCACATGCAAATGTGGGACTGTCCAGTCCACCAGCCACCTCGCCTGGTCTGCATGCCACCACCTCACACACCCCGGTCCTCCAGCCACCACCTTACTGTGAGTCCTTTCCACCCTGGCTGACTGTCTCCACCTCTCCTAGTGGTTTAGATGAATGTTTCTTCTTTAACTCCTTGGTTGTGGAACTTCCATACAGTTCGATTTTCTGGCAGTTCTGGTTATCTTTTGTTTTAACATTTGTTATCCTTCTTTGGCTGTGCAAGGAGGCAAAGTGTACCTACCTGTGCCTCCATCTTGGCTTGAAGTGGTCAAGGTCCATTTTTTTAAGGTCTACTGTAGAATATGACATAACATAATTACAGGGAGAGATATTCCCTGACATTTACACATCCTAAGGATTTTTGGTTAAGGAATCTTGGTTATGGAATCCTAGAAATTCTGTTTACTACTGGATTCACTTCTAAAACTCTAAAGTGGCTAAAAATATATTTTTCTTAGGCAGAATATGGTTGAAGCTCAAATATTTCAAAATATGCCATGACTTTTATTTCCTGTATTACAAATAGCAAAAAATTGTCCTGGCCAGTGTGGCTCAGTTAGTTGGAATATCATCCTATAACTGAAAAGTTGAGGTGTGATTCCCAGTCAGTGCACGTACATAGGTTGTGGGTTCAGTCCCTGGTCCTGGAGCATATGAGAGGAACCAATTGATCTTTCTCTTTCACATCAATGTTTCTCTCTCTCTCCTGTCCTCTTTCTCTAAAAGCAATTTTAAAAAATGTCCTTGGGTGAAGAGAAAATAAATAGTAAAAAATTAATACAGTGGTAAAATAAAGTATTTAATTAATTTTTCAATAAATTTTATATATATTTGTCAAAAATACATTTAAGTCTGTTTTATGTTACAAAAAACATAAGAATAAAATAAATTAAGTGAAGATAAAGCAATTATTTTTAAAGGATTTTTTAATCTTCACATAAGGATTGATTTTCACATAAGTTTATTGATTTTAGAGAGAGGAAGAAAGAAGGGTGTGAGAGAGAAACATCAATCAGTTGTCTCTCTGACTGGGGATTGAACCTGAAATGTAGGTTTGTGCCCTGACTAGGGACTGAACTCGCAACATTTTGGTACATGAAAGGACATTCACCCAACTGAGCCACTTGGCCAGGGTGCAATTATTTTTAATATGTAAGATGATTTAGGACATATTTTCCTTTTCAAAATCTTAATCTTTTAAACAACTATCATAAATAAATTTAACTGATCCATAGCTAACCCTTATAAAGCTCACAACTTAAAAAATAATTAACATACAATAAATCTTACAATAACAAAATGAAAATATATATTAAAATTTATATAGTTTATTAGAATAATGGGCCAAATACATTAACAGACAATTTATAGTGGGAAATAGAAGTAGCTTATAAAAAGAGAACCAACTGTATGGGAAAACATATTTGCCAATGATACTCAGACAAGGGTTTAATCTACAAAATATATAAAGAACTTACACAACTCCACTCGAAGAAGACAAGAAACCCAATTAAAAAATGGGCAAAGGACTTGAATAGGCATTTCTCCAAGGAGGACACGCAGAGGATCCAGAAACAC
>CM052542.1:103137446-103162706 GCA_028533065.1 Trachops cirrhosus
TGAAAGACAAATACCATATGATCTCACCTTTAACAGGAACCTTAACAACAAAACAAAGAAACAAGTAAAATGTAACAAAAGACACTGAAATGGAGGACCGGTTGTCAGTGCCCAGAGGGGAGAGGGGCGGGAATTTCAAGGGAATTTCAGGGGAGAAAGGAAGCGTTTACAGGAACAAATATAGAGGACACATGGACAGAACAAGGGGGGGTGGAAATGGGAGGGAGGAGGGGAGGAATGGGTGGGTGGGCTAGAATGGGAATAAAGGATAGAAACTGTACTGAATAATCTAAAATAAAAATTTAAAAAATAAAATAAAAATAAAAAATAAATTAAAAAAAGAAGTAGCTTATAAGTTTATGAAAGTAAGTTAACCTATTGTTAACCAAGAAAATAAGAATTAAAAATAAAATGAAATATTGTTTTGCTCATCTGAGTACCAATTTAAAAATATACACAATACATTATTTTAGGAAATTCTTTACTCTTCTCCCTGGCTGGGTCTATTTCTCCTAATTTGTATTTTAACAGAATCTTAGGTATTCACATTGCACCATTATTTAAGTAGCAACTTTATATTTATAAGGAATACCATAATTAATATGTCTTCCCACTAGTTAATTCACAGGGCTTAGCACAATATCTGAAATATGGAAAATATTCACTAAATACACTGATATGTTTGAATGGATAAACTGTTTATGAGAATATGGGATAATGCATATTTTTGCCAGGAGAAAAATTTGCTATAATCTTCTTTTTAAAATAATTTGGAAATATTTGTTAAAATTATAATGAACAAACATTTAACAAACTTATTTTATTTCTTCAAAATGTATTCTTTACAAATATTATCATACAAACACTAAGATGTAGAGTTTCAAATGTAAATCACAATTTTACTTGTAATATTTAAATCTGGAAAATACAGAAGTGATATAAATGTCCACTAACACATTTATTAAATAAATTTTAGTATTTCTAAAATAATGATGTTTATGTAGTTATAAATAATGTAGTAAATGTAATTATTTTGACGTGGAAAGCTCTTCTAGACTCACTGCTAATTTTTAAATATAAATAAACAAAAACAAGAGAATAAAAAATATAGTCACATTTATATAAAAATCAATGTGAAACAAAGCATAATCTTTTCTGTATATTTATAACAATAAATATGGCAAAAAGGAAAAGCAGTGTGTAGGTGAATCAGTCCAAAATGACAGCATGATCACATGCTATAGCCTCCTTCTCCATTGTCAACTCTCCAGAAATAGAAGAAAAAATATTTAATAATAAATGAATTCCATGTCATACTAAAACATAAAATAAGCATTTTCATTGGATGAAAAAATATTAGTAATTTCCAACAGATAAGAAACATACACCAAAATACTGTGGAAGGATTTCACAGAAAAGGCTGCATGAAAATATAAAACAGAAACATGAAGGTGGAATACTGACAATTGACAGAGTGTGTGGTGGAGTTAAACCAGGTATGTCAAACCCCTTCTGATGAATCACACACACATTGTGCAAATGAAATGCCAGGCCCAACTCCATTCACAGGATATGTAAATGGGATATGTCAGAATGTGCTCTGGAGTCAGAGAAGCACAGATATGGAGTCAGACAAGCACAACAGTGGCTGTGCTTTGAGAGCCCTAGCCCCGAAAGCCCTAGCACTGACCATGCAGAATCTCGTACAGTCCCTGGAGATGGTGTTAGCACTCACAAAAAGTTATTATAAATTCAAAGTTGTTATGTATATATAGCTCAACAGGTTTATTTGGAGAAACTGACAGGCAGACCCTAAAATTTACATGAAAATGCAATGAACCCAAAATAGCCAAAATAATTTCATAACACAGTAAGTTAGAGGACTTATTTCCTGATTTTAAAGTTACTTATAAAGATACTATAATCAGAAAGTGTGGTATTGATATACAAATAAATATATAGATTAATAAAACAATACAGAATTCACTTTAGACTCAAACAAGGTATATGAATTAATTTTTGACAAATGTGCCAAAGGAACCCATTGGGAAAAGAATAATCTTTTCAACAAATGACACTGGAACAATTGGATATCCATACCTAAAAATCAACTCAAAATAAAGGATAGACTTAAATAAAAAGTCCAAAATTACAATCCTTCTAGAAAAAATCTGATCTTTACTTAGGCAACTCAATATACAAGAAAAAATATAAATTTGACATTATAAAAAATAAAATGTATGATATTAAAAAGATATATGAAAGATAACTGGGAAAATATTTCTAAATAATATATCTGAAAGAAAGACTTGTTTCCAGAATATGTTAAAAGGAACACTCTCAAATTCAATAATAATAAAACAAGCAATCTGCTTTTAAAAATGATGTCTGAAACCATGGATCATACTGAATCATATATATACTGTTTTTTGGGAGACATACATACCTATGATAAAGTTTAATTTATATACTAGGCACAGTAAGTGATTAACAATAATATCCTTATAACAATATACTATAATAAAAGTTATGTGAATGTGGCTTCCCATATCTCTCTCTGTCTCTCTCTCTCTGTCTCTCACTGTCTCTCTCACACACACAGATACACACCCACAATTTCTGTCACTGATCTGGTGACCAAGAAAGTTAATAATGAACTCAGGGGGTGTAGCATATACAGCATGGACAAAGGGATGATTTATGTCTTAGGTGTGACAAAGAATATATGAAATTTCATAATGCTACTCAGAACATCATACAATTTAAAACTTATAAATTGTTTATTTCTGGAATTTTCCATTTAATATTTTTAGATCAAGTTTGACCATGGATTACTGAAATCAAGTAAAGTAAAACCACAAGAGGGGGTTAGAGGGATTACTCTAGTTGATACAAAGTTAAAAATAATAATTTAGATATCAAGAGACAGGGCCAAAGAATAAATTGTCCCATTATTTAAAACATTTTATGTTTTAATTTTTTTCAAATATTCAGCATTTTATGAGGTGATTTCTCATTCAGTTCTCACTTTGTTTTTGTTTTTTTTTAAATCTCTGTGAACCTCATAAACGGAACACTAAAATATATTTCCCACCTTGAAAAGAACCAGTCATCTCTCTTATGGAATTTTCACAAGTTATTTCATAAGTGATTCATCAAAATTCAATTTTGTTCAATATCCTTCTAAATTAATTCTATCTAGAAATACTGTCACTGCAGTAAAGGATGACATTCAATAGCCATTTACAATAATCTTTACAGTAAGCTTTCAGAGGTTCTTATAATATATTGTATGTCACTGAAGCTAAATAAACAATACTAGCTGGTGAGAAGTATCAGGGCACTTAGCACTGGAATTCATATAACCAGATTTTATTTTACTTCATCATTTTTACACATTTTGCAATTGAACTTTGCACCACTGCTCAGTGCTCATTTTTCTACCACATTACTTTTAAACCATTATATTTATATTTTAAATAGTAATAGGTATACTAACATTTAATGATATTATATGCTCATCAATAAAAGGGAGATTTCTTTGAAAGCTAAATGAAAACAGCTGGTGATAATTAACATTGGAATCTATACATACTGTATTTTGATTTAGACTGATTGTACTTACCAAAGATAGCAGTGATACAGAGTAGTCTTTGTAAACTATTATAACTAATGTTTAAATAATAGTATTTTTAACTGAAAACAATAACTTAGTATAATAATATGGGCAATATGAAGGATTATACCAACATGGGCATGTTATATACCTTTGTTTAAAAAAAAATCAGTATTTAATCATAGTCTCCTCCATGCCAACCATGATCTAAAGTAACCCATGGTTACAAGAAGAAAAATCTGTATCAACATTAGAAACTGAAAAGGCTGATTTTGAAATGTCAGAAAATAAGTGTTCTGTCAGATGTGTTTAAGTTGGGAACAGAAGTGGGGGGGGAACTACCAAACATAGAATTAAGTACTACAGCTAATTTGTAACTAACCTAGTCAAGAATTTTTTTTATTTTGAAAGGTTTTACATACAAATATATAACTTTATTTGTGGCATTTTGGGAATACAGAAGATGGTGCTATTCTATGCAGACCTGTTACCAAACAAAAGTGGGATTTGGCTGCCCAGTGCTGAATACAGGTATAAAACAAAATATGGTGGGAAAGGGAAAAGCTATTTATTTAAATGTTGCACAATGTGGGGGCACAGGCAACTCCCTCGCTCCAGGCCAATCTCACGCAAACAAACACAGCCATCCTCAGAACCAGAAATAGTGTCCAGAAAGCAGAAAGCCCCCTCCATCCTTATCTGTCCTTCTGGAGCCCAAGGCTGCTAGATGGACAGTTCTTCAGCTTCAGGTACCCACACTGGAGTGCATGCACATGAGGTTGGCACCACCATTGCCTTGCCAAAGCTTTTTCCCACTCTGGGAGCCCTGGGCTGCTGCCACCCACTATAGCTGGTGGTGCAGGAGCTCTATCCATAACACATACCTGAGGCTGATGGTGCCCCTGGAGCCGGGCAAGAAGTCTGGCTCAGGCATCTGTGGATTGAACTCAGAACAAGAGAAGGGGCACAGTGTGGGACCTCCACTGCAGTGGGAAACCACAGTGATGTCCCGTAGACTGTCTCAGGGGCATGCATCCCAGAGCATGACCCAGCATGTGGGACTGGCCTTAGCCTAAGCTACCCCCACCAACTCCAGCCAGATGAGCAAGGGGAAGCACAAGGCCCAAGGCTCTTTGTGAGGGGGCTCCACCCACTGGGTCCCCTGCCCCAACCACCACAGATGAGAATAAGTCTACCAAGACATGATCTGCTTGGGGAGGAAAGGTGGCTGATCTCTCAAAGGAGCAGGGCCAGGAATGTGTTTCTCAATGGGCTTTTATTGGATTTAATCTGCATAGGAATACAGGGTATATATGTAAAGCTCATTAATTATAGTCAGGCAGAAATGATTAAACAATAGATAACATTCAAAGAACTCTGAGGGCTTATTCTGAGTCAGGGTCAGATAGTTAAAGGGCCATAAAACTTTGGGGAACAAACTCACTTCATGCATAAACCCTTATCATTTAAATTGAGGGTAGTAGCAAAGTAGGTTTCATAGGATTTTATGTATTCTTTCTTAGGCTTGATCACCCTAGGGAATCCGCCTTGTCCAGAAGAGGGCCGCACCCACCTCTAGCATTGTTTCAGGCTTAAGGCATTGTTTCAGGCTTAAGTCAGGCAGGGGAAGTAAGACAGCCAAGAGATTAAGAGACTTCTTGCAGACAGAATGAAGGCTCAGGCTATGTCAAAGCCAAGAGGGGAAGGTCCATCACCTTCTTTTTCTGTAGTCCCCCAAGTCCTTCCCTAAGGGCTCCTTCACAACTGTGCCTGTCTGAGGTCATCCATCCTTTGAGGAATCTTACCTGTTATTGGCTAACTGGTCAAACACTCAGGGCAAAGTAAGGTGAAGTAAAGGGGGTAGACACAGTGCCCCTGCCAGGGAGATAAGCTTTGTCTCCTAAGTGGCTTATGGTCCCAAGGTCTTTTTAATCAGCCTTAGCCATGGGGCGGGGCAGGGGGAAGGGGGGTTATAGCTTCCAAAACTAGGCAGGGTGGTTCCCAACAGCTCCTCCCTTACTCAGTTTAAGTCTCCAGCTCAAAGTTCCATATACTCTCAAAGCATCCAACTACCCAGCCAGTCCCATAGGCTAGACTACCTGGTTTGCACATCCCCTTGCCACCATGTGAACCTTTACGTACACATGACTCTGTGATCTCTTTTTTTCCCTTTAATCAGAAATGAAAAGGGTGGTAGAAGGGCTTCCCTCTGTCAGTCTCTTTTGCTAGCTGCTGACAACATATCTATCTGCATCAGGGTATCATGCACCATGCCAGCTCCATGGTTGGGGTAACTTTCTGTTTACCCTTTAGCCCTGAGGTAGGGAAAATCTATCACAAGACACTCTATAGCTTCAGTCCTGGGCTTTCATCTTCTCGTGACTCCTCCCTTTTCCCCAGCCAACTCCCTGTGTCAGACCTACTGAATCAGACACTCCAGCCATAGAAACCAATAATCCATGGTTTATCAAGCCCTCTTGGGGATTTGGATGCAGGTTAAGTTTGAGAACCACTGCATTAGACAAATATTTTCACTGATATTGTAATAAATAAAAAATTCATCATCTTGACTAAGAAGTTGTACTCTTCATTAAATAAAATCAAATAGAGTTCAGTAAAAAATATAGAAACAGAATCTAGAATGGTTCCCTATTATCCTTCACTTCTAATGTAAGCAAAAATGCATCAATCTGGTGAGAAGGTGACTTTGTTCTGGATGCAAAAACGCTGGAAGAAGCAGGACCAGTTGATATTAATCCACACTGGACTAGAGATGATGAAGATTTAAACTAATGTAGTTGCAATGACAATGGGTTAAAGACAAAATGTTCTTAAAGTATGTATATCACATGTTTGGTATGAATTTATAATTGATTCAGTCCAAGAAATGAACATATAGAGTGACTAAAGAATGATTCCTCATTGTCCCTTGAATCATTGGATACTGGGACAAAGCCCTGAGAACAGAGTGAGTGCTTAATAAATGTTAAATTAAAGCCAGTTTGTTGGGATAAAAATTGGAAAGCTTTTGTGTAGGTATCATTTCCGAAAGGGACACCTAGCCAATGATGATTGCACTCATGGCATGGAAGATTCCAACTTTTGCATTACTATAAAATTGTTTTTAAATTTCTTTATATTTTTTCATAATTATTTCTCCTTTTTATAATTGAAGAAGCTAAATGCCATTAGAATGGTGTCTATTGTACTCCTAGAGTCATGCAATATTCTCTAAATCAGAATTTTCAAAAACTTTCTTTTGACAGACTCTTGAAAAGTCACAAAGAATTATCACCATGTTATAAGATAATTAAGTGGTTGAAAAACTTTTTGTTGTTTTCCCATCAACTTTATTTGTCTTCATGTTATACTATACTTGTTTCTGTGATTATGTAATGAATGCTAAAAATGTAGGAACAAATGATAAAACATACTCAAAAGTGATTATTTCTTCCATAATATTTATATAATTGCTGTAATATTGTGACTTTTAAAAATATGTATTTGGCGCCCTGGCTGGTGTAGCTTAGTGGATTAAGCGTGGGCCTGTGAACCAAGAGATCACGGTTCAATTCCCAGTCAGGGCACATGCCTGGGTTGCAGGCCAGTTCCCAGCAGGGAATACACAGGAAGCAACCACACATTGATATTCCTCTCCCTCTCTCCTTCCCTTCCCTTCTGAAGATAAATAAATAAAATCTTTCAAAAAAATGTATTTGGTTAGCAGATGATCAAAATATATTTCTTATATGTATTTAATCTTCATCCACAATTCATGGCTCACAGATCCTTGAACCCTTGGAATTTCTTAATGTCAACAATGATAAAGGTGTCTTTTGTTATGTTAATAGGTGACTTTTGCTATGTTTTCAGGTAGCCAAAAGACTGGAACTGATTTCCAGGAGACCCAACTAAGTGATTAGAGGGGCTGAAATTTTCAATCTCATCCCTGATCTCCTGGAAGGGCAGAAATGCTGAAGTACAAATCAAATGTCAATGGCCAATCATTTAAGCAATTATGACTAAGTATTGAAGCCTCCATAAAAACCCAAAAAGATGAAGGTGAGAGATATTTCATGCTGGTGAACATGTGAACATGTGGGATGCATGGTGTGCCTGAGAGGTGTTTTCCCTAAGAAGGGAAAATTGCATTTCCTTTCCTATATACCTTGCCCTATGCATCTCTTCCATCTGGCTATTCCTGAGTATATCCTTTTACAATAAACCAGTTGTAATAGAATAAAATAATCAATCTTTCTGACTCCATCTTGTTGGAGCCTGCCCAGTTCTCATGTTTGTTAGCAAATTCTTCTTAGTCCTGTACATAGATATGCTAATCATTAAAGAAATCTAACCTATAGCCTAGAAATTACTGAAATGACCTTCCTGCTCAAAACTACCTCCCCAAGAAGATAAAGAAGGTATTTATAAAAGTAATGATTATTTATCAAAAGATTTATAGGAACATAGTGACTGGGACAGCAACTGGAATTTGTTAACCAAAAGCAAAGGAGTTTTACCATCCTCAACAGACCCTTGCTGGTGTCCAGATGTTTGTGGTTATCAAACACCTCCTGATCTCAAACTCTTCCAATTTCCCCCTTCCTCTGATGTAAAAGAAGTCTAAATTCTGTACACCAAAAAAAAACCAAAAAAAACAAAAAACATTTTTGTTGATCTGGCAGAATGTATTTCACACTGGATGGCTATTGTTGTTTTGACTGTTGTCATTTTTATTAGGTGACAATTTAAGAGAAAAGAGGTCAGTGTCCCTGACTAGCCAGATATTTTGTGTTTTAAAAATTCTTGTGGCACACCAGTTGAAAATTCCTGCTCTAGAGCCATTTGACATTAATGTATACTTTTACCTCCTGTGTCCACTAATTTTGAAATCTAACATTTTCTTCTTTGAATATTCTGTTGTATATTCTGTTAATATTCTGTTGTATAATATATCCTAAGCCCAGAATAAAGCTTCTCTCACTTTACTTATTGAGCAAAGTAAATTAAATTCTGTTGTAGCGTACATGCTCGATACCATCTCATGATATTTCTTTCATCACTTTTTATCATTTCAACATATTTTCTCCAAGTTCAGGTACTCTGTTTTGAGCTCTTTGAGAGTTTTTTTGGTGTAGTTAAGTTTATTTATATGGACATATTGAAGTGAAAAGAAAAAAAAACACCAGTGAATGAACAGAACAAATAACTTCCTGCCTTCATCTATATCATGTAGTTAATAGAAAATAAGCAAATGAATATATTTATATTTCAAAATGTCAGCTGATGATAAGTACAATAAGGAAAGATAAAACAGTAGGAAAATAATACTAAAGAGTGTTATTTTAGGTAACTATTAGGCATATTTCTTTCAGAGGAGCTGACCTTGGTAAACCAATACAACAACAACATCAAAAGTTTATTAAGTAAAGAATATTCCAGGCAGAGGCATTCAAAAATGCAACTGCTCTGAAATGAACCATATTTAGCATGTTGATAAATAGTATGAGAGCATCATTACAGCTGAATGAATAAGGAGAAAAAAGATTAAAAGATGAAATATTCACAGAATCAGATTATATGATGCCCTGAGAGCCCCTCTACAGATTCTGTTTTATGTTAAATATGATGAGAATCCATTCAAAAGTAGCTCTTATTAATGATGGAAATCATATTCTTTAACGAATTAAACACAAAATGGTTTGAAAACAAAAAATGGAAAAACATGTAGCAGAAATTGTGAGGATTACCTAAAAAGCAAGGTGGTAGATGTATCAAATTGTTGGCAGGAATTACACCAAAATGCATGTGCAGTGGACTGTTGCAAAATATGGGAGCAAAGACAAAGTTGCTTCATATGAGGAATCTATAGATAAGGAAAAGAATGACCTCAGGAACAACCAACAGCTATTAATTAGAGTACTGCAGCCCAAGGAGTCAAGTAAGAATGTCACTGCTAATATCTCCTTATCATCTTTCCAGCCATGGAACATAATCCAAGTTATTTTTTTAGAGCTCATATAACCCTGGTACTCAAATTGTGCCAGAACGATTGGGAATGAGAAATTGTGGACCTTCCTGGCAAGGTGGATCAGTCAGTTGGAGCATTGTCCTATACACCAATAGGCTGTAGGTTTGATTCCTGGTCAGGTCAATACCTAGATTGTAGGTTTGATCCCCACTTGGATCATGTACAGGAAGCACCCGATCAGTCTTTCTGTCTCATATCAATGTTTCTCTCTCAAAAAAATAAATCAAAAAATCAAATTATGGACCAATTTTACCCATGAGCAAAAATGCAAAAACAAACAAAAAAAAAACAGATTAAATGCAGAGATATAGTAAAATATAAATTTGTAACTGATTAAAATTTATTTATGAGATTAAGAATTGTTTAATAAGAGAATATGAATATCCCTCAATAAATGTGAGAATTAAATGTAAAATGCATATAATTATTTAATTAAATCCTGAAAATCATTTCAAAATTTAACACAAATTCATGTTTAAAATAATTTAAAACTCCAAAGTAAGACAGTGAGAGTGAAATTCTTTATCTTCATTGTAAACATGTTTATATCACACATGTAAACATATAATGAAAGCCTCAGCAAGCATACTCTACTTTGAAATTTAAATGCCTTCTCCATAAAATCATAAAATGATACCAGAATGCCCAGCATAGTGATACTATTTCATTCTGTTATGTATTAAATGTTGAATACAAATAACACAATGAAGAAGTGATGGTTGTAGACATGAGAAAGACAAAGGTAAAACTCTTATTTTTAGATGATACTATTGTAACTGAAACCAAGGTTTGGCTGTCTGTTGCAATGAAAGACAGACCTGTGAGACAGGTGCTGGTGAAAGAGAAAATACGTTTATTCAGGAGTCAATAAACATGAGAAGATGCCAGGCTGAGGCCTTCAAAACCATCTTAGTATCTTGGGCATCATGGTTAGTTTATATAGGGGAACTGTGGGAAGAGGGGAACTAAGGAATTTCTGGCAACATACAGTTTCTAGCTCTGCTCTCAGGTGGTCTCAATGTTATCTCCTGCATGCATCATCATATAATTTCATCGCCCCATCTGCAGTTTTACAGCTGATATCTGGGAACAGGACATAGAGGCAGCATTACTTCTGGTTGTGATATGAGTCGCTGACACTTGCCCAGTTCTTGTGGTCAGGGTCATTCCTTGGTTAAGCAGGAGCTGCAGCTGCTGATGTCTAGAAAATACTTATAAGGACATTTTAATACATAAATTTTCTATAAGTTTGTTAGTACAACCTATTCTATAATTACCACCAGATTAGTATACAATGTTTATTTTAATCACTGTTACAGTATCATCTTCCTAGAAAATATAGGTAAATAATTTACAAAGTATTAAAAGTAGGATGAAAGATGACAAGCTGCCAGATACAATTAAGCATAAAATAATTTATATCTATACATTTAGAAAATGGAAGGAAAAATATCCTATTAACAAAGGAAGGAGGGAGGGCAGAAGGAAGGAAGGAAGGGAGAAAGAAGATAGGAAGGAAGGAAGCAAGGAAGGAAGGAAGCAAGGAAGGAACTAAGGAAGAAAAAAGAAAGAAAGGCAGGAATATAGGAAAAAACACACCTACAAAGTATCAAGCAAATATGTGTATGAAAGTAGTAGAGAATATTTTAGAATTCTACTAAATTACATAAAAGAAGATGGAAAAATTGAAAAGTTAAACTGAATGTGTGAATAGGATGACTTAATATGATAAAAACATCAATTTTTCTGGAAAGTACAAATTCAACAAAAGTCAAGTCCTCAAAAATTGGTTGTTACAGGTTAACAACATGATTCTGAAAGTTACCTGAAATATAAATTGTGGAAACTTGGAGATAAGTTTTTAATAGATGAAAGACTGGCCACCAACAGGGAGCTTGGAGAATATCATTCCCAGTGGTGAAGTGTCAGGGTATATATGACAGCAGACAGGCAAACGTCTGGCACAGTCACGTATCCTCTTAATAAAATATTCCTTTGAGTTTGCACTGAAATTGCTTCATTCACAAAGATAAAATATATGAAGTAGGGAGAATTAAATGTGATTTCTAACCATACTCTCTTGTACAGTGTTTCAAGATCTTCAGTGTTGTGTTTGTGCTGCTCATTAAAATAATCTTAAAACGAAGTGGTCCTCCAAAGGTTTAGGTAGTCCCCTTCCTACAATATATAGTTGCCTAAATAAGTGGTCATGTATTCTAATTATCCATGTTGTCTATGTTGATTTTCTTTAAAATTATATAGATTAAGTAATACCATCATTGGCTGCCCCTATATTATATTTCTGGGTACCAACCTCATAACTTTCTATGATCTGAAATTCTCTGGCTGCTTACTACTCATTTAAATAATTATGGTTACTTTACTGTTGATAATTAAGTACTAAAACTGTTATCTGGGGTTCTAGAATTCCCATTACTATGAGGGAGTTCTGTTCTTTCACAGCTTTACTTACTCTCAGCATTAGTGCATGAAGGACAACTACCAGTGAGCTTCTCAGTAATGACAGTGCCTTCTCATCAGCACTTCTAGTTACTTAGTACTGTTGGAACATACATACTTGGGATGTAGGGTTTTAAAGCCTTCTAACATTGCCACTTTTATGAGCCTTTTTATTACTTCCTTCACCATCCACCATGGAGATTCTAACTTTTCTGTCTTTTAGTATAGGTTAGCATGTTTCCAAACTATCAAGAGTCATTCTAGTAGCACATTAAAATGGTCTTCCTGGATCCTTTGCAGGTCATTTATTCCTAAGTTCTAGGATAGGCTTTTTGTACCAATAAACTCTTCATTATCCAACTCTATGTCCTTCTCCATCATTCAGCACCCTCAGTGTCATTCATGCTAGTATACATTGACCTGGCTTTGCAGTTTCCTTGATGTGCAAGACCTTTTCATCATAAGCTGAATCCTAGCTTCCCCTCCATGATTTTGCTGAGATTTAACTTTAAATATGTGTCTGATAACCAGAAAGAGTTGTAAGTAGATCCTGAAAACAACACATTTGCTTTAAGGCACTAACCTTTGTAGAATCTTCAAGTCCCCCAGGAAGATAATCTATTAAGGATGGACTGAATAAAAACTTGAAAAAGAAGATTGACCACATTGTTCAAATGTCCAGGATCCTGGCAGCACCATTTTCTTTCTTTACTCATCTTCCTCAGTTCTAGGAATGGAAGTGGCTTCTGAAGTTACACATCTCGGTTTTCAATCAGCTTTTTAAAATTTATTTTGTTTGTTTATTTATTCTCCTCCAACATCGTTCTCTTCTGTCTTCCCGCATCTTTTAACATTTGTATTACTAACTGCCTTTATTTAATTAAAGGGAACTATAATTTTTTAATTAAATTTTAAAATCCTGGGAGTTTTGTTTTATTATTTTCCCTAGTTGGTTCCTGTCTGATAAGGTAATTAATATAAACTGAATAGCAAACACAAATATAACTAAGTAAGGAAAGAGGTAAGCTGGATAGAATCTGTGGGTCAAAGTTTATTTTCTGCTTCAGTGAGAATGTAAAACTTCCCTTTTCCAGTCAAGATGACATACAAAGTCATGAGTGAGCAGGGCAAAACACAGTGTCTTCCACATACCAGACATCTGCTAACTGATGCACTACCTCCTTGTAAGTGCTTATGTATGATTAAGTGGACTCTTTTCAAAATTCTTTTTTTTTTCAATTAAACTCTCTATTTTTAGATTATTACAGATTCCCTGCAACTGGAAGACATAATGCAAAGATCTTACATACACTTCATCTGTTTTCCTCCAATGATAATATCTTGCAAAACTATATAGTGTCATATCACACCCAGGATATCGACATTAATATACTCCATTGTTTTTTTTTTCAGATTTTCTGAGTTTTACTCATTTGGTTTATTTGTTGTTTAGTTATATACAATTTATCATGGGTAGATCTGTGTATTCAAAACAACAGTTGCAACATAAAATATTTACATTCCACAAGGACTGTTCGTCTTGTCCTTTTTGTAACCAGAGTAACTGCCATTCTGTGTGCATCCCTTCCTTAAACACTGGGAACCACTAATATGGTCTCCATTTTTATAATTTTGCCATTTCAAGAATGTTGTAATAATGGAAAAATACAGTATGTAAACTTTTGGAAACAGCTACTTTTCACTCAGCCTATTTCTCTTAAGATTCATCTAAGTGTCAATGTGTATTGAGCTCATTCTTTTTGTTGCTGAGTAGTGTTCCCTGGATTGGATGGATGTACCAGTTTGTTTTACCACTTACCAGTCGACGGACATGTGGACTGTTTCTGGGTTTTCGCTCTTACAAATGAAGCTGCTATGAACATTTGTGTACAGGTTTTAATGTAAACACATATTACCATTTCTCTGGGTTAAGTGTCCAAGTGCAGTTGTTGTATATAGGGTAATCATGTTCCATTTTATATGAAACTGCCATGCTGCAACCTAACAGAATGGCTAAAATTAAAAATACTGAAAACACTAACTTGTTGGAGAAAAAGAAAAGAAACCAAAACTAATGACTCGTACATAGCTGGCAGGAATCTAAAAGGATACAGCAATTCTGGAAAGCAGTTTGGCAGTTTTTTTTAACTTTTGAAAACTACTTGAAGTTAATTTCATATGGAGGCTTACTGCAGCCTCCCTTGTATCATGGATCTCACACAGTCCTGCCACTCTTTCTTCTCCCCACAGCGTACTTGAATGAGTGTGACCTGCTAGCCAACCTCTCACACATTTCCAACAATGCTGACATGATGGACAGGAAATTGCTTGCAATGTGGATATACATTAACAAAGCAGTTTTTCACAGATGTCTTTGAGGAATCTTTATAAATTATTGTGGCCATTGTAAATATACAACAGAAGAAAATGCTAAACCTTGTAAAACATGACTATTCATTATAAAATGCTTTTGTGGCATAATGTTAGTGTGCATTTGAAAATGTTTTTAAGCCACAAAAGGAAAATGCTTTGCATCAGATGAAACAGAGGGTTATTAATGGAGAATGGAGAATGAAGAATACAGAAAACACCTGCTTAAGGGAAAGCACTGAAAAATTCATTTTATCTGCATCCTTCAAGTTGATTCAAATTCAATCCTTTAAATAAAAATGCATTTTGTTTAATGAAACTTTCTCAATAAATATTTTGAAAAATATAACCATGAAAAGAAATAAAAACAGTTAAAATCTTAGTGTATGGTATAAATATATTTGTTAATTTATGTAAGGTATTCCAGTGCCATATGTATTATTATTATGTTTGCAATTTACAGTTTAACAAAAGACATGTAAACTAAGTCATTTATCCTAATAAAAGATGTGGAGATAATTGTCTTAAAAAGACAAAATAAACCCATAAATAAAAACATTTCATGGAAGCCAAAGGTTAATCCAATCCAAGATATAACATAAAAGCCATTTGAAAGCCTGGAATTTAAGCTGGGGTGGCAGGGTTAAAATATGCACACATTTTTCCCTTTTTCTGCAAAAAAAAATTATTTCTAGAAACATTTAATATAAAATATAAGTAAAAATCTAATAATGACTCAGATAGAAATATTAAGAATTTATGGGTTTTGTTACATGTTTTTAACATCATAGCATGGAGACCTTAATATTTCTCTAAGTCAATATATGAAATAATATTTTGAACAGTTACATAATATTACATTAATGGAATATATTCTAAATCAAATAAGTCCCTAGGGTTTATATTTTAGTTTATTTAAAACATTTAACCAGAGAGGAGGTGGGAAGGGATAATGGGGGGAAAGGAGCAAAGCATTTTCAGAAACATCTATAAAGGACTCATGGACAAAACTGGGGTGGGGGGGTGGAAGCAGGTGATGGAGGTGGGGATGGCTGGAGTGGGATAAATGCAGACAACTGTACTTGAACAACAATAAAAAATTAAATATAGATTTTAATATTAGGAAAACATTGCTATGGCCATATTCGTACACACACACATACACAATCTTGGGACACTTATCTAATTATTGATTGGAAAAATTGCTAGCATGAGTACAAGGGCAATACCATTTTTTTCATAATTAAATTTTGAGACATATTGATTAATTCCTTTAAAGAAAAGTGTTACAATTTGCATTTCAACTGGCAGCAAATATTCCTTAGTTTATTCCCTTATAAATAATCATTGGATATTTGTTTATTAATCTGGTAGAAGAAAACTGTTATTTTAATTCTCATCTCTTTATTTTTCTCATTAAAACTTTATTTTTAATTTAAATATTTTATCATTTATGTTACTACAGTTACCCTTTTTCCCCTTTATCCCCCTCTACCCAGCCCGCCTTCCGCTCCCACAGTCGATCCTCTCACCGTTGTTCATGTCAATGGATCTTTCATATATGTTCTCTGACTAGTCCTTTCACCTTCTTCCAACCAGTCTTCTTAATTAGTATTAAAATTTAAATGTTTGTGTTAATTGGACACTTTAAATATATAAAAATTAAGGAGTTTGGATATTAGTGCACAACCACAAAACCATCACCAACCCTGATGCTAAGTAAGTGCCCATTACTGCCAGTTTCCTCACACTGTCTAATTATTATTATTATTTGTGATAAGAACACAATATAAGACTCACTCTCTAAAATTTTTAGGTGTGGAATATTATATTGTCAACTTTAGGAACTGAGCTTACAGTACACCACTTGCACTTGTTCACCTTACATAACTGAAACTTTGTATCCTTTGGCTAATATCTCCTTTCTTACCCCTCCTAACAGGCCCTGGGAACTATCACTGAACTGTCTTCTATGAGTTTAACTAATTAGATTTCTCATATAAGTGGTTTCATGTAGTATTTTTTTCTTCTCTGATTGGCTTATTTCAGTTAATATAATTTCTTTCAGGTTCATTCATATTGTTTGTGAATGTCAAAATTTCCTTCTATTTTTTTAAAGCTGAATTTGTTCTATGATATTGATATGCCACTTTTCTTTATTTTTGTACCACATTTTTATTATCTATTCATCCATTGAGGAATATTGAGGGTGCTTCCATGTCTTAGCTATTATGAATAAGGCTAAATGAACATTGGAGTGCATGTATCTTTTCAAGATCCTGATTTCAATTCTTTTGGAAATATATACAGGAGTGGAATTGCTAGATCATGCAGTGGCTCAATTTTTAATTTTTTAAGGAACCGCCATGCTGTTTTTCCATAGTGCCTATACAATTTTGCATTCCTCTCAATAGTGTATAAGGTTATCTTTTTCTTGACATCCTTACCAACATTGCTATCTTTTCTGTTTTTATAAAAAACACTCTACCAAATATGAAGTGATACTTCATTTTGATATTGATTTGCATTTCCCTGATGAATAGTGGTGTTGAGAACCTTTTCATATACCCATTGACCATTGGAATATCTTCTTTCAAGAAATATCTATTCAATTTGTTTATTTATTTATTTATTTTTTGCTATTGAGTTGTAAGAGTTCTTTATATATTTTGGATATTAGCCCTTTATCAGATATATAGTTTGCAAATATTTCTTCCTATCTATAGATTACCTTTTCATTTTAATGATTTTGTTTGCTGTGCTCCAAGATTTTCATTTGGACATAATCTCACTTGCCAAAATTTGCTTCTGTTGCTTTTTCTTTTGGGGTCATATCCAAGAAATTATTGTGAAGACCATTGTCAGGAAGTTTTTTCTGTTTGTTTTTTTCTAAATAGGAGTTTTACAGTCTCAGATGTTACTTTTAAGTCTTTAAATCATTTAAGGTGATTTTTATGTATGGAAGGAAGTTCAATTTCATTCTTTTGTTTATGGTTATTTAGTTTTTACCATCACCATTTCTTAAAGAAACTATTTTTCCTCCATTTTGTATTCTTGGCATATTTGTCTAAAATCAATTGATTATAGGAATGGATTTATTTCTGGCTTGTCTATCCTATTCTAATGGTCTATAGGATGGTTTTAATGCCAGTACCATACTGGTATATTTTAGATAACATGGTGATACATATGAACAAGAATTCTGATACCTACCACTTTGTTCTTCTGACTCAAAATTTCTTTAGCTATTCAGGTATTTTGTGATTTAACATGAAATTTAAGATTGTAGAAATTTCCATAAAATATCACTGGGATTTTGACAAGAATTACATGGTATCTGTGGATCATTTTTGATAATATGGATATTTCAACATGAAGTTTTCCACTTTATGAACATGAGGTGTTTTTCATTTCTTTGTGCCTGCTTTAATTCCTTTCATCAATATTTTAAAGTATGCAGTGTATAAGCCTTTTAACTCCTACATATCCTTAAGTAGGTAATTATTTTAATTATAATATAAAGGGGTTTTTTTAAATTTTATTTTCAGATAATTTGTTGAAATATACAAAAACACAACTGAATTTTGTATATTGATTTTGTTTCCTACATCTTTGCTAAATTCATTTATTCTAATTTTTTGGTGGGGTCTTTAGGTTTTTCTAGATATAAGATCATACTTAGCAGAGTTTCCTTTTTCCTTCTAACTCACATGAATTTTATTTCTTTTTTCCTTGCCTAATTGTTCTGGTTAAGAGTTCCAGTACTGTGTTGCATATGAATATGTGGCAAGAATGGACATTCTTGCTTGATTCTACATAGGACAGGAAACTAATATAGAGAATTTGCCTAATAGCTTAGTACAAACTTACTTTCGGTTTAACCCGTGCGTGCCAAGCCAGTAAGACGTATAAGAGAATCCAAACTAACTTCCTCATTCTGCTTCTGTACCTTGCTTTGTGTCACGTAACTCGGAAGAGGGAAAGTATAAAAGCCCTGAGCCCTTTGTCCTCGGGGCCCAGAATTTGGAGTTTCTCTCCTCTGGGACCGCGCATAAATAAAGAATCATGCTCCTGAGTCTCTCTGGTGTCCGGTCGTTTCATTTAGTACAACAAAACCACTGCAGCTGTTGTAAGCTGTATATTTTTTATATATAGCCTTACGTTGAGGTAAGTTCCTTCGGTATTGGACTTGTTGTGGGTGTTTATTACTTAAAAAGTGCTATATTTTGTCAGATGCTTTTTCTGTTGTCTGTTGAGATAATGATGTAATTTTTGTCCTTCATTCTGTTAGTGTAATGTATCACATTAATTGTTTTGCATATGTTGAAACATCCTTTCGTCTTAGAGATATATCTCACTTGGTGTGAGAGGTAATGATCTTTTTAATGTGCTGTTGAATTTAATTTGCTAGTATTTTGAAGAATTTTGCATCCATGTTCGTTAAGGATATTGGCATATGGTTTTTTTCTCGCTGGTATTTCTGTGTGGATTTGGTATCAGGATGATGCTGCCTTCATAAATAAAGTTTGGAAGTGCTCCCTTTCTTATTTTTTGGGAAAAGTTTAAAAAGAATTGTTGACTTCCAGTCAAGATGGTGGCACAGGCAGAAATGGCTTGTCTCTTCACACAACCACATCAAAATTACAACTAAAATATAGAACAACCATCATTCAAAATCATCAGAAATTAACTTGAATGGAAGTCTGACAACTATGGAATTAAAGAAACCACATACACCCAGACTGGTAGGAGAGGGAGCAGATGCAGAACAGGGTAGTCCCACATCAACGTGTCATGGATCAAAATTCATGAGAGATATCATGGGAGTGAGGAATACTAGATCCACACCAGGCCCCCAGCCTAGGATTCCAGTGCCAGGAATATAAGTCTCCACAACTTCTGGCTTCAAAAACCAGTGGGGATTGAGTTGGTGGAAGAAACTTCTGGTGCCCTAAGCAGTTCCTCTTAAAGAAACCACACATGGTATCATCTACTCAGATTCACTTCCTCTGAGCTCCAGCACCAGGGTAGCACCTTGAAAGCCACAAGTGGTATACACGGAGAGATGAAGTGTCTGGAATCAAGGAGAGCAGAGGTCATTGTCCCTTTGCTAAACCCCACCCACCCACAGAACCAGCAAGCTGGTATCATATCTGAGACTCCAATAACCTGGCTAACACTCTGACTTATCTTGGAGATCCCCAGAGACTCCACCCCACCCAACTTATGGCTCCACCCAAACTGCTTTTCCATATGAATGGCTGGTCATGGCTCATGCTTCACAACTTCCTAAATCCTGTCAAACATGCAATAGCTGGTTTCAGTGAGCTCGAGGCCTGGCATTAAGGGAAGCCGGGTTAGATTCACAGCTTGGTTTTTCCTAGGAATCTCCAAACCCAGCAAAGAAGCAGCCATCTCAGATTACTTTATAGCTCAGGCATGGTGCCCCAAGCAAAACACAGGAGGGGACTGACCTTGACCTGCATTACCTGGGAAACCCCAGAGCCAGTGTACCCAATCAACAGCTACAGACCATAACAGAGCACCACCACCCTGCTCCCGCACAACTGATCCTCCATGGAGGGCAGAGGTAGACTGTCAGTGGTCACAGCCAGTTCTTGCAACTGACTGGCCTGGGTAAATCCCTTCCATTGATCTGCCAACACCAACCAAGGCTCAACTACAAAAGGAGGATGTACTCAGTCCCCATGAAGAGCACACCTCAAGTACCCAGCTTGGGTAATAGGGGAAGCTGTGCCTCCTGACCCTATAGGACACCTACTACATTAGGCCACACAACAAAGACACAGAGTCAAAGCAGCTCTACCTACTACATTTAAACAAACACAGAGAGGCTGCCAAAACAAGAAGATAAAGAAACATGGCCCAAATGAAAGAATAGATCAAAACTCCAGTAAAAGAGGTAAATGAAATGGAGATAAGCAATCTATCAAATGCAGAGTTCAAAACACTGGTTATAAGGATGCTCAAGGAACTTAATGAGGACCTCAACAGTATAAAAAATATCCAGTCAGAAATGAAGGATACACTAACTGAAATAAATAACTATTGTTACATGGAAACAATAGTACAGTGGATGAAGCCAAGAATCAAATAAATGATTTGGCACATAAGGAAAAAAAAAAACAACCATGCAGAACAAGAATGAGAAAAAAGAATCCAAAAAAATGAGGATAGTATAAGCAGTCTCTGGGACAACAAGAAGTCAACATTCACGTCATAGTAGTGCCTAAAGAAGAAAAAGAGCAAGAAATTGGAAGTCTACCTGAAAAACTAGTGAAAGAAAACTTCCCTAATTTGGTTGAAGGAACTAGACATACAAGCCCAGGAAACACAGATAGTTCCAAACAAGATGGATGTAAAGAGGTCTGCTCCAAAGCACATCATAATTAAAAGGCCAAATGTTAAAGATAAAGAGGGACTCTTAAAAGCAACAAGAGAAAATAAGTTAGTTACCAAATGGTGGCTTAAAAGGAGGGTGGTAGGGAAGGATGAGTAAAAAGGTGAGGGGATTAAGGAGTACAAAGAGGTAGTTACAGAATAGCCATGGGGATGTAAAGTACAGTATAAGAAATGTAGCCAAAAAACTTATATACATTACCCATGAACATAAACAATAGTGGGGGATATTGCCTGAGGTAGTAGGGGTTGCTAGGTGGAAGGGGGCATATGGGGGGAAATCAGAAAAACTGTAACAGTATAATCATTGAAATGTAATTAAAAAATTACATAAAAATATTTTTAAAAATTGCTATTAATTTTTCTTGAAAGTTTTGGTGAAATTCACCTTGAAGCCACCTGGGCTATTCTTTGTTGGAAGATTTTTGATTACTGATTTAATCTTTTTTTTGTTATTGGCCTTTTTTAAGCTTTCTATTATTTTTTTGATTCACCCTTGGTAGGCTATATCTTTCTAGGAAACTATATATTTCTTCTAGATTTTTAAAATGTTGGCTTATATTGTTCATAATGAATCTTTTATATTTATTTGACATAACTTGTAATATTTTTTCTATATACGGCTTTATTTATTTGAATTTTTACACTTTTTAAATTATATTTATTAGAATGTTAGTGCTTCTTTTCTTAGTCTAGCTAAGGGTTTTTCAAACTTGCTTCTTATGTTTTTAAGAACACACTTTAAATTTGTGGGTTTTCTCTGTTTTATTATTCTTTATTCATTTAATGTATGCTATAATCCTCAGTATTTTCTTCCATTTGCTAACGGACTTGACTTGTTATTCTTTTTCCAATTCCTTGAGATGTAATGTTAAGTTTTTTTAATTTTAGAACTTTTATCTTCATGTAGATGTTTATCATTATAAAATTCCCTTTAGAACTGCATTTATTATATCCCTTAAGTTTTGGTATGTTGTGTTTTGTTTTCATTTGTTTCAAGGCATTTTATAATTTTCCTTCTGGTTTATTATTTGACTCAATGGTAGTTCAAGAGTATGTTTTGTAATTTTTATATATTTGTGAATTTTTCTGTTTTTTTTCTGCTGTTGATTTATAGTTTCACTTCATTGTGGTTGAAGTTACTTTGAATTTGTTACTCTTAAATTTGTTAAGACTTTTTTTTAACCTCCTATGGAATGTTCCATTGAATTTGAAAAGAATGTGTTTTCTGCTAGTGAATGCAATGTTCTCTATATGTCTTTTAGGTTCATTTGATCTATATTGCAATTCAAGTCTGCTATTATTTCTTTATTGATTTTTCTGTCAGAATGATCTGGGTATTGAAGTCATCTATTATCAAGCTATTATCAAGCTATTATTGTATTGCTGTATATTTCTTCTTTCAACTCTGCAACTCTGTCAATATTTGCTTTATATATTTAGGTGATCTAAGGTTAGGTGAATATTTATAATTATTATATCTTCTTGCTTAATTGACCCTTTAATCATTATGCAATGACCTTCTTTGTCTTTTGTGACAGTTTTTGGTTTAAAATCTATTTTGTCTACTGTAAGGATAGCCACCCCTGGTTGCTCTTGATAAGCATAACCACCCCTTTTCAGTTGTTACTTGCATGACTTATCTTTTACTTTTCTTTCACCTTCAGCCTATTATGTCCTTAAATCTATAATCAGTCTCTTGTAGACAGAATATAGTTGGATCATTTAAAACCTAATCTACCCTCCTATGTCTTTTGATTAGATAGTTTAATGTATTTACATGTAGTCATAATTTATAGATAATGAGTTACAATTGCCATTTAAAAATTATTTTTGTAGTTTTTTTCTTCCAATTCTCTCTTGCTTCTTTCTTCTGTTACTTGATGATCATTCGTACTCATATAATTTGTTTCTTTTCTCTTTCATTATCTTCTCTATGTTTTTCTTTGTTGTTACCATGAAGCTTGTACATAACTTCTAATTGTTATACAGTCAATTTTGGACTTATTATAACATAAATTTAATCATGTACAAAACCCCTATACTTTATTTCCCTCCCCTTCACATTATTTTATTGATATGAAAATTTATTCCTTTTTATATTGTGAATCTATTAACTATTTTTATGGAGATAGTTATTCTTAATACTTTTGTATTTTAAATTTTGTTATAGTATTTAAAATGATTTACTCACCACTTTTACAGTATAACAATATTTTGTATTTGTACACTTTTCTTTATCTGTGAGATATCTTAAAGATTTTATTTATTTTTAGAGAGATGGGAAATGAGGCAGAAAGATTAGGAGAGAAATATCAATGTAAGAGAGAAACCTCAATCAGCTGCCTCTCTTAGGTCCCCAGCCAGGGACCAGGTTTGCAACCCAGGTATGTGTCCTGACCAGGAACTGAACCAGAGACCTAATAATATTGATGGCTATTTCTGGGCATGTAATTTGGGTTAATAGGATGTTTTCAATTTAATATCATTTTATTTTATTTATTTACTTATTTTTACTTTTTTATATTAAATTTATTGGGGCATTACTTAATGAGATTATATAGGTTTCAAGTGTACATTTCTAGGATACATGATCAATATATTGCATTGTTTACCTATTACCTAAAGACAAATCATCTTCCATCACCATACATTGGTCCCCTTTACCTTTGACTACCCCCTTAACTCTTTCCCTCTGGTAACCACCATATTATTGTTTGTGTCTATGACTTTCAGTTTTATATATCACATGTGAGTGAGATCACATGGTCCTTAGCTTTTTCTGACTGACTTATTTCACGTAGCATAATATTCTCAAGTGCTATCTATGATGTCACAGATGGTAGGCAGTATTTCATCTTTTCTTATGGATGAGTAGTATTTCACAGTATATATGTATCACATCTTTTTTTATCTAATCCTCTATTGAAGGACGCTGTTGGGGATCACTTTGTGTGATTTCAGAGACTGTAGCCCTGCATGAGCAGGCCTTGAAAGAGGTCAGTAAGTCTCACTGGAAAGCCCGGAATACAGAGGCAAGCACAACCCAACCCTGACTCCAAGGGTTCCCGTGAGAAATAAGGCCTGATAAATACATTGCATCCTTTGAAACTTGCTTTGCTTTGCTTTGTTGTGGCCCTGTTGATATAAACCAGATGATTAAGTTCAAAACATAAGGAGTGAACTACTTGGGTCATGAAATACACCTTTATAACCTTCTGGTGTCAGCATGTCTCACAGACCCTGACCCGAGATGATCTCTGTGTTCCTTCAGCTGTTATCTGTAAATACTATTTGTTTTCCCTGCACATACCAAGCCCAATAAAAGCCATTTTGGAAAAGGGCTCAGGGCATTCTCCACTAGAGGGAATCTCTACTCCCTTTCCCACCAGAATAACAGAGTGTATCCAGGATGACTTATTCTCATCTGTGGTGGCCAGGAGATCTTTCCTGGCTGGGGTTCCCCACATGACACTTTGGTTGTCTCCATGTCTTTTTTTTAGCACATACTAACTTTAAAATTTTTTTTAAATATTGTTCAAGTACAGTTGTCTCCATTTCCCCCCCCACCATTTCCCCGACTCCACACATCCCCACCTCCCACCCTTGAGCCTACCCCACTTTGGCTTTGTCCATGTGTCCTTTAAACATGTTCCTTGTTCACCCTCTTTACCCCCCCATGATCCCTCTTCCCCCTCCCCTCTGATTACTGTCAGTTTGTTCTTTATTTTAATGTATCCGGTTATATTTTGCTTGCTTGTTTGTTTTGTTGATTAGGTTCCACTGAGTTGTCTCCATGTCTTGGCCACTGTGAATAATACTGCAATGAACATAAAGGTGCATATATCTTTGGGAATAAATTTTTGGGTAGACACCCAGAAGAAGGATTGCTAGGTCATATGGTACCTCTATTCTTTTTTTTTAAATTTTAGTTTATTCAGTATAGTTTCTTTTTTTTAAATATATTTTATTGATTATGCTATTAGAGTTGTCCTATTATCCCCCCTGCACTCCCCTCCACCCTGAACACCCTCTCCCACCCACATTCCCCCCCTTTAGTTCATGTCCATGTGTCGTAAGTTCTTTGCTTCTACATTTCCCATACTATTCTTGCCCTCCCCCTGTCTATTTTCTATCTACCTTCATTGCTACTTATTCTTCATATCTTTCCCCCATTCTCCTCCTCCCACTCCCCTGTTGCTAACCCTCCATGTGTTCTCCATTTCTGTGGTTCTGTTCCTGTTCTAGTTGTTTGCTTAGTTTCTTCTTGTTTTTGTTTCAGGTGTGGTTGTTAATAACTGTGAGTTTGCTGTCATTTTACTACACCTGTTTTTTATCTTCTTTTTCTTAGATAAGTCCCTTT
>CM052542.1:103163206-103185615 GCA_028533065.1 Trachops cirrhosus
ATAACTGTGAGTTTGCTGTCATTTTACTACACCTGTTTTTTATCTTCTTTTTCTTAGATAAGTCCCTTTAACATTTCATAAAATAAGGGCTTGGTGATGATGAACTCCTTGAACTTGACCTTATCTGAGAAGCACTTGATCTGCCCTTCCATTCTAAATGAAAGCTTTGCTGGATAGAGCCATCTGGGATGTAGGTCCTTGTCTTTCATGACTTGGAATACTTCTTTCCAGCCCCTTCTTGCCTGCAAGGTCTCTTTTGAGAAATCAGCTGACACTCTGATGGGAACTCCTTTGTAGTTTACTATCCCCTTATCTCTTGCTGCTTCTAGGATTCTCTCCTTCATTTTTACCTTGGCTAATGTAATTATGATGTGCCTTGGTGTGTTCCTCCATGGATCCAACTTCTTTGGGACTCTCTACAGTTTCTATCCTTTATTCCCATTCCAGTCCATCCACCCATCCCTCCTCTCCTCCCTCCCATTTCCAACCCCCATAGTTTTGTCCATATGTTCTCTATATTTATTCCTGTAAACCCTTCCCTTCTCCCCTGAAATTCCCCTGAAATCCCCTCCCCTCTCCCCTCTAGGAACTGACTACCTGTCCTCTATTTCAGGGTCTTTTGTTACATTTTACTTGTTTCTTTTTTTGTTGTTTAGGTTCCTGTTAAAGGCGAGATCATATGGTATTTGTCTTTCAATGCCTGGCTTATTTTGCTTAGCATAATGCTTTCCAGCTCCATCCATGCTGTTGCAAAGGGTATGAGCTCCTTCTTTCTTTCGGCTGCGTAGTATTCCATTGTGTAAATGTAATATGGTACCTCTATTCTTAATTGTTTGAAGGACTTCCAGATTGTTTTCCATAGTGGCTGTACCATTTTACATTCCTGTCAAAAGTGAATGAGGCTTTCTTTTCCTCCACAACCTTTCCAACACTTGTTATTACCTATCTTGTTGATAATAGCTATTCCAACAGGTGTGAGGTGGTATCTCATAGTAGTTTGATTTGCATTTCCCTAATAGCTAGTGTGGCTGAGTATCTTTTCATATATCTGTTGGGCATTTCTATGTCCTTTTGGAAATGTCTGCTCAGGTCTCTACCTATTGTCAATTGGATTGTTCGTTTGGTTTTTAATTGTATGAGTTCATTACACATTTTGTATATTAACCCCTTGTTGTAGCTGATGTCTGTAAATATTATCTCCAGTTTGGCTGGTTGTCTTTTTGTTTTGTTGTTACTTTCTTTTGCTGGGCAGAAGATTTTTAGTTTGACGTAGTCCCATTTTTTTATTTTTTATCTTCACTACCCTTACCTTTGGGGTCAAATTCATAATATGTTCTCTACAAACAAATTTCATAAGTTTAGAATCTATGTTTTCTTCTATGTAATTTACAGTTTCAGATCTTATAAGGAGATCTTTGACCCATTTTGAACTAATTTTTACACATGGGGAAAAATTGTGTGATCTGGTTTCATTCTTTTGCATGTAGCTTTTGAATTTTCCCAGCACCATTTATTAAAGAGGCTTTCTTTTTTCATTGTGCATTTTGGCTCATCTGTCAAAAATTATTTGCCCATATATGTGTGGTTTTTTGGTTTTATTTCCAGACTCTCAGTTCTGTTCCACTGGTCAATGTGTCTGTTTTTTACTTATTTTTTACCTGTTTTGATTATTGGACCTCTGTAGTTAATTTGAAGTGAGGTAGTGTGATACTTCCATCTTTGTTCCTGTTTTTTAGGGTTGCTTTGGCTATTCAGAGTCTTTTGTGGTTCCATACAAAATCTGATGATTTTTTGTTCTATTTCTTTAAAAAATGACATTGGGATTTTGATGAAATTGCATTAAATCTGTATATTTCTTTGGGTAATGTGGCCATTTGAACTATGGTGATTCTTCCAATCCTTGAACATGGAATACCTTTCCATTTCACTGTGTCTTCTTAAATCTCTTTTATTAATTCTTTTAGTATATAGGTCCTTTATCACATCCTTATTCCTGGGTATTTTATTGTTTTGGGTGCAATTGCAAAGGGAATTTTTTTAAATTTTTTATTTTAGTTTATTCATTACAGTTTGTATCCTTTATTCCCATTCCAGCCCACCCACCCATTCCTCCCCTCTTCCCTCCCCTTGGGAATTTTTTTAAATTTCTTTTTTTCTGAGGTTTCATTGTTAGTATATGGAAAAGCACTGGATTTTTGTACATTGATTTTTTATCTTGCAACTTTACTATATTTTCTAATAGTTTGTTGGTTACGTTTTTAGGGTTTTTTATATACAGAATCATGTCATCTGCAAAAAGTGACACTTTTACTCTTTTATTCTCAATTTGGATACCTTTTATATTTTTCTTTTGCCTGATTGCTCTGGCTAGGACTTCCAGAACTATGTTGAATAAGAAGGGTCAGAGTTGATATTCTCTTGTTCCTGATCTTAAAGGAAAAGCTTTCACTTTTTTTCACTGAGTTTATTAACTCAAGGTTTGTGATATATGGCTTTTATTACATTGAAGTATTTTCCCTCTAAATGAGGCCATTTTAAATTACACTAAATATATATTATTTAAAAAATTAGTAGACCAAATTTCACTTTCGCATTATAAACCAGACTACCAATTTCTTTATTTTTTTTTTCTTCTTCTGGCTGCATTGCACTGATTAGGACAGACAGAAAGGTCAGCAGCCAAATTTTCACAGATTCATTCTTCCTAGAGTAAGAATGTCAGCAATCATTTAAGGCTAGCTAGGAGTAGTAAAAAGTCTGTTTAGTAGTATCTCCTCACATCCATCAGAATTATTGACGTCCTGAAGTGTGCCAGGGAATCTCATTGCTCTTCACTGATAACAAGGATGTGTCAATCAAATCCTGTTATAACTATTTTTCATATTGTCATAGCTAAGTAGATAATGCAGCTTTACCATTATAAGCATGTTATAATTTTGTGAAGAAGAGTATGTTTGTTACATAGAATTAATTTTTGAGTGGGTACTAAAACATGTCTTCTCTATTCTAAGGATGCGGAACCATGGCATTTTAGATTTAGAGTTTCTTCATTTTTGAATCTTAGAGATTTCACTTGCTTTGTAATCTTGAACAAATCTAGCAATGTTTCTGAAAGTCAATCCTAACATTTTGAAAACAGTAAATAAAATAAATAAAAATGATGAATTGTGGTAGGTTTTTTGCACATTTTCATACAATTTCTGTTTAAATTGTACTTTTTAAAGATTGTATTCTAGTTTCGTTAAGAACATCATGACTGGGGGGGGGACTAAAAAAAAAAAAAAAAGAACATCATGACTGTAACTATAAGCATTTTAAGTAAAGGTAGGAGTATGTGATAGTACTTCTTTATGTTGAATTTTAATGTTCACTTATCATTTCTGTTATTATAAAATGAATAAGAAGTTAGTAATTAAACAGTTTTAAGGCATAATCCTGCTATAGCCTATTTTTTTAAAATAAAAATACAATTTTTAAAATAGACCCTTTTCTGATGATCAGTACATAAAGATATATTATGAGCATACTGTATTATTTTAAGCCACTAAATATAAACTAACATGAATAAAATAAATATTCCCTGTCTACCTACAAATAAAAATGCTAGGATTATTAATTTACTGATTGCAATATGCCAAAATAACCACAATACATACAGAAATATTCAGAGATACAAGGAAGGATATGGGGGCCCATAATGTGGAAAAGGAAGAAATTCCAGGTAAGAAAATGGAAGATCATAATTACACATCCTTTGTCTGGACTACATAGACAGCTGTGTCAGAGGCCAGAAGACCATACCACAATCAGGAATTCTGAACTTTCCGTACCTTTCCCTATGAGCTCCAACTGGTGACTGGAAAGGGGCAGTAGCACCTAACCTGTAATCCCTAATGTTACAGAAGGTAGGAGAAGTGGCCCAGAGAGTGATTTTTCTGAAGTCTGGACCTTCAAGTTGCAGACTACTCTGCACTGAGGATTGCTTGTTCCATCAGGGAGCACCCTCCAATGCAGCAGTTTGCACTGCACCTGAAATCACCCCAAGGTTTACTCAACAGCAACATGCATACACATTCCCTCTAATCCTGGAACAGAACTGCACTAAAACACTTCACAGAGTATCTGTGCTTCAACACAGGTAACTGAATACCAGTAGTATTTTGGTCCTTTGGTGATCTTAGAACACCTTTACCAAGAACATCATATGATCAACAACGTTGGATAAAATAATCCATCAAATCATTTTTGGCCATATGAAAAAGTCCTCATGATACTGAGTAAAGTTATTGAAACTGAGTCAGAAGATGAAGAAAGCTGGAATTTCTGTCTGGGACAAGCTTCAAAATCCTGAAATTTCTTCATTATAAAATCATCAGGCTCTCTGACAAGAATAATATAAGCAATGCAGGGAGCAAGTCAAAGAGAAATGGATAAGCATATTAAACTCTTTGGAGATGGCTCCAGTGACAACTATTTTATATCATATCAACCAAAAGGGTAAAGTGGAAAAATTATGGGGCTGAATATGTGAAATGCTGCAGTTCTGGTAGAAACAGCTCCACTCATTACTGGCAATGTATCTTTAGCACTAATTCCATAGTTCTCAATTTTCCTATTGTGTAAATGAGAGAATTAGATTAAGTTGTTCAACTTGGGAATGTTATAATATTTAGGGAAGGTAATCAGATTATTTTTGCTCAGTTTGAGTTTTCTTTATAGCCAATTAAAATATCTCTAAATTCTATTATTATTTTTAATAATAAAAAATTAGATAATTTATCAATTAACTTTTCATTGGAACTGAAGGTATTAGATTAGCTATGTAAAATAGTGGTTATTCTAAAAGAATGTCAAGGCAGCTAAAAAAATTGTACAGACAAGACTGTGTGATCAAAATCCTCCAGCAAATTCGAATCTTATGCTGAACATAAGCCAAAATCCTTAATTTGAACTAGTAGCACCTTATTATTTAACTCTTCTACTCTGATTTCAACTGCTGCTGCTCTCTCTTTTAAGCACTCTGTTTCAGCCACACTGGACCCCAAGCATTCTTTAATATCTAGACATTTTCACTTGATATTTTCCTTGCCTGGACCATTCTAGACATCATCGTGATTTGTCACTCGTTTTCTATAAGGTTCTTTCTGTTCAAATGGCATTATATGGACAAGTGGCTGAGAAATAGTGAAGTGCTTTTTATAAGTACCCTATAAGAAATATCAACTTTCTACCATCCTTGTCAATATATATATCCTCATTACTGTTTTATCTTTTCTTTTTATAGCACATATTGTCATCATACAGTATTTTCATATTTTATTTTGTCTATCTTTTCTCTTTAGGATGAAAGGGCAAAGATTTGCTGTTGGTTTTATTGACAGCATTATATGCAGTGCTTATGTAATACCTAGCTTAGAACAGGTCTACTAAATGAATAAACCAGTTTACCTCTCTACACTCTGCACTAGTTTATCAAAACAAGAGGCACTATTGATGCATCCACTCCACTACACTAGCTAGAGTTCTCCCTGTCATATGCCCCTTCTCACCCTGAGAGTCCTCAAGAAAAAGTCATTGTCAAACCAACACCACAGTCGCCAGGAATTCCTGTTGGGTTTTAGCAGAATTCTTAGGTTATGTGATTTATTATTATAAAATGTTCTGTCAGCTAACTCTGATAAGTTCTTTAATCTTTTTCTCATCATTAATGTCCAGTACAAACTGCTTCTGCATTCTCCATCCCAACCAAACCCTCCACTGATTTACTCCTTTCTGAACCCTTCTGTTAGTGTTTTTCTTTCATGATGAACACACTACTCTGTTCTCAGTCTATTCACTGATTGGGCCTTTTATCACCTTGTGGTTTCCCCCAAAGACACCATTTCTCTCCAGTTCCCTCAAATGTGTAATGTGCATTTATGATACCTTATAAAACAAGATTGAGGAATTTTATCTTTTCTTTCCATGCCCTCTTGCCTGATGATACCACCCCAAATTTATATTTTTATTATGTCCAACTTAATAAATAACACCAAAAATATTATATTAAATCATTAATGTATTTTTCTGGTTTCTATCTAAAAATGTAATTATTTTATTTATTTTTGTTTAATTGTATTATTTCTCCCTACATACACATAACATATTATAGAATTTAATAATCATTTGTTTAATGAAATAATAACTTTCCTTTTACAAGAGTACCTTTATATTGCTCTGAAGTTAATATTGTGAAACTATACTATAATATTATGATGTTATGATTTATAAGCAATATATATTTGGTCATCCAGAAGGGCAAAATATATTTCACATGTATTTTTATATATTTTATTTTATATATAAATATACTTATATATATTTTATATACTTCATATATATATACAATCTCCATTTATGTTTTCTTGCTCATGCCTTCCAAACTTTTTAATATTTCCTGAGCTATAAGAGTGATGGGAGCATCTTTTGTTATAATATTTGGTTTCTTGATGTTTGTTCCTAAATTGCTTCAAAGCTATGTGAAATGGTGTCTTGTTATTTACAGCAAGTGGGTTTATATTAATGAGATTACTTTTGGAAATCATTTAAAAATGAGGGCTGATCACCAGAAAAATAACTATGAAAATGAGGTTTGGAATTTCCAGTCTCACCTCCTGATTTCTAGGAAGGAGAATGGAACTGGATGTGAATCAACCACCAATGGCCACTGAGTTAATCAATCATGCCTATGTCATGAAGCTTTCATAAAAACCCCAAGAGAGAGGTTGTGGAGAGCTTTCAGGTTGGAAACATGGGGACCTGGGGAGAGTAGTAGACAGAGAAAACAGAAAAACTTTATGTCCTTTCCCTATACCTTGCCCTATGCATCCCTTTCATTTGGCTGTTCCTCAGTTCTATCCTTTTACAATAAACCAGTAATCTAGTAAGTAAAATATTTCTGAGTTCTGTGAGCCACTCTAGCAAATTCATTGAGCTAAACAAGATGGTCATTGGAAGCACAGGTGACAACTTGGGCTTGCAACTGGCTTCTGAAGTTGGGCAAGGGGATGGGGAGAAAACTGAACCCTTCACTTGTGGAATATGATACTATCTCCAGATAAATAGTGTCAGAATTGAGTTAAAACATAAGGCAACCAGCTGGGTTTGAGAATTGTTTGGTGCTATGTGGAAATCTCCCTCCACACACTGGAACGAATGACCAATATCTTTACCCTTTAACTGCCTTTATAATGTAAAGCAATATACTTTGTGTCTTGACTCCTTGTTGTAACAGAGTAAGGTCAAGCTCTACCTAAAAACCCCAATTAAATTTTCAAAATTTCATTCTTTCTCACTCAAACTTCTTTTTCTCATTTCATTCTTCATTTCAGACTTCTTTGTTACCACTATTTTTTTTATTTCTGAGCTCTTTATTCTTTTTTTATTGTTGTTCAATTACGGTTATCCCCGTTTCACCCACATTACTCTCTCCAGCCCCACCCACCCCCATCCCATCCCACATTCAATCCTCCCTCCCCCATTGTCTTTGTCCATGGGTCCTTTATACATGTTTCTTGACTTGACTCTTCCCCTTATTTTCCCCATTATCCCCCTACTTTTAGCACTCTACTTCTACCACTCAAACCTCTATACACCTCAAAATCCATTGTTTTTAACATCACTGGTCAAGATGGTTTGCTCAGAGTAGCCTACATTCATTGACCCTACTGTGATGTAAGTAAAGGCCTGTAATGAGCTAAATGTGCAAGTCCCTCTTCTTACTTTATACATTTACAACAATACCTCACAGAAATATACAAATAGAAAGACATGTCGGGCAAACACTAAGCCAAATACAATTAAGTGGCACATAGGTTTATTAATGTTAAACCAAAAAAAATTATGGCAAAAACAGATAAAGATTAAAAAGACACATATTAATGAAGGAATTAATAAATTAAAATGATAAAAAAGTCATCAAGGGGTGGAGGACTGACCAAAAAGGAAAAAGGGCTCATGGACATGGACAACAGTGTGGTGATTGCTGGGGGAAGGAGGGTATAAGGGAACTGAATGGTAATAGGAAATAATACAATAAAGATTAAATCAAAAATGTTTTGTGAACAATAAATAAAAATTTAAAGGATAGAAAAGTCATGTGTGTAGCTAATAAACAGTGAGGTAATATACAAAGCAAATTTTCAGACCTGCCAGATGTGAGAAATCCATAATTATAGAGTTTGAACTAGCTGCAATAGACAACAAGTATAGGGCATAAAGACAAAAAATTAGTACAATCAAGAATGATTTTAAAAATAATTAACAATCACACTTTTAAAAAAACTAATTATATATGTGTGTATGCTCATATGCATATGTTTATACATGTATCTATGTATACATATGCAATTTATATATGTACATATACATATACAAACAGAAAAAACATAATTTGCTTTCATTTTCATTAATTTCACTATCAAATGTAAATTTTGAAAAATTGACAGTTTTTTTTAAAACTTCTCTTATTCTGAAGACAATTGGGGTATTAATTTTGCTTCCTTGCCTAGAAAAAAGGTTGACTATCTTTTCACATGTTAGTGGTCACTTGTTTCTTTTTTCCTAAAATTTATTTCTTGAGTGTGTGTGTGTGCACACTGAGAATTATATTGCTCACCATGCATTTAAAATTTCTTCTAGTATGCATAGGCTGGTATGTTAAAATAAACAATTCGAGATTCCTTCAACCTGAGGCTTTCCCTTTGTCTTGAAGGCTCTGACAGTTAGGTGTATTCATACTACACTTTGATGTGGAAATGAGTCATGGGGTGACACCCACTTAGTGTGGGTGTATCATTTTGCTTATGTTGATGTTGAGGTTTTAAGGTGTTGAAGTTCTGAGGTCAGAACTAAAGATTTCTAAGTTTCTCATAAATATCTTGTATACATTTTAATGAATGCCTTTGGATGTTATGGGGTTATTTTTTTATTGATTTATCTATCAACCTATTCAACTATTTATCCATCTATACACCCTTTAATGTTGTTTCTTGATGTGGACTCCAGCCCACAGAGTCCATGTGTTGTGACTGTGACAAACAAATTCACACGGACTACAGAAGTCCTGTGGAGAAGAAGGGAAGGCATGGCAGCTCTCTAAGTGAGAGAGAGGGCCCCGACCCCTGCCTGGACAGGCTTTTATTGCTTTTCTGGGCACATTACATCTAGGATGGTCCTCATTTAATATGCACAGGTTCCCTTCAGGTTACCTTTCACAGATAAAGGAGAGGATGTTGCTAATTACATCAAAGGATATTTGCAAATGCAAGGGAAAAAGTGGTTGAACTGGTCACAGTCCTCCTTAGGAGGTTTAGCATAGATTTTAGAAAGTTACTTTAAAGATATGCAGTAAACATTTGCTGCCTCAATTCAGGGTGAGGGAGTTTTAGCAAAAGCAAGCCTCATAGCAGCCCAGATACAATGCAGGCTTGATTCCCCATGGGAGAATTTATCCATGGGCTTGCATCCTGTGTGCTGACTTGCTCCCCACTGGATTTTTGGAGTCAGGGACTGGGCTACTTTCCCCTAGTCACATGGAGTAGTTCCCTATAGTTTCTCAAATGACAGAGTCAGCTGACCTCCACAGTGTATAGATATTTATCTGTATAAGGCTATTTCAAGCTATTTTAAGTGTTACATTTTTTGCTACATTTTCTCATTTTTGTTGCTAGTATACTAGAATTGCCAATTATTTCAAAGCTCAATTTCACTGTCAAACAAACCACAATTCAGGCACATATAAGAATAAGCACTTATTCTCATGTTCAAGGATCTGCAGTTCAGCTAAGGTGACCTCATGTCAGGGTCATCTGGTGCCTATTTGCTCCCTGTATGTTCATTCTGGAGCTCAGATGAAAGCAGCATCAACAGCAGTTTGCCATTGGCTACTGCTCCCCCCTCACATCTTTACTCAACTTTGCAGCAAAATTCTTTAAAACAATGGTCTACAACAGGAGATGGCATATCACAAAAAAACAGACATCAGGAGGGTAATTAGGCAATTATAAAGGACAGTATAAATGCTTATTTTCTTCTTCTGTAATTGATTTTAAAAGTAATTGTATGAAACAGTATTTATGTAATTGTATTGCTGTGGCTGTAAGATATAGAAATGCAACACATTTGCAAATAACCCAGAGGTGTGGATAGGAGCAAAACTGTACTAGACTAAAGAAATTAAGCCAGATGGCAACTCAGTCCCCCAGGGACAAATGGAAAGAATCATAGATAGTAAACAAAAAGATAAAAACAAGCTATATAAATATTTACTTGTTCTCTTTTTTCTGAGTTTATTTAATTAATATAAATAATATAAATTATAATTTAAAAGTATTACAATGTATTGTTGGTTTTGTTGTATATATTAATGTAATAAGTATAACAATAATAGCACAAAGAGGAGGAAGAAAGAATAGATGTCTATAAGAGTTACATTTTTATATCTCAGTGGATTAAGTTAATGTAAATCTAAAGTTGATTCTGATAAATTTGGATGTATATGGTAAGCCCTATAGCAAAAAAAATTCTAGTTATTTGCTATAGGGCTTAAATTTGGATGTATATGGTAAGAACTATATTACATATAGTGAAAATTTTTATTAAAGGAATTAAAATGTTACACTGAAAAATCCATTTAATAAAATAATCCATAATACAAAAGCAAATAGTAAAGGAAAAAGAGAGAATAAAAAGTCATGGCATATAGATGGAAAAAGTAAACAGACCAATGCAAATCTAACTTTATCAATAATAACATTAAATGTGAGTTGATTAAACAATTCAATCAAAGGCAGATGGGAAAAAGCATGAACTCACTGTGTGCCGTGTCCAAAGAACACGTTTTAGAGTCAAAAACACAAATAGGTTAAAAGTTAAATGATGGAAAAGGATATAGAGTATTTACCAACTGAGAACTGAAGAGGCTGTACTAAGGAGATCAGACTAAATAGACTTTAAACAAATGTTCATAGCAGCATTATTCATAATAGCCACAAGTGGAAACAATTCAAATATCCATAAACTGATGAACAGATAAATAAAATATGGTATAATAATATCTTATTTGTTAGTAAAAGGAGTAAACAAATAGCAACAATACCAAACCCTGTGGAGGACAGAGAATCTGATGTCTAGAATTGTCAAATTATTATTTTCTTAATGTCCATTTTTCTCTTCCTTTTTTTATAATATCTATCTCTTTATTGTCCTATATTTGGTGAGATAGTATAAATGTAATTCTTTTGGTTCTTTAGACATATTTTCATATAGTTCTTTGAACATATTTAAAATGGGGGATTTTAAGTTAAATGAACTTCTTTTAAGTTCAACATCTGGGCTTGTTCAAGAACATTTTCTATTGACTACTGTTTTTTGTTCTTTGTATGGGCCACATTTTCTTCTTCTTTTTCTTATGTGTGTTTCCCCGATAAATAAATTTAGTGCTATACACTTTACTCTAAGGAATCTAGTTTCTTCAGTTCTTAAATATTTAAAGTATTCAGTAATTACATTAAACTTGATTACCGGAGTCTGTCTGTGAAACACTTAGCCATTCCTACGTCAGATCTAATGAGTTGGGTACCATTGATTAATCCACTTTGTAAAGTTTTCTATTTATGGTGTATTTATCTTTTAAAAGACTTAATTTTCTGTCATCTCAGTGATTTTTTGAGATTTAATTTACAATTGGTCATGAATAACTGAAATTTAATTTTATTTTTAAGGATATGAACAGAATATAAAAAATAACTAATAATTGTTAAAGCCAAATAGCAGGTATTTAGGCATTCAAAATCTTATTTTGCAGATTTTTTAAAAGGCTGCTATATTTAATAATTTAAAAGGGGGTATAATGATAACTGGAACTGAAGTTAACTGGTTTACTGATCAGACCACAACTTTCACCTATATATGATATATTCAGTGATTATTTTTCATTGAACTGGCCTATGAGTTCATTTATTGTACTTAAATTCAATTTCACAAGCTAGTTAAAAGTCTTTTACTCTGGGATTATTATGGCATATCTATCTTTTTGATTCACTTTTTCCTATTGTTTTTCAGTAATTATTTACCCAGAAACAGTTTTTTTTGTAATCTTACCATACTCAAAATCACAGAAGTCTGATTTACTTTTTAACATTAATAATAAATTTATTTTCATGTATTCCAGGAACTCCATAATCTGTCTACATGCAAGTGTGCACAAACACATTTCATATTTTTTCTGGCCCCACAGAGATTCAAATATTTTTCTAAATATGCTTTTTATTTCTGTGTTTTTAAAATGGTGTATGTCTGACATGCTTTCCCACCATTTCAGAAAACTTCAGCAAGTTCTTCAAGCCCAGATATTATAGCACCACACAGCTCAGAAAATCCACCTTGATACTTGTTAACTCCCTGAAATTTGCTAAGGATATGTATTTTAAAAATTAACTGTTAAAGTTTACCTTATGCTAGTCACTGGTATCCTTAATCTTAACAATTCATTATTCATCTTTTATCCCTAAAACTTCAAAATAACAGAGCAAATAAATATTTTGTAATTTTTCATGGAAGCCAGCACAATGCTAAAGTCTGGAATTAAATACTGATTGACTAATTATTCCTCTCTTTGGAAGATGAATCATGCCATTGTTAATTGGTGAAATTCAGTATTACTTGATAGACTCTTTCATTCTTTATGTATATTGATTGGACAACTATTCAATATGATGATAATAGATGAGTGTAGCAAGTCACCACATGACTTAACTATCAAATAGCTGCATTGAGCTCTGGCTGGTGTGGCTCAGTGGATTGAGTGCTGGCTTGTGAAGCTAAAGGGCTGCTGGTTCAATTCCCAGTAAGGGCATGTGCCTGGGTTGCAGACCATGTCCACATTGGGAGTGCGCAAGACACCACCACCACACATTAATGTTTCTCTCTCTCTCTTTCTCCCTTCCTTCCCCTCTCTCTAAAAATAAATATATAATATTTTTAAATAACTGTTTTGACAATGAATAATAAAGAAGCACATATCACTGAAAATTATTCCATATTTTATATTCTGCAAAGAAGTATTCGATAACATGAAAATCTGTGACTTTAGGAATTTAGAATATGGATGATTATAGGTGCAGGGGTATCAAGCTTTGATTCCAAGTCTTTCCAAAACTTATTTATGATCATCAATACAGCACATGAGTTCAGTGACTGGGTTGCCAGGTGCATTAAGACAGTTCTGAAAATACCTATTATAGTCATGTGAAATAAAGAAAATTAGCTACTCTGCATTTTGAAAAACAGCTGTGTGCTATTGACTGGATTGGAAGTTGTTTTAACCATTTTGTTAGAAACAGTTGCAAGAATTCATTGTATCATCTGTGACATCTGTTGTTATAAGAAGTAGCATCTGGTTGCAAATTCACTGGTCTGCTATAATTATGTAAAAATGACAATTTTCTCTTTCATGCATTTACTATTGATGAGTGGTGATGTTGGAGATTTTACATATTTTAAAATATGCATTTTAACAAATACAGGAGTAAAAAATCACCTACACTTTTTAAACTTTCTGTTTAGCCTTTGTTTCTGCAATGTCTTGGACCCAACACTATTTTAAAAGAGAAATAATCTGCTTCATTTCTGTGTGGCACAGAATCACAACAGGAATTTTCTGAAAAAATTACAGGAATTCTCTCCCACCTCCCAATCAGCAATTTCAGATTTTTCCAAGATCTTTTCTATCTAGTTTGTGTCATCACATTTTTTGATTAACTGATTTTTATTAAGGTACAGTTGAGGTGTAACATTATATTACTCTCATGTACACAACATAATGATATAATATTTGTATACATTGAGAAATGATTACCAAAATAAGTCTAGTTAACATGTGTAACCATGTATAAGTACAATTTTTTCTTGTGATGAGGATTTTAGATATAATATCTTAGCAAATTTCAAATATGCAATACTGTATTATCAATTACAATCACCATGCTGTACATTACATCCTCAGGACTTCATTATTTTATAACTGAAAGTTTGTAACTTTTGATCCCCTTCATCTATTTCTCCTACCTCCCACCTTTGGCAATCACCAATCTGTTCTCTATCTTTTGAGTTTGTGTTGTTGTTGTTGTAGTCATTGTCATTGTTTTAAATATGACATAAAAGTAAGAGCTCGCAGTATTTTTCTTTCTCTCTTTGTTATTTCACTTAGCATAATGTCCTCCAGGTACATTTATGTTGCCATAAATTACAAGATTTTGTTCCTTTGTATGGCAGAATAGTATTCCATTGTATATATACATAAATAAGGTTGGTCTGGAAGAAGTCCAACCATTGTTAATAAAATGAGAATGGTTTGCATGACATTGATGTAACCTGCCAGGCAAGGAGAGTGGACTGGAATGCTCATGTGTGAACAACAACAACTTCACTGTACTAGTCAGTGGGGATGGTAGACACCATTGAGAGAGCATGTGTACTGTGTGGCCATCGCATTCAAAATGACTGAGTGAGTGGAGCAATGAATCTGTATCAAATTTTGTGTTAAGCTTGAACATTCTTCTATTGAAATTATTGTGATGATTCAGAAGGCCACAGCTATGGGCAACTGGTGATTGACAGCTTCATCATGACAATGTGCCTGCTCATGCATCACATCTTGTGCAGAGTGTTTCAGCAAAATGACAAATCACCCAGGGGACTCAACCCCCGTACAGCTCAGATTTGGTGCCCTGCAACTTCTGGCTTTTTCCAAAATTGAAATCACCTTTGAAAGGGAAGAGATTTCAGACCATTGATGGGATTCAGGAAAATATGATGGGGCAGCTGATGGCAATTGGGAGAACTGTGTGAGGTCCCAAGTGCTTACTTTGAAGGGGATTGAAGGGTCATCGTCCTATGTACAATGTTTCATATGTCTTGTGTCTTGTATCTTCTTCAATAATGTATCTATTTTTCATGTTACATGGGTGGATACATTCTAGATAAACCTGGTGTAATGTATATATATATTCACATCTTTTTACCCATTCATTTACTGATGAACACTTAGGTTGTTTCCATACTGTAAATAATATTACAATGAACATCTTTTAAAGCTAGTGTTCTTTTTGTTCTGTGTAAATACCAGAAGTAGAATTTTTAGATCAAATAGTAATTTTAGTTTTATTTTTGGAGGAATTTCCATAATTTTTTCCATGGTGGTTATAGCAATTTACATTTCTACAAACAGTGCACAATGGTTCCATTTTCTCCACCATGCCAACACTTGTGATTTATGTTTTTGATAGTAGCCAGTCTAACAGGTGTGAGTTGATATCTCATTGTGGTATTGATTTGCATTTCTTTGATGATTAGTGATGTTAAGAATTTTTTCGTGTACAATATGCAATGTCTGTAGATCCTTGGAAAAATGTATTTTCAGATCCTCCTGTCATGTTTCAAGCATTTTTTTTTTTGCTATTGAGCAATATGACTATTTGCACACATTTAGCATAACTATTCAACTCTCTTTCATAGTTCTTTTCATATGTCATGCACATTTTTATCTAAAATGTATCATGGAAATAAAGAGATAAATTCTTAGAAACATACAGTCTTTCAATACTGAGTCAAGAAGAAACAGAAAATCTGAGCATACTGATTAAGCCAAAGAAATCATATCACTAATCAAAAACTCCCAACAAACAAAAGTCCTGTACTGAATGTCCCCAAAGGTGAATTTTACCAAACATTCCTAAAGAATTAACACCTATCTTTCTCAAATGCTCAAAAACAATCCAACAGGAAGAAAGTCTCCCATGCTTATCTTATGAGGCCATTACCCTGATTCCAAAACCAAATATATTACAAAAAGGAAAAAGAAAAGGAAAAGAAAATTACGAGCCAATATCCCCGAACATTGTTGTAAAAATTCTCAGTAAAATATTAGCAAACTGAATTCAGCAGTACATTAAAAAGATTATACACCTGATCAAATGGTATTCATTCCTGGGATATAAGGTTGCTTTAATATCTGCAAGTCAATTAATGTGATATACTACATAAACAAAATAAAGGATAAACATGACACAATCATACCAATAGTTGCAGAAAACGCATTAGACAAAATCCAGCATCCATTTATGTTAAAACCTCTCAGCAAAGTGGAAATAGAGGGAATATACCTCAATATAATAAAGGTCTTATATAACAAACCTGCAGCTAACATCATACTCAATGGGAAAAAGCTAAAAGTGCTTACTTTTAGATCACAGATGGATACACACACACACACACACACACAAATCCAATTTAAAATGGTCAGAAGACGTAAAAAGACACTTCTCCAAAGAGGACATACAGATGGCTAATAGATACATGCTCAATGTCACTAATCAACAGAGAAATGAAAATTAAAACCACAATGAAATATCATTTCACACATGTCAGAAAGGCCACCATCAATAAATCAACAAGCAAGTGTTAGCAAAGATATGGAGAAAAGGGAACCCTTATGCATTATTATTGGTGCAGCCATTATGGAAAATGGTATGGAGGCTCCTCAGAAAATTAAAAATAGAACTACCTTATGACCCAGCAAGTCTACTTCTGAGTATACATGCAAAGAAATCCCAATCAGTAATTTGAAAATATATATGCATCCCTATACTCTCTGGAACATTATTTATAAGTGCCTAGATATTGAAGCAACCCAGGTGTCCATCAGTGGATGAGTGGATAAAGAAGTGGTCCATGTATACAATGAAATATTTCTCAGCCATAAAAAAAATAAAAACTTACCATTTGCGACAGCATGAATGACCTAGAAGATACTATGCTAAGTAAGTCAGATAGTGAAAGAAAAATACCATATAACATCACATATATGTGGAATCTAAAGAACAGAATAAACAAACAAACATAAAAAAAGAAACAAACTCATAGATACAGAGAACAGACTGCGGGTTGCCAGAAGAGAGGTGTTTTGGGAAACTGGATAAGAAAGGTGAAGTGATTAAAAAGAACAAATTAGTAGTTACAAAATAGTCACAGGAATGCAACGTGCAAGCTATAGAATATAGTCAGTAATAATGTAGTAACTATGTATGGTGCCAGGTAGTCACTAAAATTATTGGGGAGGTCATTCCATACATTATACAATTGTCTAACCACTATGCTATACATTTGAGTTTAATAGAAAATAATATTTACTGTCAACTATAATTGAAAAATAAAAATGAGTGAATCAATTAAATATATCATGAATCTATCTTTTCATCTTCCATGGCTTATCATAAGTCTAAAGCACTGGAACTGTGTGTTTTCAATAATTACACCAAGTATCAGTTCAATCAGAACAACACATCCCCACGCAGAATCCTTCTTCTGACTTTGGTATCAGCCAGAGTATTTCAGCTATTGGTAATAAGAAATGCTGAAAAACTCTCAAGTAGTTGGGACACTATTATCTCATAAGATGTCCAGGGGTAAAGCATCTGCAGAGTTATTTATTTCAGCAATTTTAGGATATCATAGACTATGCCTTCATTTATTAATTCATTCATTTATTCATCCAACAAATATGTACTAAGCACCTATTATCTATCAGGCTTCATTCAAAATACTTGACATACATCAGTGAATAAAAGTCATAGATGACTACCTTCTGGAATTACATTCCCATTGTGGGTAGCAGATAAATAACATACAGCACACACATTAAATAGTAAATATTTAGTATGCTAGAAGATAATGGAAGATATGGAGAAGAAATTAGTAGGGAAAAAAGATTAAGAGCAGTGAATTTGCAAATTTAAGCAGGATGATCAACCTTTGAGAATGAGGCATGCATGCAAAGTCTTTAAGGAGATGAGGTGGTTTTCCAGGCAGATATCTGAGGAAATATCTCATTACAGGACAGAACTAATACAAAAACTGCAAGAGATAGTTGTGCCTGACAACTTGAAAAGACTGTAAAGATGCCAGAGAGGCTGTAACAAATTGAGCAAATGATAGAATAGAATTTCATTTAGAGAGGGAGTCAGGGCTTTTTAGATAATTTTAAATACATTGGCTTTTGTACAGTTTGAAATATTAAGTAACTGTTGGCTTTTAATTAAAGGAATGGCATAAAACAATTTATTATTAAAAAATCACTCTGGCTGTTCTATAGACAATAGACTGTAGGGACGAATGGAGCAAGGTTAGAAGCAGTATTGCAATAATCCAGTAAAAACAATAGAAGCTCATAGCAGATGGCTGGTGGTAGAGTAGTCAGTAGAATCTGGGTATATTTTCAGGGTAGAGAGAATATGCTGCTTAAACAAATATGAAATTTGTTTGAAATTTTTGTATTTTTATTATTAATGGCTTTAAGAATTAATGATCAAATAACAATAATAGTCCTTAACAAGTACTTTGATTAAATAACATATACTCCATTATTCTGTTTATCATAAAGCACTTTTCGCCTAACCAAATAAATATTATTCTTAACTTAGAAAATAAATCAAATATTCAGGAATCATCAACAAGATTATATAGAGTTGTTATTTATAAAAAACACACATTTAGAGTTTAAACATATGAATACATTAGGTGAAAATAAAAACTACGCTTGGCCAAATTATCTGCACCTTTTTTAGCGTTATCAAATTCAGGTTTGGTTACCAAAAACAAATTGTAGCACTTTGTCTTCTCATCACTTTGAATGTTTAAATGCAGATGTTTTGCAAAAGAACAGGCCACAAAAACTTTATTAAAAATTCTTTTAATGTATCTAAGCTAACAATGCTCTTGGTATTCCTTTAATTTTGCTTTCATTTCACACTTCACATTTACATGGGATTTCAAAGGTCCAGATTTTATTAGGAGTTAAATTTTTGATATTTTCTTTCCTATCTTAATTTAATTTCAATTCTATTTCTGATTTTTCCTGTTTTTAAGGTTAAATACAACAAATGCTTCATAGGTTTTCATCCAATGATTTCTTTCTGTTCACATAAACTGACATAGAATTTTATGTTTTTCTTAAAGTAATGAATTATTGCATCATTACATGCTTGCTTATATTTTATGGAGAATATATCCATAGGTAGAATTATAAATTGTCTATTTTGGATTCTTAAGAATCTTTTTTCTGAAATTCTACCTCTAATTTGTTTTCCATTTCACTTGCTATACCAAATCCAAATTATTATGCACTTGCCACTTTGGCCCATCTTAAACATAACATCCAGTCATGTTAATATCATGTTTGAAATACCAAAAATGAATATTTATCACCACCACAACATATATTTTCCATTTGGGAGAATGCCAATTATGGCTTTTTTTTTATTGTTGTTCAGTTACAGTTGTCCCACATTTTTCTCCATTGCTCTCCCCTGCCCCATACCCCACCCCAATTCCTGGGGAAGGGGCAAATCAATCATGGCTTTTTAAAAACTGTTTTCATTGACTTTTTCAGCTTCACTCCAGTCCATGTCTCTGGCCGCTCTATTTGGTTCATCTTTACCTCACTACATACTTAACTGCAGGAAATAACTGTAGATGCAAACCATCCATTTGAGGAGAGGGACAAGATATAAACTTTAAGGAGTGCTAATTATCTTCAAAAACAAGTTATGATTAGATGACCAAATATGACACACAAAATGAGTATAATGGGAAATAGTTGTGGAAAATAATTAGCATTCACTACAACTGGAAGCTTGGACACATCATTTATTTTCTTCAATTGACATTTTAATCACTACCTACTCACTCAGTGGTTGTCCTACCTGCATCTCTTTTAAAGCTTCCAGTTTCCCTAATTACTCAAAACATGGTATAATAATGTTCTAAGTAAGTGTTCTATTGTAAGTGCCTGAGCCTTACAATCATGAAATTTTAGCTGAAATAACTCCCATTTTGTAATAAATTAATGTTTAGTGTAGTAGTTTGTCAGGGAAAGAAACTCCATAGGGGACCATAAAAATCAACTCCTTGGCACCCTTATGAATAAATAACACTGCCTACTTGGGAGAGGGAAATACTCAACTTATTTCTTCACACTTTATAATATTTATCTTCTGTTTTGCCTTAATTACCTTTTTCACAAATTAAAGCTAAACTCAGACTTTTATGATTTTCTCTCAGTACTGTTGAAAGAAAGGAGTGGGAGTGGGGGGAGGCAAATGATACCTGTTACATCTTCATAAAGGGGATTTCAGTATTTAACAAATTTGCATGTCATCATAAATGCATTAGCACTTGAGCACCTGACTTTAAGGAAGCACTTCAGTAAGCAGATTGTTCTGACTGAGTGACCATTTTAAACATAGAACTCCATTTAAGCTTGGGCAGTTTGCATGTGACAGGCTGGTATTGCTCATCAGTTTTGTGACATCTTCAAGAACAGCTTAGCTATTTACTACTAAAATTTTTCCTGTAATGTTAAAAAGCAAATTTAAAATATTCAAATTTATTTTGAATTCCACCCTTATTGTTCCTTATTTTTGTGTGTGGTATATATGATACAAATTAATTTTTTGTTTAAAATAATTTATATCATGTCATCCTTGCCCATCCTTAAATACCTCTTATGCCTCTCATTGACATTTCCATGTTTTTCATCTTGCTTTTATCTCTGTATTATCACCTACTTCTACTTCTGGGCTTAACTTTATCATTTCCTTTATTGATATTTCAATGATCCTTCCCCTGCCCAAATCAGGCAGTCTTCTTCCATATTCACCTAGAATTTCATTTATAATGGCCACATGGAATTACAATACTGAATTATAAGGGAGGCAATTGTCTTTGCCATTACTGACATAGGGCAGGAATTCCTTTGGAAATGGAAAGACATGATTTTATAATTATGTTTATCTTTTACTACTGTGTTGCTTCTTTTAAAGTGAGATTCATTCAAGCTAAGATTTGACTTTGAGTGTTAAGTTCAGAGAAGGGACTGGCAAAATAATTAGAAATACAGCTCCTTATTTTTGTGTGAATGTAATTTATGTACCAGAAAAATAAACATAACTTCTAAGTTAGAGATGTCCACTATAATTTCCTTATTTTCAAGAACATGTTAAACCTACATTTTTGTGGTCAGCCCACTGCATGAATATTTGAGGCATAAAAAGTGTAGAACTAATATCATGATGAGTAACATTGGTATGATAAAAAAATGTATTAAGCATTAAGAATAAGCCATTCCTGAATAAATATAAATAGAAGTTCTAGAGATATGGGCAAATGGATTAATCTTTCCTGCAAGGAAAAAAGCAATGTTATGTTTTATAATACAATTTTTTTTTACTTTTTCTAAGTGATCATTTACCAGGATTCTTCCTTAGAAGTGAAACAAGTCACCTAGATTCTCAGAAATTGTAAGTATTTAGAGCAGAGTAAATTTACAGAGGAAGAAATGAGTCAACACTGGAGCCTATACATGCTTCAGGTCACCCCAATACTAAGTAGTGTATTAACAGTCAACATTTATTGAACAATTACCTTGTGCTAGGGGTACTTTATATTTATTATTCCATTAATCATTATAATAATACTATGAGGCTACAAGTAAGAAAATATAGGTTGAGAAAATGTAGGCATTTTATTGAGAACTAAGCAGCCTTGAAATATTTTAATCAGGATACACATTCATGTCTGAGTGAGACCAGAGTTTAGAACTCTACTGAATTCTTTCTATGTCAAGAAGAAAATGAGAGTGAGTACTAATGTTTTAGGTGATGTTATCAATTATATGCCCAGAAATTTATAAGTAACCTATATTCTTGCCAGCTAAGTTTGATGTGTCTTGAATCTTTACTTTCTGGTATAGACTGGATATTTTCATATTATATACTTACTTTTAGTTTACAAAACAGTTAAATGCCTTTTAAATGCTGACAAATATAAAGACAAAAGTCATAGTAAGTACACCACTCACATAAATTTAATTGACTTTACAAAATAAAAGATGGATGGATGTGATTATAAAATTGAAATAGTAAAGGCACAACATAAAAACATGAAAGTATTCCTCTTCCATCTGTGAGTTCATCATCTGAAAAATTACCATTTTAAAGAATCGCACATACTTTTTTCCTGAAAATAATTATGACTATCTAAACACATATTTCTATAAATTATTTAAATAAATGTAGTAATTATTTTTAAAGCTTATTAATTTCACATAATACTTCTTTTACATTTGTTCAGCACATATGCTTCTATGTCTTTCTTTTAAATGTAACTTAACTGGAGAGGTAGGAGTAGTGAGCGCCCCTCGGGACCCAGAGACTGCGCACCCGTGGACCCGGAAAAGCCCAGGCACTCCCCGGGACCCGCGAGGCCCAGGCCCCGCAGGTAGGAGAAGTGAGCGCCCCTCGGGACCCAGAGAC
>CM052542.1:103186115-103268565 GCA_028533065.1 Trachops cirrhosus
GGATAATAGGACAACTATAATAGCATAATTAATAAAATATATTAAAAAAGAAAAAAAAATAAAAAAAAAATAAAAAAAAAATAAATAAAGTTAGACATTTAAGTTCAAATGAATGCCTTTATACAAGAATAGAGTCTGGTTCAGTGTGGAAGATGACTTTTCCACAGTTTGGAAGCAGGATGATGGAGAAGCAAAATTTCCAAGGAGCTAAGTGAATTTTCTTTGCACTATTTTCATGTTTCTAATGTTGAGAAATTTATTAAAGTTCTCAGATCCTTTTTTATTTATAAAATGGTTAAACTACTGACTGTAGAATTTTGGAAAATTAAATTGCATAAAGTGTTTAAGGCACTTGCAAGATGCATTGTCAGTCATTGAAGGAAGCCAATTTTCTCCTTTGTGGAAGTTTTAAGTTAACAGAATTGTGACTGATTGCTAATTCCTGTTGTATTTCCTTCTCCTTCTTTTCCTTTTCATTCCTTCCTCTCTTTTAAGAGTGAAAGGTAACAACTAAAAATGATATAATTGCATTGTTAAGGTTTTGTATATGGGACACAGGTGAAAACACATTATTAAAACTGGAAGTGTGCAATGTAATGTCAAAAAAAGTGCAGGAAATGGAAAGCATGATTTTTTTGAGTCACTAAAGTTGAGATTTTCTACTTTACAACAAATTTGAGAAGTGGGAATGAATAGGTTGCTTGAAAGAACAGTTCAGCTGTCAATGTCACATTTCATTATACATAAATCCAACAATTCTCTCTGCTAATGAGATCTTTGACTGACAACATGATTAAATTACATATGGTTGTGATGTCACATATCTGGTTGAAAACAGTCTTGATGTCTAACAGATGAGTGTTCTAATTTGATACAAAATTAGGTTACCTTAAAGAATCAACTAGTCTAGTCTAACTTTTCCAGAGTATTGCCAGTTTTTCCTTCTTCCCCAAGATGAAACCAGCAACTTCAGTAAAATTGTCTGTCACTATCTGCTTTGGAAAAGCTAATAATGTCTCTTTCATATCAATAAATAGTAAAGAAAAAATACTTCCTCTAATATATTTAAGAATCTCAGCACTTTAAATACATTATATATCAAAGTTATCAATTTCCTTGGATTATTCTAAAGAAGTAGAAATCATTAGTATGTAAGAAGCCCAAATTTTTGTTTGATATCCTTTGCAAAACTCAATATAATTTTCAATTTATTAATCACCTAGATGTTCTACTCTTTATTCTTAATACTTGCTAATTCCTCTGAGAATTACAACTATAGGTAAATCATGGTACAAGAAATTATATGTAATCAGAATATTAATAGACTATATAGAAATTTTAATACAACATAATCTATAATGAATAAAAATTGATGAAACAAATGCCATGTGAATAAATAAATGGATATATTTTCTAATTGAATTATAGAAGAATAACTTTGGAGTGGTGTTTGAAATGAGCTTTGAAGAGTAAGAATTTTGCATGTAATATTATAATAGAGAAAGTATAAGCTTAGAAAGAGAATTAGTTAATAGCATAAGGGAAACCAATTGGCTGAAAGAAAAGTTATGCTCAGCTAGTTTAATACAAATAAACATGTTATATTAAAATGGAAAATACAAGACCAGAGCAGGAAGGACTATTCAAAGGAAACTTAGTGGTTAATCAACATGCAACAAATTAGAAGATAATAAAAATTTTAGTCTAATTATTGTGAGAAATATATGCACCATCAATTTACCTATATAATGGCATTGATTAAAATCTACATTGAAATAAACAAAAATATTAGAAATAATTGGTCTTTCTGATAACAATCTAAATGTTCTAAGTTTCTTCCATAAACGCAACCTATGGATGTTTTAAACTTTTCTAAAATTTTGGACAAAATTCATTTACTCCTTCCTTTGACCAACTACATGTTATTTGAATCTGTGTTTTAGGATAGGATTCTACAAGCTTGTAAAACCACAAAATAAAACACAATGGACTCTAAATTTGCATAAGTGACTTCCTAAAAATGAAGTTGAGTCTATTAGTGAAAACTATAGCAAACGGGTCAACAGAAACAAAATGCTGACAGATAAAACAGGGTAAAAAGAAAAAAACGGTTTTTCAAATATCTCAAACATAAAATTCAGGACATAAAGTCCCAAGTTCATTAATAAATAAACAGCATATGAAATCTATAATAACATCAAAATTGCCATGCTGTTGACCCACTTTTAAGATAGATGCTTAACAAGACCTGTTTTACTTTTTAAATGATGCAGCAATCTCGTATTACTATTTGAATGTACAAGCTGAACAGTGATGAAGGTAAAAGTGACATAAACACTTTAAACATGAAAGGCTAAAAAAATCATGAAGTTATATGGATTCCATGGTATTGAAAATTAGATAATAAACATCATTGATACAATTCTGCAAGACCATGAAGGAACTTGAATGCTGTTTTCTAATATTACATAAATATGTAGAACAATGTTTAACAAGTTGTAAAACACTAGATTATAAGTGTGATTTTAAAATGAGAAAGAACGTAAAAAGATTTTTTTAGAAAACACTGGTATAAAATTTTAATAATTTATGTTTAAGAAAAACTTAAATGATTTTATTAGAATCAGAAGTAATATTTTCATTAGTAAACATAGAATACATCAAATGTAAATGTATGTAAAGTCATGAAACTAATCTTTTTTTAATAATATTTCACTGATCATGTTATTACAGTTGTCCTAATTTTTCCCCCTTTGCCCCTCTTCACCTAGCACCCCCAACTCCCTCAGGCAATCCCCTCACCATTGTTTATATCCCTGAGTCATATGTATAAGATCTTTGGCTACTCCATGTCCTATACTATACCTTATATCCCCATGACTATTCTGTTAACTACCTATTTGTACTTAATTCCCTCATCCCTTCACCCATTCCCCTACCACCCCCTCCCATCCAACATCTATCATAGTGTTTTCTGTAACTATAATTCTGTCTCTGTTCTTCTTATTTGCTTAGTTTGTTTTTCAGATTCAATTGTTGATAGATATGTATTTATTGCTATTTTATTGCTCATAGTTTTGATCATCTTTTTCTTAAATGATGAGTCCCTTTAACAGTTCATACAAAAATGATTTGGTGATGATAAAGTCATTCAGTTTTTTTCTTATTGGAAAGCTCTTCATCTGCCCTTCAATTCTAAATGATAGCTTTGCTGGGTAGACCAAACTTGGCTATAGGTCCCTGCTTTTCATGACTTTGAATATTTCTTGCTAGTGCCTTCTAGCCTGCAAAGTTTCTTTTGAGAAATCAGTCTTATGGGAACTCCCCTGTAGGTAATTAAGTGCTTCTCTCTTGCTGCTTTTAAGATTCTCTCTTTATCTTTAACATTTGGCATTTTAATTATGATGTGTCTCGGAGTGGGCCTCTTTGCATCCATCTTGTTTGGGACTCTCTGTGCTTCCTGGACTTGCATGTCTGTTTCCTTTCTATTCATTACCACATATTATTTTCTCTTAAATCCTAAAACTTCTTTATAATTATTGAGAATATAGTGCTTAGAATAAATTATTCCACTATTATAATTTATCTTGTAAATCATATATTCTGAAACTTTTATAAATACCTAAGGAAATTTTATTTATGTATTTATTTATGCCTTAGCTAGATCAATTTGTAAAGACATGACTTTTGTGATGAAATGTTCCACATGGAAATAAAGTAATAAAATAATTTTATATTTTTTCTGTTGTACTTCAAATACTTACCCATGAAGGAGTTTATTGTTTTAACTCTAGGCCTTATTCAAGTTGATATTTTCCTAACACCTGTGGCTGGTATCTAGAAATGGACACAGCTGATAAAAATATTTCAGATGTACATGTGTTTTCAAAAACCAAATACAATTCCTATTTTATAGCCTATACTCTAATACTGATAAACATAACCATGACCTCAATTACTCTAATAACAATTAACAGTTTAATAGAATTTATAAAGTATGTTATCACAATTAACCTTCACAAGACTTTTAAAAAGGGATTTATTAACTTTTACCTTCAGTGAAAGAATATTTATGGAGTATTTAATATGCCTTCTATGGTCTCATATGTTTTGATGTACTGTTCTTTCATGTTTGTTTCTTTATGATAGTATTACAATTTATTTGTTGGTTTAAGTGAAAATCAAGGTGAGTTTTGACTGAGGTCATATTAATTGTATTAAAGTGTTGTATAGTATAGCATATTAATTATATTATGCTTATATTAACTAATTTGGAGAACTAGCCCTGGATGATGTGGCTCAGTGGATTGAGTGCTGACCTGTGAACCAAAGAGTCACTGGTTCTATTCCCAGTCAGAGCACATGCCTGTGTTGCAGGCCAAGTCCCCAGTGGGGAGCACATAAGAGGCAACCACACATTGATGGTTCTGACCCTCTTTCTCCCTCCTTTCCTCTCTCTAAAAATAAATAAATAAAATCTTTAAAAAATAATTTGGAGAACTACCTTCTTAATATTAAGTCATATCTGAGAACATGGCAAACCTCTCCATTTGGTCCTAATTCAGTAATAGTCAATTTATTTTATAGTTTTAAATTTTTTACTTATTGATTTTAGAGAGAGGAAAGAAGAAAGAAAGAGAGAGAGGAGAGAGAGACATTGATTTGTTGTTCCACTTATTTATACACTTCTCAGTTGATTCTTATACATGTCCTGACCAGGGATCAAACCCTCAAACTTGGCATATAGAAACAATGCTCTAACTGACTAAGCTACTTAGTCAGAGCTTTACTTATAGTTTTAAATGAAAGAATTTTACAGTTATTTCACACTTAAGTTATTTGTGATTGCTGAAATAGAGGGCTTGTCCCAGTCTCTTCAACTCAAGTACCACAAACTCATTATCCAGATGTGGTTATGTACTTGAGGAAAAGGGAAGGGAATGGTGAAGGGTTGACACTCTTAGAAGGTTTTGCTGTAACAGCTCAACAATAATCCCAATATCTGTTCCTTTTCCAGGTGTATATTCAACACCCTAGGCCTTGTGACAATATTTTCCAGACTCTGCTTTAGAGCTGGTTCCCATTGTTCATTCAGATCTTGTCTGCTTTCTGTCATCCAAGCATTGCTTTGGCTGTAGTGAAGCACCTCTACTTGTGTTGCTTTTGTAAATTTTATATATATATATATATATATATATATCATTTTTATCATTTCATATCTTATTTTTCATTTGAAGGAAATTGGAGAAGTGGGTGAAGGTGGTACAGGTCCACTACATATTCAATGTATCATCTGGAGCTGGGAGATAGTAATATATTTCCACACCTAAACTTGTATTAAACTGGCTTATGACTTAATTAGTCTCACAAACACTTATCAAAGAATTCAGTTACTTTTAGTTAATCTATTAGCTTTATACTTTTGATTTTTAAATCTTTAAATTTTGCAAGCTTATATTTTCTCCACCCACAGTAATGTTAAATTTAGTAACTTAAGTCTATATAATATTGATTCTAAATAGTCTGAAAGGTTATTTGAGCCCTTATTTTGCAAAGAAAACAATTTCAAGAATAATACACCATCAAGTAACACTACCCATGATAAATAAGGAATTTAACATGCTGTTTTTTCTGTCTCCAAATAAGCTACTTTGACTTGTAGTACACTGAATACTTAAATTCAGATAATTATTATAAATTTTCTTATACATCTTTTTATCTTTTATATTTGAATTATTATAACATAAATATATTTATTTATACATTAATTTTAATAGATTGGCTCAAATGCTCACAGATACCTCTTTTAGATCTTCCCTTTTATCAGGTCTTATGTTATGAATTGTTTTTCAGTAGGCAAAGTACTTTTATCAATTTATTTTTCAAAAAGTTTTTATGAGTGGAAGCTTTTCAATGCCTTCATACTTAGTAGTATTGGGCTAAATATAAAATCATGTATTATAATTTTTTTAAAATAAAGGCAAAAACTGAAGATACTTTATCTAAACATGGTATTAGAAAATATACCTTCAATATTTTTATTTCTGCACAAAAATCTGTTCTGTTTTTATGTTGTGATACCTTTATATTGATATAGAGTCAATAAATGTGATTTAAAAAATTAGAAAACACAATTTAAAAATACCAGTTAAAATACTGTGGTCTCACAAAAGATTACTAGTGCAATTTCTTAATATAGATCCTTTTTGTTTTTTAGTGACATGAACTGAGGTTATCCTATGCTTTTAAAAAATGGTATATTTTTCAAATCTTGCCCCAGAACAAACATTTTCAGATTCTTCCATTGAAAAACAAAAATTTAATTGTTGATAAAAGACCTAAAATACATTGTTAAATTAATCATCTTTTTCACATTTTAAAATCATTCTTGATCACTAAGTTTTTCATGAAAAAATATCGGTAATTTTAAAATAAAATTCTAATAAATTCATTTTGTCCTCTGTATATTGTCAAAATAAACTCATTTAAGCTTTTCTCAGCTCTGTAGATTTAATTTCATGTATCAGCATTAAATATATACTTTTCCTGATAGATCTGACCTTTTATCTGATTATCATGTAGTTCTTAAAGTCCTCATAGCAAAACTCTGGGTTGGAGAGAAATCTTTTATGAGAAGAATAGTATCATTTGATATGTATAATTCCTTATATGAAAGTTAAGAGAAGGCTCCCTTAAACACAGTGTAACCCTCCAAATGACCTCCATAGCTGTGATTCTGTTTTTGTTCTGGTTGTTTACCTAATTTGTTTTTTAGATTCAGTTGTTGATAATTGTGAATTTGTCACTATTTTAATATTCATAGTTTTGATCTTTTTTTCTTAAATATCATATTTTGCCATGTATAATGCACACTTTTTTGTCCAGATTTTTTAGGGAAAAATAAAGATGTACATTACATATGGGTAGTACTAATTCCATATCTATATATATTTTGTAACTATGTGTTCATAAATTTTTTGTACCATAATATGCTAAAAAATAAATACTAAAATACCTTTATAATACAAAAACAAGTATCTAAATATTAATAAATAAATCAATCATTGAATTAAAAACATTAAAACAAAATATTTTTTTCCTAAAAGTTTAGGCCAAGAACGTGGGTGTGCATTATGCAATAGCAAAATATGGTAAGTCACTTCAACATTACATGTAATAATGGCTTGGTAATGATGAACACCTTCAGCTTTACCTTGTCTGGAAAGCATTTCTTCTGACCTAAGAATTATCAGCTGTGGGGTGGGAGGAAAGGGGGAGCATGGAGTAAAAGGTGCAGGGATTAAGAAGCATAATTGGTAGCTACAAAATAGACAGGGGGATGTTAAAAATAGTATGAGAGCCCTGGCTGGTGTTGCTCAGTGGATTGAGCACTCGCCTATGAACCAAAGGGTTGCCAGTTCAATTCCCAAAAAGAGCACATGCCTGGGTTGCGGGCCAGATCCCCAGTAGGGGGCCTGCAAGAGGCAATCACACATTGATGCTTCTCTCCCTCTTTTTGTCCCTTATTTCCCCTCTGTCTAAAAATAAATAAAATCCTTTTAAAAATGAATATACTCCATTAAAAAAAAGAATAGTATAAGAAATGGAGAAGCCAAAGAACTTATATTCACAACCCATGGACATGAACTAAGTGGGTGATTGCTGAAAGGAATGGGGGTGTCCGGTGGAGGGGAGCAAAGAGAGAAAATTGGGACAACTGTAACAACATAATCAATAAAATATATTTTAAAAAGACAAGGTAGGCACTTGATTCCACACTTTACTGCTGAATAATTCTTTGTGAGTAATAGTGTGTAAGCAGCTAAAGATTCAGTTTATATCTCTTCTACACATTACTTGAAATATGGTAATACAATGTGAAATAAAATTTTAAAAAATCTCTGTAATTGTTTACAGTCAAGTTGTGTGCTTTTTAAAACAATGCCTTTAACCCTGACTGGTGTGGTTCCAGACTGCGTGGATTGAGCTCCAGACTGTGAACCGAAGGGTCCCTGGTTCTATTCCCAGTCAGGGCACATTCCTGGGCTACCACACATTGATGTTTCTTTCCCACTCTTCCTCTCTTCCTTTCTCTAAAAATAAGTACATAAAATCTTTAAAAATTTTTAAAGAATTTACTTAAAATATTAAAAAACAGTACTTTTAAATTTATACTTGTGAAAACCAACCAAAGTACTTAATTGGAAATTTCAAAAACATTCACTGATCTATTTTTAATTACTTTTAAAAAATTTTGGTGCATTTCATTATTTAGTTTAATTTTTAATTAAAAAAGTAATATTCACAAAATTAAAAAGTGTATATTGTCAATAAGTCAATGACTATAATGATTAACTTTGATCTCTATCGATTTAATTTTTTATTTTCTTATATGATAATTTATATGTAAATGTTAATATATAAAAATGATCTGTGAGTAAATGTAACATTTTCAATTATCTAGCTAAGTAATGCATTTGTCTGTGAGGCAGACAATCATAATAAGTTGATTCTACTCTGGAATGTTCTCTTTTTGTATTCAAACTATATACTATGTAATTGATCAATAATAGACTATATTTACAAAAATGTGACTGCATTTGATGAGTAAGTTTTGATTCTTTTTACTGTTATTTACTCTACAATGAGATTCACAAACATGAATATTCACTTTTTCACAAAAACCATCAATAGCTTTTGTCTCTTACTTTTTAGTTTCATGTTACAAAACAATGTGTAACAATTTTATCATATATTACTAACACTGAATTATGACACATTTATTCTCTGACTTATGTTTGTAAAGGTTACCCCAAGTTTATTTAATCTACATTTTAGTGTCCCCAGAGGTAGAATAGTTTCCCATGTTTAATATTGTTTCCTCTGGTATATTCACATACTTTTGTCTAATAATAAAGTAGAAATCAGATCTTTAACTATAATTTCCAATATAAGCTTAATATGTAGTAAATAACAACCTACTGCCATTTTATACAGCTATCTAATGTTTTCTTTAAAATTTTACTTGTTTAAATCAAATCAGAAAAAAATTAAATTTTACCACAAATCATTAAGATTAACAAAGTTCTAAAGGTCAATATATCTTGACAATGATGTGTAAAATGAGAGCTAAATTTACTTTATTTGAAATAATTTTATTAAAATGTAAATGCCTTACTGAAAGCAATTAAATATTAATGGCATATTTCCATAATACAGCAAAAGAATGTTTGAAGTTCTTAAAAATTGATCCAGCTTTTTTAAAGATTGTTAGTATTACAATTTTTTTCTCAGACTACAAAATATTCCAAGTATTTTTGTTAATGGTGGTTGAAATTTTAATGCCAAAATATATTAAAATTTCTATTATGAAAAATATGACAGTTGTGTAATTAAATGAAATTTATTTTTTAAAATATATTTTATTGATTATGCTATTACAGTTGTCCCATTTACCCTTTTGTCCCCCTCCACCCTGCATATCCTCTCCCACCCACATTTCCCCACTTTACTTCATGTCCATGTGTCATAAGTTCTTTAGCTTCTACATTTCCCATACTATTCTTGCCCTCCCCCTGTCTATTTTCTACCTACCATCTATGCTACTTATTCTCTGTACCTTTCGCCCTCTCTCCTCCTCCCACTCCCCTGTGGCTAACCCTCCATGTGTTCTCCACTTTTGTGGTTCTGTTCCTGTCCTAGTTGTTTGCTTAGTTTGTTTTGTGTTAGTTTGTTTTAGATGTGGTTGTTAATAATTGTGAGTTTGCTGTCATTTCACTATACATGTTTTTTATCTTCTTTTTCTTAGATAAGTCCCTTTAACATTTCATATAATAAGGGCTTGGTGATGATGAACTCCTTGAACTTGACCTTATCTAAGAAGCACTTGACCTGCCCTTCCATTCTAAATGAAAGCTTTGCTGGATAGAGCAATCTGGGATGTAGGTCCTTGCCTTTCATGATTTGGAATACTTCCTTCCAGCCCCTTCTTGCCTGCAAGGTCTCTTTTGAGAAATCAGCTGACAGTCTGACAGGAACTCCTTTGTAGGTTACTGTCTCCTTATCTCTTGCTGCTTCTAGGATTCTCTCCTTCATTTTAATCTTGGCTAATGTAATTATGATGTGCCTTGGTGTGTTCCTCCTTGGGTCCAACTTCTTTGGGACTCTCTGAGCTTCCTGGACTTCCTGGACTTCCTAGAAGTCTATTTCCTTCACTAGATTGGGGAAGTTCTCCTTTACTATTTGTTCAAATAACTTTTTCACTTGTTGCTCTTCCTCTTCCCCTTCTGGTACCCCTATAATTCGGATGTTAGAACATTTAAAGATGTCCTGGAGGTTCCTAAATCTCTCCTCATTTTTTTGAAATCTTATTTCTTCGTTCTTTTCTATGTGGTTGTTTCTTTCTTCCTTCTGGTTCACTCCATTGATTTGAGTCCCAGTTTCCTTTCCATCATTATTGGTTCCCTGTGTATTTTTTTTTCATTTCACTTAGTGTAGCCTTCATTCTTTCATCTAACTTATGACCAAAATCAACCAATTATGTGAGCTTCTTGGTCATCAGTGCTTTGAACTGTGCATCTGATAAGTTGGCTATCTCTTGGTCGCTTAAAAGGATGACTTCTGGGTCTTTCAATTGTTCTTCTGTTTGAGCCATGTCTCTCTCTCTCTCTCTCTTTTTTTTTTGGTCTGGTTGCACCTGTTATGTATGAGGGACGGAGCCTTGGGTGTTCACCAGGACAGGGCAACCCAGTCACTGGGTTGTGACACTCTATGTGGGGCAATGGCCCAAGAGGAAACAGTGGCGCTTGCTCCACTCTCTGCCAATTTCAGTCCCTTCTGCCACTTCCCCCAAGCAAACTGGATCTTTCTGGTACTGATTCCCCTCTGGGTGGGCTTGTGTACACCATAGGTCTTTCCGACGACCCCTCTTGTGAGGCTGGGAGTCTCTTCCTGTGCCTCAACCCCCACAGGTGTTTTCAATCAGTGCCCTGAGGCTCTATTTCCCAGCGTTGGGATCCTGGCTTGTGTGCCTTGTTTTGCAATCGCCACCTCACTGGGTCTGCCAGTTGCCACCCCTCAGCCAGGGTTTGCCAGCCGCTGCTTGTGCACCCAGGGTCTGCCTGCTGCAGTCTTAGGCGCCAGGTCCCAACTCTCTTTGTGCGGCAGGACCCCTCTCCGCTCGGCTGCCCAACTCTGCCCCTCCTACTGGTCTGGATGAATTTGTCTATTTTAACTCCTTGGTTGTCTGACTTCCATACAGTTCAATTTTCTGTCAGTTCTGGTTGTTATTCTGTTTCTAAATTGTTGTTGTCCCTATCTTGGTTGTGCAAGGAGGCACAGCGTGTCTACCTATGCCTCCATCTTGGCTGGAAGTAGCATCTTTCAAAGAAGGATCTCTGGAGCCAGGTGAGCAGTGGGGCAGACAAAGTCCTCAGTCCAGCAGGGCAGAGCCTGGTGGCCAATGCCAATGGAGATCAGCATGGCAATAGAACAGCACTCTGGTGTGTTGAGCTCAGCTGTCTCAGCTGTGGTGTGGAGCCTGCCTCAGTTATATCTTGAAAGTGGTGCACTCCACCCTTCCAGGTCTCTTGATAAGTGTCTTGGCACCCCTGATGGCAAGTGGGAACTTTCCCCAGTAGCCTATCTATGGGTGGTCCTGCTGTGCAGACATGGCTGTTCTGGTCGTATGTGCAGATATCTTAGGTGTGTCTCCTTGCTAGATGTGTATAGTATGACTTGGGTAGTTTCCCTCTTGAACCAGTGTCCTGGCTGACTGGCAGCCATCTTGGTTGATATGAGTGACTCCACTTTGTTTTATATATTTTATGCTATCTTGATTAGGCCAATGCCATTTTATTGGTCTTGCTCTCCACAGTTTCATGGTCTGAAGTTCTCTGCTTATATACTCTTGTATGATGCAATGTTACATTAGCTTCTGATTAACACGTATTGTTCTGTGCAACCTTGATAAGCACATGTTGTTTATGTTGTTCATCTGCACATGCTCTAGAGGGTGGTATTACCTTTCAGTTAAACCCATACTATTTACCATGCTGTACTGCACATGCTCAAAAGATTGCATCATTCCTCTGAGTCTTTTTTCTACTGCGCATGCTGTAAACCTGGCTTCCCCCCAGGTGTTCTTTGTAGATAGGACGAATGCAATCTTAGTTCAGTCCTGCTCTCCACAATTCCTTCATACTTTGGATGATTTCCTTTTTACCTCCCAAAGTTTTCAAGATGCCCCTCCCTGTTAAAAAGTGTCCTATTTGTTTGGGAAGCTAGCAAGTTGAATTGCTATTTTAAAATATAAATAAATAAAATTTGTGCCAAGGATAAGGTGGAAAGATGCACTTTGTTACCTAAGGTACTTTTCAAAAATATTGGTTCAATCCCAACATTTATCCAACTGCCCCACAACTGACCTATTCAGTCACAGCAAGAGTTTGTGTATTTTATGGAATTCTCTTTCACTGAAAACATAGTTAGACCTTTATATAAGGTAAGTGACTAGATGTGTTTACTTTTCCTTCAATCTGACAATATCTTTACATTAAAGCAACAGAAATTTATAGGACTTGGAGATCCTCCTTGGCTTATTACAACCAGTAATCAAGTTTTCTATTTTTATTTTTCATGCTATATAATGTACCCCCAGATTGATAGACAATATAAGGAGGGAGTTTGGTTGCAATTGCTCAATTTTCCATAATTCCTTGAATTACCTTTGTATTTCCATGTTAAAAGAAAATGTTTGTATAATCTACCCTATAATAATTTTATTATCAAAAATGTACTTTTATCAATTTTATCTTTCTTGAATTTTGCTTTTTTTTTATTGTTGTTTAGGTACAGTTGTCCTGCCTTTTTCCTCATTACTCTCCCTTGCCCTGTTCACCCCCCCCACTCCCACAGTCAACCCACCCCATTGTATGTGCCTATGAGTCTTCTATTTATGCTCCTCAGCTTGCCTCTTCCCCTTCTCTCACCCTCCTCTTCCCCCACCCCAGGAGACAGCCAGTTCCCCCCAATCTCTGGCATTGTTCTGGCCAATGACCACTGCCCCAGCTTGGGTACACCACCAGCTATGTGTGTGTGCAATCTGTTTCTCCCCAGCAACTTTGCTCATTCTAGTTGCTCCCACCACAGATATGTGGTTTCTAGGGAGGGGAAAGAGTCCCTAGGCTACTATCCCTGACCCAGCTCTCCTCCTATTTGTCCCTGTGGCAGCTGAGGTTTCTGGTGCCATGCATGGGGACTTTCCCCATCTGCTGATAAAACCTCCTTACAGCCCATTTTGAAGCATCGTCTGCACACTTTGGCTTCCAAACTTCATTATCAATTAAGATTCTGTTGACTGTTCACTTTGGTTTTTGGAAGAGCAACTAAGTGTCCCAGTTGGATGCAAGAGCAAGTGAGCTCAACTCATACATACTTTGCCATCTTCTGCCCAAATACCTCAAAAATATTTTATATGTGTTGATTGATACCTTTAGTTTTCTTTCAGATTAACATGCAGATTTTTAAAAAATATATGAAATTGTTATGGGAAAGGGTTTGTGAAATGTATCACTTTCTTCATATAATAAATCTTTACCTGCAGCATGATAGAAGTTTCATTTTTGAGTCAAGGGTACTAATTACGAATTCACAATTTTTTTCTGATTCCCAAATGATATGATGACACCAATACACAAAAATAAAATGGCTTTAATATTTCTTGCCAAGAGTGAATTTTTTTCCTAAACTTATGTGATTATAGATGCCTTCATTCCAACATAATATAAATATAGATTTAATTAGCAGAAAGAAATGACTTCCCATTCTGTAAACTTAGGTGTTTCCAAAAATAAAGTTCCTTCTTGGAGGAAAATATCCTTTCTTCATGAATTTTTTTCTGGAAAAATAATATAGGTTTTGAAGGCAGTCAAACTTGGAATCAAATTTTAGTTTTTTTAATAAAATGTGTGAGCATAGGCATCTAATAACTTTATTTGCATCAGCCTTCAATTGTTAAAATTGAGAATGATGTCTGTTATATGGGGAGGAAGAGAACACTCACTAACAAAACACAACTTTTATTAATCACTGATATTTTTTCAAAATTTCTTTCAGATTTCCATACTAATTAAAGTAATTAGCATTGGAAGAAAGTTTTTTTATCCTTTTTGTTAACACTTAGAGGATAAAATTTTAAAGTTTGTGCTATCTATTCCTAGGTTACGTCCTAAAGGTTTTGAAGCCTGCAGCCGGTCAGTATTTCCTTGGACTCTGCATTAACCACTTCAGAGGTAAAAGAACAAAAAGAATAAAGCCTCTGAAATAGAAAAGGGAATCTAAGATTCAATAGCCCTAGTTCTAGAGAAATCATTTGTTCTTGAACTATCTCATAAATTCTCCTGAGGATGAAGCAAGTGTGTGAATTAGCACAGCTATTAGAGGTTCTAGTAACAAATGTCATCACTTTTATTAAATTCTTGTGAAAATTCCCCAAACATTATAATGCTATACAAACTAACCAGCAAATAAACAGCAAACAAACAAACAAAAAAGCAAATGGGTTTTTTTCTGCCTGCTAAAATTTATTTTCACACCCTCCAACTAGAGCTTTTATGTGTTATTCTTATTTATATATGAATTCACTAATATTTTATATATCCATAAATTTGTTTCTTGAATCTCTGTACTCTCTGTTAAGGTTAAATATTGTCTCAATAACTATAGCTATAAAAAAAATCTTATTAAAAGTCCTAATATTTTGTTTTGCCTTAAAATTGTGTAGCTATCCCAATTACAGTACTCTTTCATATTTTGTAAAGTTTGGGATTTACAAAACAAGTCCCACAAATAATATAATATTAATTATAAATGCATAAAATGTTAATTAATATAAAGATATATTTATAATATTGAATCTTATCTATGACTAGTTAATTTGAATTTTATCCATATGAATTTTTTTTTATTTTTGTACTATTACAGTTGTTCCTATTTTTCTCCTGTTGTTCTCCACTGCCCTGCCCCCTCATAGTCTATCCCCACCCTGTCCATGGGTCATTCATACATGCTCCTTGTTTAGACCCTTCCCCTTCTTTCCCTGTGTATCCCTTTCACCCCTCCCCTCTGGTCACTGTCAGTCTGTTCCTTGTTTCCCTTTATACCTTAAATCTCTTAATTGATACATTTCAACTGTTTCTTCTTCCATAGCTATTATTTATTGAGAGGGAAAATGCATTTGTCTTGTAGTGTTTCTCACAGCCTATATTTTTCTGATTCATCCTCATGGTGTCACTCATCATCTTCTTCTTTCTGTTATTTACAATTAATAAATGTATCATGTACGATTCTAGTTTGGTGTTTTCTTTTTCACTTAAAATAACTTCTCTTTACCTTATGTTATCATTTTAAGTTACATTTATTGAGGTGACATTGGTCAATAAGACCATATAGGTTTCAAGTGTACATCTCTATGGTACAGCATCTGTATATCACATTGTGTGTCCACTGTCCAAGGTCAAATCATCTTCCATGACCATATATTTGCCCCCGTTACCCTTTAGTACCTCTCCACTCCCTTCCCTCTGGTAAACACCATACTGTTGCCTATGTCTGTGAGTTTCAGTTTTACATTTTACATATGAGTACAATCTTATGGTTCTTGGCTATTTCTGACTGACTTATTTCACTTAGCATAATATTCTCAAGGACCATTCATGCTTTGCAAATCGAAGTATTTCATCTTTTCCTTTGGCTGAGTAGTATTCCATGTATATATGTACATCTTCTTTATTCAATTCTCTGTCAAAGGACATTTTGGTTATTTCCATGTATTGGCCACTGTGAATAATGCTGCAGTGAACATAGGGGTGCATACCTGTATAGCTTTGTGAAGGTTTTCAGATTCATCAGGTAGATACCCAGAAGAAGGATTGCTAGGTTATATTGTAACTCTATTCTTAATCATTTCAGGAACCTCCACACCTCTTTGATGTTTTTTGGCAAAAACACTTTTTTGGTTTTGCGCCTCCTTGCATTAAATCCTAAATCCTTTTGGTTGGGTCTTTTGTGAACATCATTGCTACATGGTGCAACAGAATGCTCCAGGCTCATCATATGCATATCATGCCCCAGACCTGCAAAAACTGCTTTGGCAAGAAGTTGTCATTCTTTTTAGTGAAGAATGGTATTCAGAATTTTCAATATGAGTACCATGGATATTTTTTCCTATTAAACTGGTCACTGTGTCTGGGTACTTTCAGGGGACAGAGCAAGGAAAGAAAATTTTTTAAGGATTACATTTATTGTATTAATAATGATAACCTCCAAATTGAATTCAGTAATACAGGGTTTTTGTGTGGCCTCACAAATATTACTTCTTTTCTCCTTTTCCAGAATATGCTGAATATCCTGTTCTCAATGGCACCAATATAACTAGAATTTTCTTTGTGCCATAACACATCTGCAACAGCATCAGAGTAACAATTATTTAAATAACACCATAAACAATATATTTATTGTAAACAGTTTGAATTTCCTGTAGGTTTTTTATAATTATTTTAGAACATACTTTGCTAAGGTCATACAGCAAATTTCAGAAATTATAAAGTCACTTAAAGTGCTTATGCTTTTGACTAAATCACAGGTAAGTTCATTTGTTTCATTTTTATTTTGAATTTTAGGGGTAGCTTTATAAAATTAATTGTGTTCCATAGTTATTTAAAATATTTACATGGTTCCAAAATGTAGTCCCTCTCATTTATGTGTGGCATATTTCATTCTAAGTTGTGTTTATCATTATTTTATTGGTCATTATTTTTTGGGAGAAAAATCCTAATTAGTTATTTATTCATTAAGCATATTTTGATATTAAAGCTATCAAAATTAATAAGTGAAGATTAGAATATAAGGAGAAAAAAACTATTAGGCTCCTGGTGAAGTAAAGGGATATATTAGAATATTTCACATACTTTCTTATAACTGCCACAGCAACTTTATGATTATTTTATTTCAAAATGCTATTACTGAAGAATAAGTTCAGGATCAAATAAGTTAGGTAGCCTTAAAAATTCATGGAGGTAATGAGTGCAAGATTCATGTTTAAATCCAGATATAATCTCAACCAATCTCTTTGTAGTGTATCTTATCATATTAAATTAGGAAAAAATGATTAATTAATATTTGTTTAATTCCTTACAGAATTGTTTTATACCTTATTAAACCTTCAAAATAACACTAGGAGGAAAGTTTTTATTTATGTTTTAAAACAGAAATGTTGACTTTAAATCTAGCACCATACTATCTGGTAGCATATTGGGTTAGATTAAATTTGTATGTAAACAACTGAGTGAGATGAGAGAATGACTTATTTTTATATCTAAAAGCAGAGTGATACATTTTATTTATTAGGTGTCCAGAAAATATTTCAATATTAGTTTTCATGAATGTTCTCAATTGTTAGAGTTTCCAAGATATACATTCTTTCACATATTCCATTCTAAATTGTGTTAGTTTTTCTTCTATACACTTTAAGTAACACACATTTCATTACAAATTCAGTTTTCCTTGTAAAATTAGCAACATCCTAATGACATTGACAGCAGAAACACACAACAGATAAGGTGGTTCAATAAGGTATGTGCATTTGTTTTATCTGTTGGGAATGTAGAAAAAAGTACCTTGGAAGCTGCTAATAATGTCAATTAGCCAAGTCTAAAGGATGGCTGATTATCTATTCCAAGAGCAAATCTCCCCAAGACCTTGACTTAAAAGCACCTAAAGCATGCAAATTTTTACTAGCTCTAAAACTTGGCACAGCAATCCTGTGAACAACCTTATCTTTGTTCTTACAAAGAAATTGTCCTGCTTACAACTGGTGAAAATGCTCAACTTCTGGAAGTTCCATGGTCCGTTGTTTGGATAAAATTAATTCTGCCTTACCTAAAACTGTTTTCTGAAATTATATCACAGAGTTAATGGTTAGATTTCTCTCAACTTTATCAACATTGAGCACAAAGCAGGTGGATACTGGAGAGAAGATATTGATAAAGATGTATGTTTTTATAAAATCCCAATTTTTCACATAAAAAGTATTTTCAGTATTTTACTATAAAACAAGTAAATAATGACAGAAAATCTTAAGATAAAAAGAATCAGAGAGGGTGGTTTAAAAGACATCCTAGGTTCTGCCTCTGATTCATGGGGCTGGGACATCACAAACAGGTCTGAATCCATTACTTGTTCCCCTTTTCCCAGTCTTTGCAGGAGACCAGATTCCCCAACATCTCAGGCCACCAAAATGAGTCAGCATCCTTGGCCAAGTATTGCCAAATCTTTGGCACACAATTCAGGAAGATTAGCATCTACCCCTTTCTCTCATATCAGTAGCCATAATGGATGGCACACCCTAACACTCATGATCACAGGTCTGAACAGACTTCTCTCCACAGGACACACATAGGGACTGGGAAATCTGCACAACTTTGTGAATGGTTGATGAATGTGTTGCAGCTACCATCAAATATTTGGGGAGTTTAACTGCAACATAAATTAAGTTCTGACAGGGACAGAGTTACTTCTATTACATTCATTAAAATGTCACAACTTTTTTAAAATATCTATTTTTATTATATTTCTACAAATCAGTTAAAGAACTTTCCCATGTTCACATAGCTAGCAAGTGGCAGAGACAGGCTTGAAACAGATTCTCTGTGTTTCTTGGCTCAAACTCTTTTCTATGTCATTTCATTGCCTCCCTTTATAGTAGTTCTACTCTGAGTTGGTGATGAGGAATCAAAAGAACAATGGGGCTTTCACCTAAACAAAATGAAAAGCCACCAGTGTAAAGGGAAATTATAAAGGAAGAGAAGAGGAAGGGCTCTCAAATAAAGATTTAAAAATGTGATCAGACCTCAGCAAATCTAGTGAATAACTTTTGTTATATTGTCAATATATTCCTTCTTACACATAAATGGCAAAAATTATGGTTCATTATATAATCATAATACAGTGCATAATAACATGCATTCAACAGCCATTATCTCATGTTTATTTTCAATAATTTTGCAGAATAGGTACCATTAATATTATCTCTTTACAAGTGTAGAAACCAGCACTCAGATAGGTGAAGCGATGTGCTCATGTTTTTACAGTGAGCAAGTAACAGAGTCAAGATTTAAGCTCAGGTCTCCTAACTCCAAATAGAGAATACATTTTGCTTTCTTAAGTCTCTGCTTATAATAAAAGACTTTCACTCCAGAGGGGCAGCTTATGTTTTCCTCAGTCATAAAGTTTAGTGAAAGATAACTAGCCAATAATACTGATAGCCCATTAATGGGAAAATCATCATATGGCTAGGTCTTGGTAAAAATAGGGAATTTTAGATTAAACGCTACTTTTTTAATGTGCTAGCAGCAGATTACATTGGAAATATTTAGGTAAATTTGGCTTTGCATTTTGAAGCAGTTTTTTAAAATTCACTTAATGATGGAATAATCTACATGTCAGAAAAGCCCTGGAATAATAAATAAACTTGAAAAGATCATTATGTTTTCTAGTCTGACTACTGTCCTGCCAAGATTATAAGGGTTCAACAAATTAAATCATTAATAATCATACAAATAATTAACTTTTTGTAAGCTTACATATCATACTTTTAAATTAATAGGCCCTGATTTTAGAAGGATATTATTATGAAGATTATAGAACTGGACATACTGATATTAAAATGAATTTTAAAAATTTAATATTTACTCTTTCTAAGACACCATATTTGGTTTTAAAAGTTGGAAAGAATAGGTGATATAAAACATACCTGAAGTTCCAATTATCTTTAAAAACGTTTAGTAATAGTAACTATGACAATAATTCACTGTTTTTCCTTATCCCTTTTTTTAAGCTTCAACTTAAATAGTAATTACACTAAAGAAAGAATTAAGGAATCCCTTGGAAATGATAACAACATCTTCTAAACTTATGTGGTATTATTAAAATATCTTTTACTGATCTCTTGAACACTGTTGCAATAGCTCTAAGCTGACAAGTACAAGACAACTATGTGCTCAAAAACACGTAGTTATCTTCCTTGAGAGATGATAGTAATGACATAAACCTGATTGAAAGACATTTGAATGAAACATGGTCAACTCATAAGAAAATTCTTTTTCTACTAAGCTTTTATAATAAAGCATTTTAATTATGCACATGAACTCTCAAGAAAATGTAACAACAGTGCTTAAAGGTTCCATTTAGAATAGACAAGAAAGACTGAAATCTATTAATTATAAATTCTAGTCCTGTTGTTGGAAAAATGGAGAGAAGTTAAGAATCTTCTAAAATGTGACATTTTTCTTGATCAGTTTATATATAAAAAGATTTTTAAATAAGACTAGACAGAAACATTTTACTTATTAAAATAGTTGGTTGCAATTTATGATATTAGATCTAAACAAATGACACATGAGACTGCAGATGTGGACAGCAACTTCTCAGAAAAGCAATTTAAATGGTGGTGATTAAATGTCACTGCTGGCAGTAGTTCAGAAATAATTCTGTACTTTTGGGGCTTAGAGAGTTACACTCTTTTAGAGGGATTATATGTGAGTGTAAGAATTACTTTGGTTAAACTAGAAATGTAAGTTCTTACTAACAACCCAGGCCAATGTCTTTATATAAGCCTGTATACAATTGCATTAAAAGAATTTTCAAATAACCATCAAACAAACTTGCAATATTGATTTCTTGTGGAGCAATGATATAACCCACAGCTGAAACTTTTAGTGCCATTAACATTAGATAGCAATAAAAGTTGTTCTGATGTAAATTTACAGGTTTGTACACAAGTTGACCATTTCTTAAATATTAAATGCTTTTTTTGGAAAAGAAAACTTAATAAATTTCCCATTACCTTTGAGGTATAGCTGACATTAGCCTAAGTTTATAGTGCTATCTCCCCAAGTATTTACTTTAATTTTTAATGTTAGTACTATTTTTTAAATATAATGATGTTTTAACAGACATACAATGTTTTCCCCTACAAATGTATATTTTGGTCAGTAGAACTCACTGGACAATGGATGGATTAAACAATCTAATGTAAAGAATTTGTTAATATCACCAGTATTCTCTTAGAAATTGATTCTTTATTTAAAACTTAAACTATAAGAGCATCTCCAATAAAGTGGGACTTTGTTAATATATGTCCAATAATCTGTTGCCTTAAGGCTCCATTATTCCCCTAAAATAATTCTGCTCAGTTGTCTACCAAAGGAGCCCCGATCGCCAATACCAAAAATAGTAGAGTAGGAAACTCTAACTCTTTCTTTCCCACACTAAAGCAATGATTAAACTGGCAAAAATTACCAGGATCATCTTCTGGGAAGCTCTACAATCTAATTAAAAAGTTACAACAACCAGAGAAATGCTCAATGAGGAAGTACTCTTTTACATTTGCAAAGTATAGATAAATACATCAATGAACCCACACAAATAGTGTCAACTGATATTTGACAAATGCATAAAGGCAATTGAATGGAACAAAGACAGTCTTCATAACTAATAGTGCTGGAATAATTGGACAACCACATGCAAAAACTAATTTAGGTACAAACATTACATCTTTCACAAAAATCAACTCAAAGTGCACTATAGACATAAATATAAAACACAAAACTATAAAACTTCTAGAGGATACTAGAAGAGAAAATCTATGTGACCTTAGATTTTGCAATGTTTTTAGATAAAACATCAAAAGTAAACCCATAAAAATGTAAGTTATGCAACATTAAACTTAAACACACTTGTTTTGTGAAAGACACTGTTAAGATTATGAAAAAACAAGCCATAGACTTGGAAAAATTTTGAAAATACATATCTAATAAAAGGTTTATACCTAAAATATACAAAGACCTCCTAAAATTTAACACCACAAAAATGAGTAAGCCAAATTAAAAAAAAATAAATGAATAAAATATCTGAACAGACATTTGACCAAAGATATATAGGTGGCAAATAAGGATATGTAAAGATGCTCAACATCATAAGTCACTTGAAGCAATGATGAGATACTTTTATATAGAATGGTTAAAAATTTAAAACATACCAAGTGTTAATAGGGATGTAGAACAAGAGGAACTCTTATTCATTACCTGTGGAATGCAAAATGGTACTTTGGAAGACATGCTGGCAATTTCCTACAAAGTTAATCATAGCTATGCCATGTGATCCAGCAATCACACAACTAGGTATTTACCAAAAATAACTTGAAAATTTATATTCACACAAATCCTTGAACATGTATGTTTATGGAAGCTGTATTCATAATCACCTCAAACTGAAAACAACCAAGATTTCCCTCTATAGAGACACACAAACACAGATAAATTATCTGCGGCACAATTACACAATGAATATTATTCAGTAGTAAAAATAAGTGAGATTTCAAGCCATAAAAACACATCGATAAATATTAAATGGATATTCTTAAGTAAAAGAGGCTCTTCTAAAAAAGGCTACATACTGTGTGATTCCAATGATATGACATTCTGGAAAAGGCAAACTATAGAGACAGGAAAAGGACCAGTTGCCAGAGGTAGTGTGGCAGTAGGAGAAAAAGAAAAAGATGACTAGCTGAAATACAGAGGATATTTAAGTGGTGATCTATATATAATGAAATGGTAATTTTGGATATATGATATTATACATTTTTCAAATTCAAAAAACTCTGCAGTATGCATCACAAGGAGTGAAACCGAATGTAAATAGATGTTAATGATAATTTATCAATATTGGCTCATCAATCATAAGAAATACACTACACTTATGTAAAATATTAAAAAAAAGGAAAACTGAGTGAGGGAGACAAAGTATATGAGAATTATCTATATATATTATGCTCTGAAAAAGTAAGTCAATTAATCAAAAGTTAATAAAGCACAAAAGAATATGGTAATTGGGAATTAAGGACTAAAATTATAACATATAGAAATATACCATATTTTTCCATGTATAATGCACACCCTTCTTTTTGGACCAACTTTCAGGAAAAAAATTCTCTTCTTTTAATTTTTTAATTCAATTTTTTATTTATTTGTATTTAGATCATTGTTTTTGTATTATAAAGAAATTTTAGTGTTTATCTTTGAACATACAGATATCAGTATTGCTTTCTAGAGTTACACTTTTAACACATAAGCATAAATAAAAGAATTAAACACATTATATGGATACATAATTAGTACTACCCATTTATAATGTGCATCCTTATTTTTCCCTCAAAAATTTGGGCAAAAAAGTGTGCATTATACACAGCAAAATACAGGTACATAGCAAAATAGAAGAAGTTCTTTATTTGTAATTGCTTTAAATATAAATAGATTAAACTCTAATTAAACACAGACTGAAATATTTTATTTTTAAAAATGGTACAATATAATGTCTATAGATACACTTTAAATCTAAAGATTCAAATAGATCGCAAGGATTAAAAAGTGTATACCATGCAAATAGTGATGAAAAGAGAGCTCAGGTGGCCATACTAACATCAAGCAAAATACACTTTTAAATAATCAATGGATCAAAGAAGAAATCACAAGATAAATTAGTGATTAAAAGAAATATATATTTTTTTCTAGAGATGTTAGCCAGCATTTCTATGGATAAAAGCAGAGAAAATATTACGTTCACATAATTAGGGCATGGCATGCAACTTCCTTAAATATAACATTTAGAAAAACAAGGTATTTTTTTTAGTATTCTAAAAAATAATCTGAAAACTTAATGGTGAAAATAAGGATTACTGTGAGTTGGGATGGAAGACCTAAGGTGAATGACAGATTTGTAATGTAAATAAATATGAGACCAGTGAAAAGAATATTTAATGCTATCTAAAAGATTAAAAGAATAAGAAGGAGCTATATCAATACCTCAGGAGTAAAACACGTAGAAGGCAAATAGGCATGAAATTAATAATTATTTTTAAATGCTAACATATTAAAACCTGGTTTTAATAAGAAAAGTAGGTAAGAGCATTTTGCACAATTAGGCAATAATGGAGAGTTTGTAAAATATCTATTAATAAAATGCAACAAAGTGAATATTTTTAAATGAGCATTAAAAACCATTAGGTTTAGATAAAATTATTTTAATGATGAGGAAATTACCTCACTAATTTGACAAAAATAATTTATTTTGAAATGGCAAAGTTAGGTATAAAAAGAAATGCAATTAGAAAAACTACAGGCAGTCACTTCTTTCATCAAGTGCACTAGGCTATTCTGCAAATTATTTCTATTCACATTAGTAGAAGAAAGATTTTTAAAATAAACTGAAATATTACAGTGGCAAAAGGTATTACTCACTTTCATTGACTAGAATTTATGAGTTAGAGTTGAAAGATAAATTGACTTATCACACTAATGAGATCCTCTTACTCCTGCCCAGTTTTCTTTCTAGGGTCCTGTATGGAATTTCCATTTTCAATAGTGCCCTCACATGTCATGGGGCTTCTCTAGGATGTTCTGGCTTTACAACTGAAAACACACTATACCGTCACAACAGCCAGAGAAATTGGGTTTTTGTTTAACTCCTCTGTTCAAAACATTATCAAGATTTTTCTTAGAATAAACTTTAAAGTCCCAATTATGTCTCCTCTTTTAAAGTATATTTTATTGATTATGCCACTAGTTCTATTTTTTCCTCTTATTTATACCCCTACAACCTTCACCTCCCCACCAGCATTTCCCACCTACTTCATGTCCATGAGCTGTACATATAAGGACTTTGGCTTTTCTACTTCCTATGCTATTCTTAACCTCCCTATGTCTATTTTCTACCTATCAATTATGCTTCCTCCTTCCCCCCTCCCCACTGATAACTCTCCATGGAATTTCCATTTCTGTGATTCTGATCCTCTTCTAGTTGTTTACTTTGTTTTTGTTTTTTTTGGGGGGTTCATTTATTGATAGCTGTGAGTTTATTATTTTCCTATTCATAGTTTTGATCTTCTTCTATTTCTTAGATAAGTCCTTCTAACATTTCACGTAATAAGGGCTTGGTGATGATGAACTCCTTTCACTTGACCTTATCTGGGAAGCACTTTATCTGCTCTTCCATTCTAAATGATAGCTTTGCTGGATAGAGTAATCTTGGATGTAGGTACTTACCTTTCATGACTTGGAATTCTTCTTTCCAGTCCCTTCTTGCCTGTAAGGTTTTCTTTTGAGAAATCAGCTGATAATCTGATGGGAACTCCTCTGTCGGTAACTCCTTTTCTCTTGCTGCTTTTAAGATTCTCTCCTTGCCTTTAATCTTGGCTAATGTAATTATGATGTGCTTTGGCATGTTCCTCCTTGAGTCAAATTTCTTTGGGACTCTCTGAGCTTCCTGGACTTCCTGGAAGTCTATTTCCTTTCCCAGATTGGGGAAGTTTTCCTTCATTACTTGTTCAAATAAGTTTCCACTTTCTTGTTCTTCCTCTTCTCTTTCTGGCACCCTTATGTATGATTTGTTGGGATGGTTAAAGATGTCCCGGAGGTTCCTAAATCTCTCCTAATTTTTTTGAATTCTTATTTTTTCATTCTGTTCCAGTTGAATGTTTATTTCTTCCTTCTGTTCCAAATCATTGATTTGAATCCCAGTTCCCTTCCAATCACTGGTGGTTCCCTGTATATTTTTCTTTATTTCACTTTGCATAGACTTCACTTCTCCCTCTATTTTGTGTCCCCACTCCATTATTTCTATGAGCATCCTGATTACCAGTGTTTTGAATTCTACATCTGATAGGTTGGCTATCTCCTCCTCACTTAATTCTTTTTCTGGAGTTTTGATCTGTTCTTTCATTTGGGCCATATTTCTTTGTCTCAGCACTCCTGTTACATTATAAGGGGTTGAGCCTTAAGTACTCGCCAGGGCAACCCACTTTGCTGCATTATGGCACTGTATGTGGGAGAGGAGTCTGGCAGGGAACAGTGCTGCTTATTCGACTCTTGCCCCACTTTCAGTCACCTTCCCCACTACCCATAAGCCAGTTGGATGTTTCTGGTGCTGATTCCTGGACCATTGGGTTTGTGGACCTTTGAGGAGCCCATGAGTCGCTCCAACAAACTCTGCTATGAGGCTGGGAGTTTCTTCTGCAACCACAACCCCTACCAGTTTTTATAGCGAGAGGTTTTGAGGCTTTAGTTTCCTGCATTGGAACCCTGGGTTGCACAGTCCATCTCACTCCAAGTTGTTCTTTCCAGTTTATCTGCACAAGAATGTGGGACTGCAAGGCCCTCCAGCTGCTGCCTTGCTTTCCAGTTCTGCCACCATGCTGCACATCCTCTCCACCCTGGCTGCCCATCTCAGCTCCTCCTACCACTCTGGATGAGTATTTCTTCTCTAACCCCTTAGTCATCGGACTTTCATACAGTTCATTTTTCTGGTGGTTCTGATTGTTCTTTGTTTTTAAATTGGTTGTGTGAGGAAGCAAAGTTTATCTACCTAATTCCTCCATCTTGGTCAGAAGTCTAAAGTCCCAACTATTTCTCATATCAACCTACCTCTTCAGCATCTTCTAATTATCCCTCCCCCACCCCCATTCACACAATTCAGTCTAATCATTGGAGTCTCCTTGATGTTCTTGAAGCACGTTACTTGCAGTGTTTACTCAAGGTTACCAATTCTTTCGTCTGATGCAGTGTTTTCGCAGATTCTCACTGACCTTTTGATTCGTTGTGTCCTTAATCAAAAGTCATTTCTTCAGAAAAACTTTCTCTAGTCAAAATATCTAAAACACCACTTTAACTTAGTGTGCTTTATTTTTCTTGTAAAAATTGTCACTAATTTTTTTCTTAATATAGGTATTTACCCCTATAAACTGCCCTGACTTGGACATCGGTCTGCAGTGTCTGTGACCTTATGGATGAGATAAGATACATTCACAGACTACCGAGTCCTGTGGAGGAAGAGGGATGGCATGGCTACTCTCTCAATGGAGGAGCACCTCAGAGCAGCCTGGCAACTCTCTCAAGAGGAGAGTGCCTTGACCCTTGCTTTGACAGGTTTTTATTGGGTTTCAATTTGCACAGGAATACAAGTGAAGTTCATTAATCATTGTCAGGCTTAGGAACAAACAATAGATAGCATATAAAGAACTATCAGGGCCTATTCTGAGTCAGGGTCTGTTAGCTAAAGGGCTACAAAACTTTGGGAAACAAACTCATTTCCTGCTTGGACCCTTATCATATAATTGAGAGCATTCTTAACAAAGCAGTTTTCACAGGATTTTATGCATTCTTTCTCAGGCCTGATCACATGGGGAACCCGCCCTTTCCAGCACAAGACTGCACCGCCCTCTGTCATTGTTTCAGGCTTAAGTCAGGCAGTGGAAGTAAGGCAGCCAGGAGATTAGGAGAATTCTCACAGACAGAAGGAGGACTCAGGCTATGTCAAAGCCGAGGGGCGAGGGTACATCACCCCCTTCTGCTATAGCCCCCCAAGTCCTTCCCTGGGGCCTCCCCATGATCATGCCTGTCTTAGATCATTCCCCACTTGGGGAATCTTATCCGTCACTGGCTAACAAATCAAGCATTGGGGGCCAGTTATGGATGAAGTAAAAGGAGCAGAAGCAGTGCTCCTACAAGGGAGAGAAGCTTTGTCTCCTTAGTGGCTTATGGTCCGAAGGTTGCTCATTCAGCCTTAGCCATGGAGGGGTTACAGCTTCTGAAACCAGGCAGGGCAGTTCCCAACACTCATGTTTTGCAGCATCCTATAAGTTTGATCTATCCTAGATTATGTTTTTATGTGTACTTGAGAAAAATGTGTATTCTGCTGATGTCACCATGGAATGTTCTGTACTTATCTGTTAGTTCTATTTGGTCTAAAGTTTAGTTCAAGTCTATTTCATTTGTGACTTCTTTGGATAATGTATTCATGTGCAAGTGGGATCTCTTACCATTATTGCTTTCTTATCTATTTCACCCTTAAGATTTGTTACTATTGTTTATTATATTTAGGTACTCCAATGTTGTGTACATATAAATTTTTAATTGTCATATCTCCTTGATGAATTGATCTCTTTATCATCATAAAATATTCATCTTTATGCCCTGTTACCATATTTGGCTTTATCTCTATTTTGTCTGAGTAAGTATAACTACCTTGTATCTCTTTTGGTTTCTACTTGAATGAAATATCTTTATTCATTACTCACTTCGAGCCTGCTAAAGTGAGTTATTTGTAGGTAACATATATTAGAATCTTATTTTTTTAATTTTCTAGCCATTCCATGCCTTTTGATTAGGGAATTCAATCTACTTACACTTAGAGACATCTTGATATGTAAGGACTTACTAATGTCATCTTATTGTTTTCTGGCCATTTTGTAGTTCCCTTGCTCCTTCCTTCCTCTACTGCTACCTTCTTTGTGTATTGATGATTTTCCATAGTGGTATGCTTTCATTCCCTGCTTTATCATTTGCAAATCTACTATAGACTTTTGATTTATGGTTATCTTGAGGCTTACATATATAAACATCATATGTGATGTGATGTTTATATATATGTATACAATATATATAATAGGAGATACAGAAGATTGCCTTGGGGTACAAGGGAGCAGACTCCACCTTCCCCTACACATGGGAGAAAAACCTAGCCAATTTATGGAGTAAAAGAGCAAAGAACCAATATACGAAAATAAGAGACCAAAAATTATAGCAGAATCAGAAAACCAGATGGTAAGGAGAGTGCCTCAAGACAATAAGGTCCCAGGGACCAGCGCAGAGACGAGGGAGGCTGCAGGACCAGGCCCGGTGCCTGCTGCCCAGTTTGCCACAGAGACCTTGGGAGAGACCTGGTACAACTGCTCCCTCCCCGGCCAAACAAGGCCTGAGAAGCACAGGGAGAAACCTGGTTACTAGCAAACACACAGGGGCTGTGAGCACCCCCAGAGTCTGTGGAGACCATCAAAGTTGAGGGTCACACAGTGACAGGCCCTGACCGTGATAGTCACTGGTCTGACTGGAGAATTGGGCTGTGGGAGAGGCCAGGCCACTGCATGGAGCTGCAGGCTTGAGTAGGAGGAATTTCTCAAAAAGAAAAAGTGAAAAGACAGACACTGTTTGGGGAATTCTCCTGCAGTAATCCTTCCAGCTGCCCTGCCACACACTCAGGCAGCAATCCCGAGGTTGAGCTTGTGCAGAAGGCCCTGTGCACACCCATAGCACTGGGAAGGGTGAGATAGCATGACTGAACGAACACTTGGGAGTGCACCCCCACCCAGAGCAGTAACCCTGGGGAAATGCCTGGATCCCAAACCCATGGCACAGGGGAGAAGTGCCTGGTTAGCTCCCAGGACAGTGCCTGCAGCTGAGTGAGTGCAGATCAGGAAGGAAGAAAAGCCATACCAATCACCCCTCAGCCTGCTGCAGCCAGCAAGTCCAGAAAAACTGGTTTGGCCACTTTGAAACCAAGAAGCTTTTTACTTTTCTTATATTTTTATTTTTTTAATAATTTTTTTATATTTTAATGTTTATTTTACCTCTTTCAATTCCTTTTTCCTCTTTCCTTCCTTCTTACTTTATCCCTCCTTCCTTTCTTTCCTCCAACTTTATTTCTTTCTCCTTCCTTCATCTGCCCTTTTTTCTTTTCTTTTTTTTAATATCTAAAAATGAGACAAAAAAAAAACCAAAAAACCCTGGAACTGTGAAAAGACCAGAGTTGGACCCAAAGTAGGGGCATCACAACAGCTGCAAAAGTGACACAAATTTCACTCTGCTATTACAGAGAACCTGCCCATCATTGCATAGTAGTATTATTATTTTTTCATTATTCTTACATCATTTCTTTTTTTCTTTTTTTTATTTTAGATTATTCAGTACAGTTTCTATCCTTTATTCCCATTCCAGCCCACCCACCCATCCCTCCCATTTCGAACCCCCCTAGCTTTGTCCATGTGTCATCTATATTTGTTCCTGTAAACCCTTCCCCTTCTCCCATGAAATTCCCTCCCCTCTCCCCTCTGAACCCTGACAACCTGTACTCTATTTCAGGGTCTTTTGTTATATTTTACTTCTTTCTTTGTGTTGTTGTTTAGGTTCCTGATAAAGACGAGATCATATGGTATTTGTCTTTTTTTTTTTTATTTTAGATTATTCTGTACAGTTTCTATCTTTTATTCCCATTCCAGCCAACCCACCCATCCCTCCCCACCTCCCTTCCATTTCCAAGCCCCATAGTTTTGTCCAAGTGTCCTCTATATTTGTTCCTGTTAACCCTTCCCCTTCTCCCCTGAAATTCCCTCCCCTCTCCCCTCTGGTCACTGACATCCCGTCCTCCATTTCAGTATCCTTTGTTATATTTTACTTGTTTCTTTGTTTTGTTGTTTAGGTTCCTGTTAAAGGCGAGATCATATGGTATTTGTCTTTCATTGCCTGGCTTATTTTGCTTAGCATAATGCTTCCCAGCTCCATCCATGCTGTTGTAAAGGGTATTTGTCTTCCAATGCCTGGCTTATTTCGCTTAGCATAATGCTCTCCAGCTCCATCCATGCTGTTGCAAAGGGTAGGAGCTCCTTCTCTCTTTATGCTGCATAGAATTCTATTGTGTAAATGTACAACAGTTTTCTGATCCATTCATTTACTGATGGGCACCTAGGTTGCTTCCAGCACTTACCTATTGTAAAGTGTGCTGCTATGAACATTGGGGTGCATAGGTTCTTTTGGATTGGTGTTTCAGGATTCTTAGGATATAGTCACAGCAGTGGAATTGCTGGATCAAAGGGCAGGTCCATTTTTAGTTTTCTGAGGAAGTTCCATACTGTTTTCCACAGTGGTCGTACCAGTCTGCAATCCCACCAACAGTGCACTAGGGTCCATTTTTCTCCACAACCTCTCCAACACTTGTCTGTTTTTTTATTTATGATGGCCATTCTGACTGGTGTGAAGTGGTATCTCATTGTGGTTTTAATTTGCATCTCTCTGATAGCTAGAGATATTGAACATCTTTTCATGTGTTTCTCGATCCTCTGCGTGTCCTCCTTGGAGAAATGCCTATTCAAGTCCTTTGCCCATTTTTTAATTGGGTTTCTTGTCTTCTTCCAGAGGAATCATATAGTTCTTTATATATTTTGGAGATTAAACCCTTGTATGAGGTATCACTGGCAAATACATTTTCCCATACAGTTGGTTCTCTTTTTATTTTAATATTGTTTTCTTTAGCCATGCAGAAGCTTTTTATTTTGATGAGATCCCATTTGTTTATTCTTTCCTTTATGTCCCTTGCTTTAGGGGACATGTCAGTAAAAATGTTTCTGCATGCAACATCTGAGGTTTTCCTATGTTCTCCTCCAGGACTTTAATGGTGTCATGGTTTATATTTAAGTCTTTTACCCACTTTGAATTCATTTTTGTGTATGATGTAAGCTGGTGTTCAAGTTTCATTTTTTCCATGCAGCTGTCCAGGTCTCCCAACACCATTTGTTGAAGAGGCTATTGTTACTCAATTTAATGTTGCTGCCCCCTTTGTCAAATATTGACCATAGAAACGGGTGTATTTCTGGGCTCTCTGTTCTGTTCCATTGGTCCACGTGCCTGTTTTTATGCCAATACCAAGCTGTTTTGATTATAGTGGTCTTGTAATATAGTTTAGTATCAGCTATTGTGATCCCTCCTACTTCACTCTTCTTTCTCAAAATTACAGCACTTACTTAGGGTCATTTATGGTTCCATATAAATGTTTGAAGTGTTTGTTCTATGTCTGTGAAATATGCCATTGGTACTTTAATAGGTATTGCATTGAATGTGTAAATTGCTTTGGGTAGTATGGACATTTTGATGATATTAACTCTTCCAATCCATGAACACGGTATATGTTTCCATTTATTTGTGTCTTCCTTGATTTCGTTCTTCATTGTTATGTAGTTTTCTGAATACAGGTCTTTTGCCTCTTTGGTTAGGTTTATTCCTAGGTATTTTATTTTTTCTGTTTGCTATATCAAATGTGATGTTTTTCTTGATTTCTGCTTCTGCTGTTTCATTGTTGGTGTACAAAAATGCCTTTGATTTCTGGATATTGACTTTGTATCCTGCTGTTTTGCCAAATTCATTTATTAGGTCAAGAAGTTTTTTGGTCAAGTCTATAGGATTTTCTATGTACACTATCATGTAGTCTGCAAAGTGACAGTTTTGTTTCCTTGTTTCTGATTTGGGTGCCTTTTATTTCCTTTTCTTGTATGATCATTCTGGCTAAAACTTCCAGTACTATATTGAATAGAAGTGGTGAAAGTAGACACACTTGTCTTGTTCCTGATTTTAGTGGAAAAGAATTTAGTTTTTGTCCATTGAGTATGATGTTGGCTGTAGGTCTGTCATATATAACCTTTGTTATGTTGAGGAATGCTCCCTCTATTCCCACTTTCCTAAATGTTTTTATCATAAAAAGGTGCTGTACATTATCAAATGGTTTTTCTGCATCTATTGATATGGTCATGTGATTTTTGTCTTTGCTTTTATGTATGTGATGAATTACATTTACTGATTTGCAAATATTGAACCATCCTTGCATCCATGGGATGAATCCCATTTGGTCATGGTATATGATCTTTCTAATGAATTGTTGAATGTGGTTTCCCAATACTTTGTTGAGAATTTTAGCGTCCATGTTCATCAGTTATATTGGCCTGAAGTTTTCTTTCTTTGTTGTGTCTTTATCTGGTTTTGGTACTAGTATGATGTTGGCCTCATAAAAAGAGTTAGGGATTCTTCCATCTTTTTGGATTCTTCGGAATAGTCTGTGAAGGATAGGTGTTAGCTCTTCCTTAAATGCTTTGTAGAAATCTCCTGTGAAACCATCTGGTCCTGGACTTTTGTGTGTTGGGAATTGATTACTGCTTCAATTTCATTTGCTGTTATTGGTCTGTTCAGGCTTTCTGTTTTCTCTTCATTGAGTTTTGGTACATTATATTTGTCTAGGAATTTGTCCATTTCACCTAGGTTTTCAAATTTTTTGGCACACAGTTCTTCATAGTAATTTCTTACAATCCTTTGTATTTCTGTAGTATCACTTGAAATCTCTCCTCTTTCATTTCTGATTGTGTTTATTTGGGTCTTCTCTCTTTTTTTCTTGATGAGACTGCTTAAAGGCTTGTCGACTTTATTTTTTCAAAGAATCAGCTCCTGGATTCATTGATCCTTAAAATTGTGCTTTTAGTCACTATGTCATTTAATTCTGCTCTGATCTTGGTTATTTCCTTCCTTCTTCTTCCTCTGGGCTGTCTTTGTTGTTGTTACTCGAGTTCTTGCAGATGTAGAGTTAGATTGTTTGTTTGAAATATTTCTATCTTTTTTAAGTAGACCTGTATCTCTATGAACTTCCCTCTCAGGACGGCCTTTGCTGTGTCCAATGAGTTTTGGGTTGTTCTGAGTTCATTTTCATTTGTTTCCAGAAACTTTCTGATTTCTTCCCTGATTTCATTCTTGAACCATTCATTATTTAATAGCATGCTATTCAATCTCCATGATGTTGAGTGTTTGGGGTTTTTTTCATTGGGGTTTGTTTCTAGCTTCACACCCTTGTGATCTGAGAATATGCTCAGTATGACTTCAATTTTCTTGAATTTGTTGAGGCTTGTTTTGTATCCTATCATGTGATCTATTTTGAAAATGCTCCATGAGCATTTGAGAAGAATGTACTTAGCTTCTTCGGGATGGAGAGCTCTCTATATATCAGTTAAGTCCATTTCATATAGGGAATTGTTCAGTGCCACAATATCTTTGTTGATGTTATGTTTGGAAGATCTGTCCATTTTTGACAATGGGGTGTTAAAATCCCCCACTATAACTGTGTTGCTGTCAATCTTTCCTGAAGTCCTTTAAGATTTTCTTTATGTACTTGGTTGCTCTTGTGTTGGGTGCATATATATTTAGTATGTTTATGTCTTCTTGGTGGATTCTTCCCTTGAGTATTATGAAGTGACCTTCTGGAGCTCTCTTTATGGCCATTGTTTGGTTGTCTGCTTTGTGTGATATGAGTATGGCTATCCTGGCTTTTTATTCCTGTCTGTTTGCTTGGAAAATTTGTTTCCAGCACTTCACTTTCAGCCTATGTAGGTCTTTGCCACTGAGGTGGGTCTCTTTCAGGCAGCATATGTGTGGTTCATGCTTTCTTATCCAATCAGCTACTCTATGCCTTTTAATTGGGGCATTTAATCCATTTTCGTTTAAGGTTATTATTGGTATGTACTTATTCATAAACATTTACCTACGTGTGTTCCTCTCTTTTTTTTCCCTTCCTTTCCTTAAAGCAGTCCCTTTAGCATCTCTTGCAGAGCTGGCTTGGTGGAAGTGTATTCTTTTAGACTTCTTTTGTCTGGGAAGCTCCTTATTTGGCCTCCTATCTTGATTGAGATCCTTGCTGGCTAAAGTAGCCTTGGTTGCAAACCTCTGGTCCTCATTACTTGGAATATTTTTTCCATTCTCTTCTGCATGGAGCATTTCTCTTCAGAAGTCCGCTGCTAGTCTTATTCGGGCTCCCTTGTATGTTACTTCCTGTTTCTCCCTTGCTGTCTTTAAGATTCTCTTTGTCTTGAAATTTTGCCATTTTAATTATGATATGTCTTGAAGTGAGCCTTTTTGCGTTCTTATTGATCGGGACTCTCTGAGTTTCCTGGATTTGTGTGACTTTTTCTTTCATCAAATTAGGGAAGTTTTCCGTCATTACTTTTTCAAATACTTTTTCTATCCCTTGCTCTTCTTCTTCTCCTTCAGGTATCCCTATTATACGGATATTATTACGTTTCATATTGTCTTGTATTTATCTTAATCCCTCTTCATTCTTTCTGAGCCTATTTTCCTGTTCTTTCTGGGTGCTTTTTTTCTACTTTGTCCTCCAGCTCACTGATCCAATCTTCTGCTTCATCGATCCTGCTTTTCATTCTTTCTACTGTGTTCTTCAGTTCAGAAATTGTATTCTTCATTTCCTCTTGGCCCTTGGTGATAGTTTCCATTTCCTCTTTCATGTTGATATAGTTTGCAGTGAGTTCACTGTAGCTTCCCTGTAGTTTCTGGAAACTCATTGAGAGTTCGTGGAAGTTCCTGATAATCATTACTTTGAACTCAGAATCCTATTTCATTTAGCATTCTTTCTGTGGCTTCTTCCTTTCCCTTCATTTGGGGATTGTTTCTTTGTCTTCTCATTGTTCGTGAGACTCTTCTTGCTAGCCTCAGCTTCTTAAATTGATCTGTTTGGCTCCCTAGGTTTATGGTGTGAGCTTCTGTGGTAGAATACCTGTGAGATTCTGTGGTGCAGTCTCTTTCTGGTATCCAGGTGTTCACAGTTTCCACCTAATCTTTTTTGTGTTCAGTTGGAGGGGAAAGGTAAGATGATTTAAGACAGCAACACAGTAGTCTATGATTTTTACAGTAGCAGCAGTAGAGAAGAGATAGGATATCCTTTGGCTATGTATAGTGTTAATTGTGATCTTCCACCCCACTAGCCACGTTTTAGAAAGGATGTAAAGATTATAAGACTCTTGTTGGGAAGGAAAGGATTGTGTGTTGACTCTAGAAAGCTGTTAGGATGTGGGAAGTCAAAATCTGAGGTAGGGTGAGAGTAAAGAGTAGTAAATACGTGAAGTGCGTGAGAGAATAGAGTTAACCACTACAGTAATGGAGTTTAGGAAACTGTGAAGTGGGCTAAGATCTGGAATGGGTGTCGTAAATTATTAACAATTGTATCTAATAGGTGTTATTTACAGTAATATTAGAGCAACAATCATCTTACAGAATCTATGAAATCTACATAACAAGAATACAGAGTATTGAGCCTTGTACTCTGGAATAGAGAGTATTTTACTAATGAAACACAAATTGAGGACAGTATATTAGCAGTACACTATAAATGAGACAACAGGGGAACCTATCAAATGATACAATGTAATCAGCCAAGCAAAGAAGTCTATACAAAAACAAAAGGAATACCAATATATTATATAAGTAAAAGGTGTAGGAATAATGAAATAATGATTATACAATTATGCAATTACTTGCAGTTTAAAAAAAAAAGGAAGGAACCAAGCAGAAAATGGAAGGAAAAAGAGATAAATTTGGAAAAGCAAGGGAGAAGGGTCAACACTAGGGTGACAGAAAGAGAAGCATAAAGAATTGATAGATCAAAAAAGAATACGAATTAAGAGATAAAAGCTTACTTAAAAATAATTAAAAGAAAAGAAAAATAAAAAGAAAATCAAAGAAACAAAAAACAAACAGCAAAAAAAGAAAACACACACACACACGTATTGTTGGTTTCAGACTGGCCAAACCGCTTTTTCTAGCTGGCTTCCGCCCACTGAGGGACTACTGGAGACAATTTTCCTCTGTTCCCATTCAGGCCTCAGTCAGCCTCTGAAGTACTCTTCTTAGTGAAGGTGCGCACGTTCTCCCCCATCTCGTCTTGTGTCTCCCAGAAGGGATCCATGTATGGGGGCTGGGTGCAACTATGTGCGTCCTGGGGAATTCACTGCCGAGTGTTCCAATGTCCTGCAGAGTGCCCGCCCCCTTTACGGGTTCAGGGGTGCGCGCTTTCTGGATCCCGAAGGGAGCCCACTTTCCCCAGATTCACAGTCTGGGCATCATAGGTCCCGGGAAGTGCCTGAACCTTTTCCTTTTTCAACGCTGTGGTTTCTGAGATTTTCACCAAACGATGCTCTCTCTCTGGCTTTGGGGCACAGGCGTAGAGTCAGGTGCCTTTGGATACATGGTGCGCACTTTCACCAGGGCTTTGCGTAGGTGCTTATAGCCCCTGTGTGGGTGCCTCTTTGTCCTCACTCCTGTCTCTGTGCCCTCTAGTAAACTGGCCTCCGCTGGTGCTGCTCAGTCCTTGTTTGGCCACGGAGGAAGCAGATGTCTCAGCTCTCTCCCCGGAGCCCCGCGGCGGATCCAGGTGCACCTGGTCTGGAGCTGCAACCCCCCTGGTCCCCCCAATGATCCACATAGTCTCCTTACCCTCGGGTTTTTTAATGTCCACTACAATTTGTGCTCTCCTATTTTCAGTTATGTCGTGATAATATTGGCTCTTTGCTCAGTTGCTACCTAGAATGGTGATTATATTTCCCCCTGGGTGTGGGAGATGTGGAATCTGCTCCTTCCTACCATGCCACCATCTTCCTCCTCCACCTCATTATTCTTAAATCTCTTATTTTAACACTATTTTTGTATTCCTCTTCTTTCTTTATAATCTGCTTTGCTAGGCTGGTCACATTGTATCATTTGACAGGTTTCCCCTGTTCACTCTTTCATAGTCTATTGTCAATTTACTGTCCTTCTCATTACTTGTGTTCCATTAGCACAAACTCAAGGTCCTAAACTCCCTATTATTGTTATCCAGATCACACAGATTCTATCATATGATTGAAGCTCTAATATTATTGTAAATAACAGCTGTTTCATACAATTATAAATACTAAACAACAACCCTCCCAGATCTTAGCCCATTTCACGGTTTCCTACAATCTATTACTGTAGTGGTTAACATTATTCTCTCACACACTACACATATTTACTATCCTTTATTCTCACCTTACCTCAGAATCTGACCTCCCACAAACTCACTACTTTCTAGACCAAACTCACAATCCTTCCTTCCCAAACAAGAATCTTATCTTCTTTCCACTTTTTCTAAAAATCAGCTACTTTGGGAGAAGATCACAGTTAACACTATTCATAGCCAAAGGATCTCCTATCTCTTCTCTACCAGCTGCTACTGTAAATATCATAGACTACTTACTTGTTGTCTTAAACCATTTTGCCTTTCCCCCTCCAACAGATCACAAAAAAGCACAGGTGGAAGCAGTGAACACCAGGACACCCACTGGAAGAGGAAACCCAACAACAAAAGAACCATCAACAGATAACAAAAGAAGAAGGTGAAGGAGGCAGTGGAATCCACACAAACCTCAATCCAGGACCTATCTGGAAATACAGCTAAAGAGTGGAGACACTACCCAGTACAAACAACTGAACAAGAGCAAGAGAGAATCCTGAATACCTTACACACGGAAGAACCATCTTCAACACAACCTGCCTTCACCAACACAACACAATACAAGAGGTGGTGGAGAGAGTGATGCTCAGTTAACCAAGTGGTGGGAAGAACCCACCAAAGAAAGACCCAAGAAGAATCAAAACACAAACACAAAGCCACCTTCAATAACAGCCCAAGAACAGTGAGCTCGAGAGATCAAGGAGACTGCACCACTGAATCTCACAGGTATTCTATCACAGAAGTTCACACCATAAACCCAGGGAACCAGAACAGACCAATTTTAGAAACTGAGGTTAACAAGAAGAATCACAAAAACAATGAGAAGACAAAGAAACAACCCCAAATGAAGGGAAAAGAGGAAGCCTCAGAAAGAAAGGTAAATGAAATAGAGGCAACTCAACTATCAGATATTGAGTTCAAAGCAATGATTACCTGGAAACTCAATGAGCTCACAATGAGCTACCAGAAACTACAGGGAAGCTACAATGAACTCCCTGAAAACTATATCAACATGAAAAAGGAAATGGAAAGTATCAACAAGGGCCAAGAGAAAATGAAGAATACAATTTCTGAACTGAAGAACACAGTAGAAGGAACCAAAAGTAGGACTGATGAAGCAGAAGATCAGATAAGTGAACTAGAGGACAAAGTAGAAAAACACACCCAGAAAGAGCAAGAAAAGGAAAGAGGCTCAGAAAGAATGAAGAAGGATTAACAGAAATGTAAGACAATATGAAATTTAATAATATCCATATAAGAGGGATGCCAGAAGGAGAAGAAGAAGAGCAAAGGATGGAAAACCTATTTAAAAAGTAATGACAGAAAACTTCCTTAATTTGATGAAAGAGTCACACAAATAAATGAAACACAGAAATTCCCAATCAATAGGAACCCAAAGAGGCCCACATCAAGACACATCAGAATTAAAATGGCAAAATTTCAAGAAAAAGAGAGCATCTTAAAGGCAGAAAGGGAGAAACAGGAAGTAACATACAAGAGAGCCACAATAAGGTTAGTAGCTGATTTCTCAATGGAAATGTTCCAAGCCAGAAGAGAATGGCAAGAAATATGACAAGTAATGAGAACCAGAGGCCTGCAACCAAGGCTACTTTACCCAGCAAGGATCTCAATCAAGATAGGAGGCCAAATAAGGAGCTTCCCAGACAAAAGAAGTCTAAAAGAATACACGTCCACCAAACCAGCTCTGCAAGAGATGCTAAAGGGACTGCTTTAAGGAAAGGAAGGAAAAGAGAGAGAGAGAGAGAGAGAGAGAGAGAGAGAGAGGAACACAGGTATGAAAATGGCAATGAATAAGTACCTATCAATAATAACTTTAAACATAAATGGATTAAATGCTCCAATCAAAACACATAGAATAGCTGAATGGATAAGAAAGCATGAACCACACATATGCTGCCTACAAGAGACCCACCTCAGGAGCAAAGACCTACAGAGGCTGAAAGTGAAGGGCTGGAAAAAAATTTTCCAAGCAAACGGACAGGGAAAAAAAGCCAGGATAGGCATACTCATATCATTCAAAATAGACTCCCAAAAAAGGGCCATAAAGAGAGCTCCAGAAGGTCACTTCATAATACTCAAGGGAAGAATCCACCAAGAAGACATAAACATACTAAATATATATGCACCCAACACAGGAGCACCCAAGTACATAAAGAAAATCTTAAAGGACTTCAGGAAAGATTGACAGTTATTTTATAGTGGGGGATTATAGTGGGGGATTTTAACACCCCATTGTCAAAAATGGACAGATCTTCCAAACATAACATCAACAAAGATATTATGGCATTCAACAATGCCCTAGATGAAACAAACTTAACTGATATATACAGAGCCCTTCCTCCCAAAGAACTAAATACACTTTCTTTTCAAATGAGCATGGAACATTTTCAAAGATAGACCACATGATAGGACACAAAGCAAGCCCCCAGAATTTCAAGAAAATTGAAATCATACCAAGCTTTTTCTCTGACCACAAGGGACTGAAACTAGTAACCAACCCCAAGGGAAAAAACCTGAAATGCTCAAAATCATGGAGATTGAATAGCATGCTATTAAATAATGAATGGGTCAATAATGAAATCAGGGAAGAAATCAAAAAGTTCCTGGAAACAAACAAAATGAATTCACAACAACCCAAAATTATGGGACCCAGCGAAGCAGTCCTGAGAGGTAAGTTCATAGCGATACAGGCCTACCTAATAAAGATAGAAACATTTCCAACAAACAACCTAACCCTATACCTACAATAACTCAAGGAACAACAACAAAGTCCTGCCAGAGCAAGTAGAAGGAAGGAAATAACCAGGATCAGAGCAGAATTAAATGACATAGAGAGTAAAAGCACAATTCTACGGGTCAATGAATCCAGGAGCTGGTTCATTGAGAACATAAACAAAATCACAAGCCTTTAAGCAGTCTTCTCAAGAAAAAAAGAGAGGATTCAAGTAAACGCAATCAGAAATGAAAGAGGAGAGATTGCAACCAACACCACAGAAGTACAAAGGATTGTAAGAAATTTCTATCAAGACCTGTATGACAAGAAATTTGAACACCTACATGAAATAAACAAATTTGTAGAAAAATGTATTTTTCCAAAAATCATTAAAGAAGAAGCAGAAAGCCTGAACAGACCAATAACAGCAGATGAAATTGAAGCAGTAGTTAAAAAACTCCCCAACCAAAAGTCTGGGTCTGGATGGTTTCACAGGAGAATTCTACAAAGCATTTAAGGAGGAGCTAACCCCTGTTCTTCACACTATTCAAAAAAATCCAGAATGATGGAACACTCCCAAACTCTCTTTATGAAGCCAGCATCATCCTAATGTCAAAAGCAGATAAAGACACAAGAAAGAAAACTTCAGGCCAATATCACTTATGAACATAGACATTAAAATTCTCAACAAAATATTGGCAAACCATATCCAACAATACATTAAAAAGATGATACACCATGACCAATTGGGATTCATCCCAGGGATTCAGGATGGTTCAATATTCGCAAATCAGTAAATATAATACATCACATAAACAAAAGCAATAACAAAAATCACATGATCATATCAATAGATGCAGAAAAACCATTTGATAAGGTACAGCACCAATGTATGACAAAAACACTCAGCAAAGTGGGAAATCATGGAGCATTCCTCAACATAATAAAGGACATATATGAGAGACTTACAGCCAACATCATACTCAATGGACAAAAACTAAATTCTTTTCCACTAAAATCAGGAACAAGACAAGTGTGTCCACTTTCACCACTTATATTCAATATAGTATTGGAAGTTTTAGCCAGAATGATCAGACAAGAAAAGGAAGTAAAACGCATCCAAATGGCAAAGGGGGAAAGAAAACTGTCATTGCTTGCAGATGACATGACAGTTTACACAGAAAATCCTATAGACTCTGACAAAAAACTGCTCAACCCAATAAACAAATTTTGCAAACAGTGGGATACAAAGTCAATATCCAGAAATCAAAGGCATTTTTTTGCACTGACAATAAACCATCAGAAGCAGAAATTAAGAAAAACATCCCATTCGATATAGCAAAAAGAAAAATAAAATACCTAGGAATAAATCTAATCAAGGAGGTAAAAGACCTGTATGCAGAAAACTACACAACACTGAAGAAAGAAATCAAGGAAGACACAAACAAATGAAAACATATACCATGTTCATGGATCAGAAGAATTAACATCATCAAAATGTCCATACTACACAAAGCAATTTACAGATTCAATGCAATACCTATTAAAGTACCAATGGCATATTTCACAGACATAGAACAAACACTTCAACAATTTATATGAAACCATAAATGACAACAAATAGCTGCTGCAATTTTCAGAAAGAAAAGCAAAGTAGGAGGGATTACAATATCTGATAACAAACAGTATTACAGGGCCACTATAATGAAAACAGCCTGTTACTGGCATAAAAACAGACAGATAGACCAATGGAACAGAACAGAGAGCCCAGAAATATACCCAAGTCTCTAGGGTCAATTAATATTCGACAAAGGGGACAGCAACATAAAATGGAGTAATAGTTGTCTCTTCAACAAATGGTGTTGGGAGAACTGGACAGCTATGTACAAAAAAATGAAACTCGGACACCAACTTACACCATACACAAAAATAAATTCAAGGTGGATAAAAAATTTAAATATAAGCCATGACATTATTAAAGTGCTAGAGAAGAACATAGGCAGGAAACTCTCAGATATTTCTTGCAGCAACATTTTTACTGATGTGTCCCCCAGAGCAAGGTACATAAAGGAAAGAATAAACAAATGGCATCTCATCGAAATAAAAAGCTTCTGCACACTTAAAGAAAACAGTATTAAAATAAAAAGAGAACCAACTGTATGGGAAAATATATTTGTCAATGATACCTCAGACAAGGGTTTCATCTCCAAAATATATAAAGAACTTACACGACTCCTCTCAAAGAAGACAAGAAACCCAATTAAAAAATGGGCAAAGGACTTGAACAGACACTTCTCCAAGGAGGACATACAGTGGATCCAGAGACACATGAAAAGATGCTCAATATCGCTAGCTATCAGAGAGATGCAAATTAAAACCACCATGAAATTCCACTTCACACCAGTCAGAATGGCCATCATAAACAAAGCAATGAACAGCAAGTGTTGGAGAAGTTGTGGAGAAAAAGGGACCCTAGTGCACTGTTGGTGGGATTGCAGACTGGTACGACCACTGTGGAAAACAGTATGGAACTTCCTCAGAAAACTAAAAATGGATCTGTGTTTTGACCCAGCAATTCCACTGCTAGGATTATATCCTAAGAACCCTGAAACACCAATGTAAAAGAAACTATGCATCCCAATGTTCATAGCAGCACAATTTACAATAGACAAGAGTTGGGAGCAACCTAGGTGCCCATGAGTAAATGAATGGATCAAAAAGCTATGGTACATTTACACAATGGAATTCTATGCAGGAGAAAGAAAGAAGGAGCTCCTACCCTTTGTGACAACATGGAAGGAACTGGAAAACATTATGCTAAGCAAAATAAGCCAGGCAGTGAAAGACAAATACCATATGATCTCGCCTTTAACAGGAACCTAAACAACAAAACAAAGAAACAAGTAAAATATAAGAAAAGACACTGAAATAGAGGACAGGTTGTCAGTGACCAGAGAGGAGAGGGGATGGAATTTCAGAGGAATTTCAGGGGAAAAGGGGAAGGGTTTGCAGGAACAGGTATAAAGGACACATGGACAAAAACTAGTGGTGGGTGGAAATGGGAGGGAGTTGGGGAGTTTTGGGTGTGGGTGCTGGGATGGGAGTAAAAGATAGAAAATTTTACTTGAATAAAAGAAAAAGAAGAAAATCAAAAAAGAAGATTCTCCATATAAGTGAGATCTTATGGTAAAAAAAAAATATATATATATATAATATACATTAGTCTATTTAATGCTGATAAAAAAATTCCCTCAATCTCAAACAAAAATTCCACCTCCCTTTACTCTCCCATATTTTATGATTTAGATGTCACAATTTACATATTTTTATATTGTGTATTGAGTAGGGTGAGAGTGGAAGGAACTAAGGCAGTGGTTGTCTCATACTCACTCAGCTCAGACCCCCAGGCTGGCTACAGGTTATTTCCTGGGCTCCTGTGAGACTTGGAGTTGGGGATGGATAGTGAGAGTATGGAAAGATTCCAATGGCTGGCATTAGTGAACTCAAATACCTGTGAGGCCCAAGCTTGCAAAATCTGCAGGGGCCTGGTTGTGCCCGTGTTGGCTTTTAGCTTTGACAGTGGTAAAATCTTTTGAGTTTGTAGAACGTGTCTTATTGAACTGTCATCACTCCCAGTATGTATCCACTACATACAACCCCTTTGGTTTTTTGTGTTTTGGGTTTTGCCTTGTTCCTAGTCAGCTCTATCTGTCTCATCTTTGTTTGGTCAGGACCTTTGGGCAGTGCCTCCAAAAGCTAGAGAATATGGTCACTTCCCTCACTCTCTTTCCTGGCAAAAGGAACTTTTTTCTAGCAGGGAAGTTCCTTCCTGGTGCTAAACAATGATGATCTTTCGGGGAATGGGGTGATACAGACAAAATGATCTTTCTTTTTTTGTTTGTGCAATTATTCTTAGGTTTTTTGATTCACTGTGTTGCTAAAACTTCCTAAGTGGACTCTAGAAATCACCTTGAGCTGTTTTTGTTCAGATACCTATCTAGTCATTGACCTTTGTGAAGGGACGTGGAGGCTAAATTATCCTATGTCACTATTTTCATCTCAAATCATTTTCTATTCTCAAATCTCTGACCCTCTGTCATATCCATTTGTAAAACTCCACACCTCCAACTGCACTATTCTTGCAACAGAATGGTGTTGAAGTAAAATATATAACCATACTGACTGAACTCTAAATTTATGATGTGGCCCTAATGTTGCTGAGAAATTAGATAACTTCTTAGATGATTCAGTCTCCTCACTCATTTTTTTATCCCTCAATCTCCACATCTTTTTGTTCTTGCATGGACACTGATAGCTAAAGATCATTGTTTTCTGTTAGAAAACATAATCAGAAGTGAATTTTCACAACCACATAAGATCACATCTACCTATTGGCACATGTACCCATATATTTATAATTTTTTAAATTTTTCATATCAAATGAAAAAAGGACACTTGTCCTTTCATTTTGTCCTATCTCTCCTCTCCAAATATTTTGATCTAATCATTTTTGAGAGCCTCTCCTACAAATCAGTTTACCCACTCCATTGAATCATTCACTTCATTGATCATTCACATCAGCTGAAACATATTAACCATAATGTTTTTAAAATACACTCTCCTGACCCTTCAACCAGAAGTTTCTTTTCTAAATATAAACTAAAATGTGACATTATATTTTGAACAATAGTTAGAATGGAATTTTCAAGGTATGTAAATGGTTAGTAAAATTCTTACAAACTCAAAGGAAGCTAAACTAGAGGGACACTAAAGCTCTTGCTGCAATCCTATTTTTAACCCCTTGTTCAGTGATGTCTCAGAAACATCTATTACAGTAGTAATAATAAAAAGTTGGATTTTCACTACAGGTATAAATCGAAAAAAAGAAAAAACACTGCTTCCCAGATAATATAAAATTTTCCTTCTCTACTATTTCCTAAAAGGTCACCATCAAATTTATCTCTTTTCTTTTTTAATTACATTGATTTTCTTTTCTTCCCTTGCCTCAGGATTTCTAATCCTAACCATATTTTGTGGCTGAGACTTTTCTTAGAATAGAAAGAGAAATGTAAAACTGCTGGGTTAGCATTCCAATGTCTGTGAGTAAATAAAAAAGGAGCACATGAAACAAAGCCTCAATTGATTAGGTCTAAATCTTTGTATGTTATTTAATCCATATTTGGTATTAATTATTAATAGGTATCTGGCAGTGCCCATAAAGAACAAAACTTTCTCTTATGAGCAGCAATTAACTTTGAGATCTTAAGGTATTTTTAAAAATTGGTATAATTCTATTAAAGTCAGAGTTAATCAGTCTTTTTCATAATTCCCATATTCTCATTGTAAAAATAGTTTTTCTTTCTAGTTAAATGGTTACTGACCATTAGGATTCCAAATATTGCAATACATGACCCTTATTTAAATATAACTTATTGCTAGATAGGATATCTAGCAAACTACACAGTGGGGAATTTAATAGATTAAAAACTACACAGTAGGGAATTTAAGAGAAGAGCAGAATATCTGGCATCAAAAATGGCTCAGTAGGATACAAATAATTAAAACATGGGAATGAAATGAATTGGAACTGGACCTGTTTGCATTAGGGATTGAACATGATGTGCTCAGTAGGAAAGTTTGAAACACTTCACTGAACAATAGAAAAATAAGTTGAACATTTTAGCAATGCCTCAGTATTCCCCAAATGAGCTCTTGTTCCTCATCCCAGTTTAGCCATTTTCTATCCAAAGTAATGGTTTCTTAAAATGTCTTTTAAAAAAATTACTTTTGCCATTAAATGCAAAAAGTCAAAATTTTCAGTATAAATAAAATTTTTCCATAAGCAACGACTTGATAGTTTCTAAGGTTCTTGGTGTTGTGGTGTTGCTAGTTTTGACTTAAGTTTAGCTTCCCTTGCTCTTATCAATTTGCCTTTAAATGGGCAATTTGTAATGTGGAACAAGTTTATAATCCTTGAAGATCTGTGTCCTGTTCTTTATCAAATTTATTAATTGCATGGTAAGAGACACTGTTTTTGGCTACTTGTTTGTTTTGGGTAACAATCTTCATACATGCCCATCTATATTAGTTCTCTAGGCTTCCATAACAAACAAACAAACAAAGAAAAACACAGACTGGGAGGCTCAAATGGCAGAAACATATTCTCTCAGAGTTCTGGAGCCTAGAAGTCCAAGATCAAGGTATTAAGAAGGTTGGTTTCTCTTGAGTTTTCTGTTCTTGGCTTGCAGATGTCCTCCTTCTCTTTGTGACCCTGTGTGACCTTTTCTCTGTACATATGCACCCCCACACTATCCCTTTTTGAGAGTCCAAATTCCTTTTTTTTTATTATTAAATCAGTCAGATTGTATTAGTGCCTGCTCATAGGATTTCCCTTAACCTTAATTACCTCTTAAAGGTCCTATCTTCAAATAAGTGAATGTTCTGAGGTACTGAACTTAGGGTACATATTTTGTGAGGACATTTAAAATGAATCTGTTAAAGCTATATAAATTTTAATCTTAAAATGAGATAAGGACAAAAATTATCCTAGAAAATAACTGAAACCATTATTTACATTATTCTGTGAGGTTCTGCATGAAACTCAACATGACTGAATCCCAGCACTTTTTGGTTATGACTACATATTCCAAATTTAACATTAAAAAATAAAAAATAGTCTTTTAGTAAATTTAAGTTTGAAACATTTTGTATAGATATGGGACAAAGAAGTTACCTTTTATAAGACACTACAACACATCATCAGTGCTTACAAGGAATGCCATGAAACTAACAATAATGAAACTGCCTTGTTATTACAAAATCTACACTAAATTGTATTGAATGAATAAATGAGTGAATAAAATGGGATTTAAGGGGGTACCATTGAGACATTTTGGTAATTTAAAAATGCTTATCTTCCAATAATCTGTATAAAAGAATGCAAATACATTTTATACAAAGTCACTATAATGCAATTGCAGATAATTTGAGATTTATTTTACATAAGCAAAAAAATAAATATTAAACTGACTGTGGTATAACAAAAGCTTCTGTGCTTTAGCCTTCCATATAAACCTTACTCCTGCCAAGTTCCTCACTTTATTGTTTTAAAAATCCAATATATTGCTGCAGGCAATATACTTTTTTCACAGCCAAGGGTTAATCTTATCTGATTAATGTGTATGTTGTTGCCTTCTTTTCTATCTCAGGTCAAGTCAAGGAACAAATCTAGTTTCAAGTATTTACATATTTTAGATCACCATGTAGAACTAACCTTTCCATCCCTTTGCCTCTACTGTATTTGGTATAAACTTTGTATATAACTATGAGTATATACCATGCAATCAATAAAGATATGTTAAAATGTTATATACAGAAATATATATATAATTCTCAATCCATAATCAGTCTCATCTAATCCTTTTATTTTGATAAAGCCTGGACTCTAAAATCAAGTTAAGATAATACCAAAAATTAGCTAGATTTGGAGACCTTTACCAATAATTTATATACTATCCTGCTGCCAAAGAGGGCTCAGTAACTAAAGAGACCCTCTCAAAGATTGGGACCCACTCAACCCTGTTTGTTCATGTGCATAAGTCTATAAAATCTTCTTAAAATGAATTTAAACCATATTGTATGGTAAAAATCACATAGGGCTGTCACAGGTGGGCACAGATAACCAGGTTCTTGGTGATCGAGACAAAGAATTGAACTGAACACACAGAGTTTATAGCAGAGAACATGGGAGCAGGCCAACTCCAAGGAGAGATTGACCTCATGGCCTGGAGGGACTCTATTCTTAAAGGGCGGATCCTTCCTGGCTAGTTTTGGTGGGCTTTTACTGCGCATGTACAAGTAGTTGTATTACTTTAAAGCTACTGCACATGTGGTCTCCCATGATTTTCCCTGATTGGCCACCAAGGAAAAGGGTCCCACGATGCTACTGAATTGATCCCTCCTTCTCCTGGGGTCTCCCTGTACTAGGTTCACCTTTCCCTTCACCAGAGAATTATAGCTCTCCATATTAGAGATTGGTGAAAAGGAAAGGAGTTATTTATTCAAGTTACACAGACTAAGAGTAATGACTTAATGTCTTCATCAAAATCCTAAAGTCCCTTAAAACACCCGCAAACACACACAGTCCTTCCTTTCCCCCTTTGCCCAGTCTGGGGGTACCGTATCTCAGGAAAAGAAATAGAAGTCTGTGGCTCAGGCAGCCCCTGGTTCTTCCCAGTAATCCGTGCTCAGCTGGTAGGCCTCCTTCGGTTCCTACCACCATCAGCTGTGTCGCCGGGATCTCCAGCTACAGCTGAATGGTGATTCTCTGCGAAGGCCACGTGGTGATTCTTCTCATGGCTGTGGGGGGGTGGGGGTGGAGTCCCCACTCTGGCCAAAGGTGTGTGGTTCTCCTTACATGGCTGCAGCGGGTACTTCTCTCTCCACTGCCACAGCCACGTGGCTCCCTTTTCAATGGCTGCCGCATCTGGGTTTAAATCCCCACCAATCTTCCTTTGCAGCCCCCTTTTCCAACTCCTCCCACAATCGCCTACAATTGCCAGTACTCCCATATCCTTCCAGCTTTACTGAGCTGCCATCATGAGTCTGGGCAGGCATGACCCCATGTCACACAGCCAATCTTCTCCAAGCTGTCACACAGGCTTCGTAACTAGGGGTAGTTGCCTCCCAGTTACATCTTTGGTGGAAGTTCCTTCCCTCCCCCTGGCTCAAAGCAGGGCCACAGCTATTTAACATATCTAGGAAACCAGTTAAAGGTTATAGATATGTTAAATGACCACACCAGAGGTTAGCTGCAAAGCTGTTGCTATGCAAAACAGCTCTCAATGGCCCTGCTCCATGTGTCCCTTCCCCCAACTCACACATGTGGGTGGGGGCAGTGAGGACATCCTATATATCTTTCTCATATTTCCTGGACACCTTGAGTTCTGGACCCCATTAAAAATCCTTTTGGGCCCCCCCCCGGCTGCACCCTCCTACAGGGTTATTTAATCTTTATTTTTATTCTGATATTTTTCTAAAAATACACTGCAAATCTGTACTGCAGTAAAGAAACAGTATAAAATATAGAAAACAAATGATGAAAATAACTTGATTATTTCTCCATTTTCTATCCTTCCCATTCATATGCATATGCATTTATATCTTTATCTATGTTCATACCAACATATAAACCCACAAATTAATTTTTTCTGCACACTTACCTGTATTTAAACCCCAGGCTTTATTAGCAGTAAGGCTGCTATTTTATTTTCAATTGACTGATGTATTTCTTTCATAAAAACTTTAAAACTCTAATAGGGAAAAAAGGATTTTTTTTTTATTACTCTACTGAAAAGTAAGGACCAACTTATCCAAGAGTGATTTCTCACAGGCTGACCTCTGAAAAACTCCATTTAAATGAACTATAGCTGAGAGTTTAAGACAAACCAACTTGTGGTAGAAACCTGAAGGGCCAGTTTGGTTGGACTGGTGTTTCCCAGCCAAGAACACGGAGGTAGCAGATCTAGGCTGCATACTGAGGTTCTGCCATATTATACAGCTACAGCCCCCAGGTTTGATCCCAGTCTCTTGATTTTGCTAGCTGATGATGCTGAGGTGGTGACATAAGAATGGAACTAAAGTTTTGCCATATCATATTGCTGGTATCACAGGTTTGGACCCTCGACCTTGACCACTCCATATAGTCAACGGGCTTCTATCTCTTCATTCATGCAACATAAAAGCCCCACAGCCCAAAGACTGAGGTTTCTCTTGCATAGTCTTAGGTTTGGGTCTGCTAAGTCCCTAGGTGCTACTTGAATGCAGTAGGAAAGGGGCTCACAAATACTGCAAGTCCAGGGGTCAATATTCAACCTTTTGTAACATATGCAGCTAACGTCTTCCTGCAGACAAGAGGAAAAATAGTGCTTCTTCATTTCAAACCAAAAGGCTTCTCCAAAGCCTGGCAACATAGAACATTTTTTATCTACCAAAATATACAAAGGAAAACCTGTATATATCAGAGCAGTTTATTAGCTGAACATCTGCAAGCCACTTCTACAAAGAGTAAGGAAAATAATTTAGTTGAACCAAATTTGCTGTCATAAAATTTCCAGCGATGTATAAAATGCACTTTCTCATTTTTATGACATTTGAAAGAAATCAATTCAAAGCTCTTTAATCATAAATGACTTAGGAATAAATTTAAAATGGTTTCATGAAAAAATATACTATTTTGTTCATGTAAATGCTGTATAGAATGTACTGAAATTTAGAGGGAAAGTCAGTGATTTTATTTCTCCTAAGGAAAAAAACACTATAGTAGCTATACCAAAAATAAACAAATATTGACCATGAATGAATACTTCCAGCATCTAGAAGGCTCACAATACTTTGGTAATGTTATAGAAGGTCATCAAGAAGATGTGTCCCCAGTTTGACCTGAGAGCTGGATCCAGGCAATTGCAGGCTCCCCACACCCTCCTCTGTACTTGGAATGTATTCTCCACTCACCTTTCTTGTGCTAGAAGCTGCTCAAAAACACAGCCTTGAGATAGAATTGTAGTGATGAGATTATCTGGACTGGGTACCTGATTATATCCAGTGAAAGTTCCCTATGTATGTGACTGAACCTATACAAACTTTTACGATTCTGGTGGGAAGATGCACAAAAGGACTCAACTTGTAGCTGCCTAAAACAAGCCTTGTAATTTCCCTTGTTTATTAAAGCTGCCACCTGCCAATCTGGAGTGGTCTGCCCTTTTCTTCAGTTTGTCACTGCCCTCTGTGTTTGCAGACTGATTTTATATTTCACCCAGAAGTTCCCAAGGAGTTTTCAATCCAAAAGGTAAGTCCTCAATTATATTTATTGTATTGCAAAAGCAAATACTGTTCTATATTTCAATAAGTTATATTAGCTAATGATTAATTACAAAGATAAATAATTTTAGCCCTAGCTGTGGCTCAGTGGATTGAGTGCCAGGCTGTGAACCAAAGGGTCACTGATTCAAGTAACAGGTCAGGGCACATGCCTGGGTTACAGAACAGGTCTTCAGTAGGGCGTGCATGAGAGGCAACCATACACTGATGTTTCTCTCCCTCTCTTTGTCCCTCCCTTCCCCTCTGTCTAAAAATAAATAAATAAAATCTTTAAAAAAAGAAAATTATTTTAAATACACTTTGATGTGATAGTAGGCAAAACAAAGAAATGGAAGGGAAACAACAAAACACTGAATGGAATGAATACCTACATTCTTGTAAACAAATATTTCATTAAAAAAGGATTTAACAAGGCATAAAAATAAACATTGTTCTGAATAAATTAGAATAAAAATGTACAAGTGAGAAAAAAATCTCAATATATGAGAGAGAGACAGACAGACAGACAAGTGTGTGTGCATGTACAGTTTCAAGTCTGCTTCCCAGGGTTTGGGGTTTTTACTCAGAGAGCCCTACCATCTCCTCAGAGCAATGTGGTTAGCCCTTTTGTCCAAAGTGCCAGTTTCCTCTTTCATTCTCTTTTTGAACAGAATCTTTTAGAATGGCTTATACGTCTAGGTGGTTAAATCCTTAGTTTTCATTTCATAGTCTCCTTTCTCTCCCTGATTGTTTCACCCTTTTTGCGTATACTCCTGGTGGTCTCCCTGGCCCTGTTTATAGCTGGCAGCCTCTCATTTAAGAGTATCCCAGTGAATAAAATGTTCTTTTTTCTTTTCACATGTTATCATATTTTATTCACTGGTTTCCATAGGTGTGTACTCCGATAGTCCATTGGGTCTGAAGGTGGAGAGAGACGGGGCAAGCTAAGTAATAACATAGAAATCACTGGGCCTAATACAATTTTTTCTCAAGGTGCCATATCAAGTACTTCATACTAACTTCATGTACTACTCGAGGCTTCCAAGCAATCTGTGAAAAGTCTCCTATTGTTACCCTAGCTCAGGCAACAAGAAATTAGAATTTCTGTTGCCATGACTGATGTGGCTCAATGGGGTGAATGTTGGTTCCTCAAGGCGAAAGGTCCTGGTTTGATTCCAGTCAGGGTGCATGCCTTGGATGTGGGCCAAGCTCCTGGTTGGGGGCATGTGAGAGGCAACTGGTGGATATTTCTCTCCTCTCTTTCTCCCTTTTGCTCTCCAAAAAATAAATAAAATCTTTTTAAAAATTAGGATTTTTCAACAATATGCCAGGCCACTTGCTGGCTTTGTTCAGTTGACTGATGAGGTCCATCTTATAACCTTAAGGGAGGTATCACGCTCTGCAACTTTTGAAGGGGACTGTAGATAAAGGCAATCAATTTGAAACCCTTATGCCCCAGGCACTTAGGTACTAGTGACTAGGTGGGGGTATAGATGTGTGCTTAGGTGGTAGAAACTCATGAAGGATTCAGATTGTGATTTCCACAATTTAGCATGGGAAGTGTTGACAAGACCTGAAGCAAGCAGTATACAGTGGCAGTGGTCAAAGTGAAGCTCACCAGCAGACAGTGGTGCCTTCTTGGGCTGCCTCTCCCTTTTGAGAAATCCAGTCAGTGAGTTGAGAGTAGTCTTATGGTGTTTCTACCATCTGGGGACAAAGCAGCCTGCTCACAGTGCCAATTATTTTAACCATATCACATTGAGTGAATTATGATGATGATGCCAGATGCAGATCAAGAGAAGGAAATCAGAAAAAGAATTACAGTTCCTTGAGGAAGAATACAGTATTCTTCAGAGGGTCACAGAGGGGAAGCACAGAGATCAGTTACAGGCAAAGAGATATAACTGTGGCCAAATACCTTCATGTGATTTCCGTGGGAAGGACAGGTAAAGCAGGACAAGTTGACTTAGAACTGGCTAACTTGAATAAATTAGTGAACTCTGGGTATAGAGCTATCCTTGTGTGTCTGTTACCTTGCTCTGGGTCATTTAGGGTGGGAATATAGTGACCCTGAATATTAGTTAAATCTCCACTAGAAAAAAAAAAAGCAGAGAGAATTATTTTTCCTTCTTAGATAGCAATTAAATATTGATAGTGTGTGAAATATTATAGTCATAGGGTTTACTGTTTATAATAGTGTTTGTACTTTTTTACATATTAACATGAATAGTTTGTCATAATTTAAAATATGTGCTAAAGAAACTTCTGCTACTATCTTATGATGGAGTAACAGAAAACTATAAAAAATATAAACAAAGTTCTTACACCCTTCACAAAAATTAACTTAAAATGGGTCATTGACCTAAAGGTAAAATAAAGAACAATAAAACTCCTAGAAGAGAAAACCTGGATGTCCTTGAGTAAGGCAATGACTTCTTCCGCTGTAACATCAAAGGTACAATCAATGTACAATGGTACAATGTACTTGGTACAATGAAGAAATAATGGATAAGCTGGATTTCATTAAAATTAAAATTTCTGCTCTGTGAAAGACAATGCAAGAGAATCAGAAGAGAAGCCAGGCCTCTCTTACAGCTATTGTCCATCATTTCATTTTGTCCCTTGTTCTTCGGGTCTTTATTTTTGTATATCTTATATTTTATTCATTAATCAGTATATATCTTCAATCCATTGGATAAAAAAATAAAATATTTTGGGTGCACAATTGATTATATTCAAGTTAGAGATACAATTAAGTTCAAAATTATTTTCTCTATGCATTTTCAACTCTGATTGAAAGGGTGATGATGCTCAACATTACAGAAAGAGGGTCTGATGCCTGTCCTCATAGTGATTGTAATTCGATGAAGTCACTGTAAACACTGAATTGGCAAATACAGAAAATTTGTAATTAGAGGAAATACAGGGAAAGTTTTTCTTGTGAGTCTCTGGTCACAAAATTTTTATCAGCCATCATACCTTTTTAAACATGTGTTGTTGTTCAAAGACACATTATTTGATATATACTTTTACTTCATTAATGTTGAACTCATGTCAACAGCACTATAATTTGTACCTGAGTGAAGCCTAACTACCACATGTATTTTCTCCATAAGGCACAGCCTTCATGCATTTACAGTAGAAAGCACTTCTGCACTATCTGGGGATTATTTTAAACAGTGAACTCATCAGCTAAAATCACAAACATTCAAAAAGTGTGACATTAAATATACTGCAAAAAGGATGTGTGACATACCAAACAAAAGGCAGAGTATTGCCTTGATCAGCTTCATCCAGGCACAGGCATATAGAGTGGCTCAAATTATTCACTGCTCTGTGCACCCTGACAAATGTCCATGAAAGCACCATGGATACTGATTGGGGAGTCATAAATAAATTTTGGCAAATAAGAAAATTTGAAAATATGGAGTACATCAATGATTAGGATTAATTATACATATTATTTTGAAAGTTTTTAAAACATTGTTTTTAACCTATAGTTTTCTTAACTTTTATGAAATTCATTTTCAAGAAAATACTCCTCTAAATCCTAAAAGAAATTTAAACTCAGGGAGACTAAACAAAAGCAGAGTGCAAATTGTTAGAGTGAAAGTGAAGTAAAATCAACACAAGTGAATGCATTTACCTCCTCTCCACCCTGATCTCTTAGAGCGTTTAACTACCAACAGGCCAGCCCCAAGGGTTTCTATACATCTTATTCTGGTGGTATACAATTTCTAACTGGAATTTTAACATGTTTATTTTAAAGGATCACAATAACAAAATTACTTTCAACATTTCAAAAAATACAAGACAAGAGATAGTACCTCTTATTAACAAATTCACTTCTGGTTGAGATCAGAAAAATGCCATTAACTTTGACCTAATGCATTTTACACAGTCATCAAATACATATGAGGGTTTGTTATTTTTAAAGTATCAATTCTTATAATAAATATTAATAACAACCATTAAGTCAAATAAGATCCAAATTCATAATCACAGGCTATTTTAGTGTGTACTTGTCTGATTTTTATGGAGATGGGTCATGGAATTTGAATACAAGCATTATAAACTGAGTATGTGTTTTATCCAATTTTTGTCATCCTACAAGTAGGACTTCAAAAGAAGGTTACATTTTAAATTTTATTCAATGTGTAAGATTAAAATTATCACTTTTTATATGAACATTTCCAACACATGAACACAAGTAATATACTTACAAATAAATATGTCAGCTGGCTATAAAATACTTTTTAGTTAACAAATGATTTCTAACCATGTGACCCTAGAGAACATTATGCTAAGTGAAATAAGCCAGGTGGTGAAATACAACATATGAGCTCACCTATAAGTGGAACCTAATCAACAAAACAAACAAGCAAGCAAATATAACCAGAGACATTGAAACTAAGAACAAACTAACAGTAACCAGAGGGGATGGGGGAGGGCGATAATGGGGGAAAAACAGGGAAGCATCATCAAGGAACATGTATAAAGGACTCATTGACAAAGCCAGACTGGGGAAGGATTGAGGGTGGGAGGTGGGAGGTGGGGGTGGGTGGAGTGGGGGAAAGTAGTGGCAGGAAAATGGAGACAACTGTACTTGAACAACAATTAAAAAATGCAAAATGAAAAAACAAATGACTTCTAAAATACAGTTTTTGTGTAAAATGGGTATTTTAGAACAATATTTCTATTTAAAGAAATAGTATCTGAGCAATGATTATTTAGATGACAGTTCAAAGACATGACTTGCTTTATTTTTCCAAAAATATGCATTGATGTAGATATCCTCAGTCTGTACCACTAGCTACTTCTTTTATTTCTCACAATTCCCAATATACATCTCACACACACACATGCACACAAACACTATAAAAATACAGTTTTCTGCCCTGTCTGGTGTAGCTCAATAGATTGAGCATGGACTTAGAACTGAAGGGTTGCCAGTTCGATTCCCAGTCAGGGAACTAGGCCCTGCCTGGGTTGCGGGCCAGGTCCCCAGTGGGGGCCACATGAGAGGCAACCACATATTGATATTTCTCTCCCTCTCTTTCTCCCTCCCTCCTCTCTAAAAATAAATAAACAAAATATGTAAAATAAATAAATAAAAATAAAAATATAGTTTTCTATAAGTATGGCTTTTTATTTGGCTATTATAAACAAATGCCTGCTAAACAGAATAATAAAACCCTAATGTTTTAGCCATTGTCCCTCACTCCCTCACTCTCTCCTTCCCTTTCTTTTTCCCTCAGGGAAGTTCTCATAATACCCAGTTCAAGAGTAAGTCTAAGTCAAACATAGTAATCATCTCTCCCTTACCAGTGATTGGTTTGGGCATGGGACTATAGATCAGGATGAAACAGTAATTTTGCTGGACATATTGCCAGAAAGGTTTCATCAAGCATAAATAGAAATAGAACGTGCCACTTATGCTGTTAGAAGTTGCTGTCTTTGCATGTGATGTCTAGAACTGTGGCAGCCATCATGCAAACAAGAAGTAAGCCATCTAAGTGCAGCCACAGCTGACACACTGAGGAAGGCAGAATAAAAGGAAGAAAATATCGAGTGTTTCTGGTGATGTAGTTCAGCTGCTTCATTAACCAATTCCTATATCACCCTTCCTAGAAACATCTTGTGATATAAGTCTAATTAAGTTTATTAAAAAGCAAATATAACCTAGGCTTATAATATCCACTCTGTTTCAGGGACTTTTCAAAAGACAACTATCCAGTTGTTTTCCCAACTCCACGTATTTGGGACCATTATCAACATTATACTGATAGAACTTTGAGGCCCAAGTTAAATTATTTTTTACATCACACAAAAGATAAATAATAGAAACAGGACTTAATTTTCTTTGGCATCAAATTTTGTACTCTTTTATTTACATGACAGGGATTCTCAGCAGAAAGCAGCCCTCTCCTTGAGAAAACTGAAATAATGCACTGTTCTAACAGTTAGGCATTTAAGACCATACTATTCAAACAAAGAAGGATATAAGCTTACTCTTTAGAAACCATGCAAAAAGAAAAGGTTCCCACTGCAAATCTCAGATTTGTTTCATTTTGTTCAATAATTCTCTCCCTTGAAAACTGATTTTTAGGCCTTGTTAATATTATATACTTTATAAAAATTTATTATTCAATTAGTAGAGGGTTACCTTCAGAAACTAAAAGGCAATTTAGATAAGTATAAAGGCTAATATCCAGAGATGATCAACATTCACATTTTAGAGTACATGCCTTTAGACCTTTTCCTGTGGAACATGTATAGATATGTGTATGCAAACAGATGTATACAGATGATTGTCCCATATAAAGTGTCATAAATATCCCACTTACAATGTACTATAAAATTATTTTCATATAAAAAACTGTTTTATAGACTCATTTTAAAGACCTATACATTTGATTATATCAGTGTTTAACTTGTTTACCATTAAAGCTAATGCTGAATCATATATATAACTTACATGTCTTAATTATATATTTAATTTATTTATTAATTATATAAAACAGAAATATATAGATATATATAATAAATATAGATATATATTTCCCTTTTTCAACATTAGTGTTAATATCCTACACTGTTCCTTGGTATAGATTTCTAGATGTGCAATTGATCTAGAATCAAAATAAATATGCAATAAAAATTTCCATCCAAAATCAGTATACAAATATTAACTGCACCAGTAAAATAAAAGATATTCAGAAATGCTGTGTAGTTTACATATCCAAAAGCCATTTATGAGATAAGTCTGGATTTATTTGGATTCTGAATTTTTTTGGTGTGTTACCTATTCCTTCCTTTAGTGTTGAGAAACTGTTTTTAGACTTCTTGTTTTTGATCTTCTAATGAGGAGATTTTGTGGAAGCAGTAGTAATTGCTAAGAGTTACTCTGGGCAGAGGAAAGATCTGAGTCAGAGAAGAAATTTCATTCTCCAAATAAGCAGTACTGTATTAACTGTGGATTCCAGGGGTCCACAAGTGGAAGAGCCTTTTAAGGAGAAACTATGAAAGTTCACTTCTCCCATTTGTCCTAAAACCAGCCTAATAAGCTTTCAAGAAAGATACAGATTTTTCTGGTACAGTAAAAAAGAATATGAAAAATGTTGCTAATTTGAAATAGATTGGGGCTAAATAAAACCTTTAACTATTGCTGTGAGACTGATATATGTCAAACTTTTTCACCTCTAATAGTCAGGCATATTCCTATATTCACTAAGTTAACTAGAGAACTTATGGGACCCTGAACTATCAGTATGGAAAGGAAGTGAGATCAGAGTATTCTATACATAAATAGCACTCAAAATTCCACTTGGAACCAGATGTCTGTCAAAATAACAATGAATATATCTACTAAATTGCATTGATATATCCCACAAATACCCTTTTCTATATCTCAGTGAACAGATGTTACAGCCTTGGGGAATTTTGCTATTAGTTACTGACTGTGATAGGCATAGACATGTGATACGGATTATCATGTGGACTTCTAAGCAGAACACTGACACCAATTGTCTTTTTTTTTTGTAAAATATGTTCATTTATTGTACATAAAATTATATCTGATTAGAAATGATTTTTAAAAAAGCAGGCTAAAAGTTATAAAATTTTATATAAAAATTCTATAGAATATGACATGAAATTCTAGAATTTCTATTTTTTTATACACTTCATGCCTGGCCACATTTTTTTAAATTTTAATTATTGTTCAAATAGTTTTCTGTCTTTAATCCCATCCCAGTCCATGCCCCCAGTCCTCCCCACCTCTCTCCCATTTCCACATACCCTAGTTTCTGTCCATGTGTCCTTTATACTTGTTCCTGTAAACCCTTCCCCTTCTCCCATGAAATTCCTTCCTCTCTCCCCTCTTGTCACTGTCAGCCTGTTCTCTATTTCAGTGTTTTTGGTTGTATTCTGTTTGTTTGTTTGTTTTGCTGTTTAGGTTCCTGTTAAAGATGAGATCATATGGTATTTGTCTTTCACTGCTTGGTTTATTTCACTTAGCATAATGCTTTTCCAGCTCCATCCATGCTGTCACAAAGGGTAGGAGGTCCTTCTTTCTTTCTCCTGCATAGAATTCCATTGTGTAAATGTACCATAGCTTTTTGATCCATTCATTTACTCATGGGCACCTAGGTTGCTCCCAACTCTTGCCTATTGTAAATTGTGCTGCTATGAACATTGGGGTGCATAGTTTCTTTTACATTGGTGTTTCAAGGTTCTTAGGATATAATCCTAGCAGTGGAATTGCTGGATCAAAACACAGATCCATTTTTAGTTTTCTGAGGAAGTTCCATACTGTTTTCCATAGTGGTTGTACCAGTCTGCAATCCCACCAACAGTGCACTAGGGTCCCTTTTTCTCCACAACTTCTCCAACACTTGCTGTTCATTGCTTTGTTTATGATGGCCATTCTGACTGGTATGAAGTGGTATCTCATTGTGGTTTTAGTTTGCATCTCTCTGATAGCTAGCAATACTGAATATCTTTTCATGTGTCTCTAGATCCTCTGTATGTCCTCCTTGGAGAAGTGCCTGTTCAAGTCCTTTGCCCATTTTTTAATTGGGCTGCTTATCTTCTTAGAATGGAGTCATGTAAATTCTTTATATGTTTTAGAGGTTAAACCCTTGTCTGAGGTATCATTGGCAAATATGTTTTCCCATACGGTTGATTCTCTTTTTATTTTAATACTGCTTTCTTTAGCCATGCAGAAGCTTTTTATTTGATGAGATCCCATTTATTTACTCTTTCCTTTATGTCCCTTGCTTTAGGGGACATATCAGTAAAAATGTCTCTGCATGAAATATCTGAGATTTTCCTGCCTATGTTCCCCTCTAAAACTTAAATGGTGTCATAGCTTATATTTAAATTTTTTATCCACCTTGAATTTATTTTTGTGTATGGTGTAAATTCATGCTTGTTTCATTTTTTGTGCATGTAGCTGTCAGGACTCCCAACACCATTTGTTGAAGAGGCTCTTATTACTCCATTTTATGTTGCTGCCCCCTTTGTCAAACATTAATTGACTGTAGAAACTTGGGTTTATTTCTGGGCTCTCTATTCTGTTCCATTGGTCTACCTGTCTGTTTTTATGCCAGTACCAGACTCTTTTGATTACAGTAGCTTTGTAATACAGTTTGGTATCAGATATTGTGATCCCTCCTACTTTGCTCTTCTTTCTGAAAATTGCAGCAGCTATTCAGGTGGTTTATGGTTCCACAAAAATTTTTGAAGTGTTTGTTCTATGTCTGTGAAATATGCCATTGGTACTTTAATGGGTATTGCATTGAATCTGTAAATTGCTTTGGGTAGTATGGACATTTTGATGATGTTAATTCTTCTGATCCATGAATGGTATATGTTTCCATTTGTTTGTGTCTTCCTTGATTTCTTCTTCAGTGTTGTGTTGTTTTCTGCATACAGGACTTTGACCTCCTTGTTCAGATTTATTCCTAGGTATTTTATTTTTCTTTTTGCTATATTGAATGGGATGTTTTTCTTGATTTCTGCTTCTGCTGTTTCATTGTTAGTATACAAAAATGCCTTTGATTTCTGAAGCAAAAATGCCTAAGATACAAATGACTTTGTATCTCACTGTTTTGCCAAATTCAATTATTAGGTCGAGCAGTTTTTGCCAGAGTCTATAAGATTTTCTGTGTACAATATCCTGTCTGCAGACAATGACAGTTTTGTTTCCTCCTTCTGGTTTGGATGCCCTTTATTTCCTTTTCTTGTCTGATAGCTGTGGCTGAAACTTCCAGTAATATATTGAATAGAAGTGGTGAAAGTGGAAAACCTTGTCTTGTTCCTGATCTTAGTGGAAAAGATTTAGTTTTTGTCCATTGAGTATGATGTTGGCTATAGGTCTCTCATACATGACCTTTATTATGTTAAGAAATGCTCCCTCTCTCCCCACTTTGCTGAATGTTTTTATCATAAATGGGAGTGGTACATTATCAAATGCTTTTTCCATATCTATTGATATGATCATGTGTTTTTTGGCTTTACTTTTGATTATGTGGTGTATAACATGTACTGATTTGCAAATGTTGCACTATATTTACATCCCTGGGATGAATCCCACTTGGAAATGGTATATGATCTTTTTAATGTTGTGTTGGATATGGTTTGCCAATATTTTGTTGAGGATTTCAGCGTCTATGTTCATCAGCGATATTGGCCTGAAGTTTTCTTTCTTTGCTGTGTGTCTATCTGCTTTTGGGATTAGGATGATTCTGACTTCATAAAAAGAGTTTGAGAGTCTTCCATCATTCTGGATTTTTTGGAATAGTCTGTGAAGAGCAGGGGATAGCTCTTCCTTAAATGCTTTGTAGAATTCTCCTATGAAACCATCCGGTCCAGTGCTTTTGTGTGTCAGGAGTTTTTTTATTACTGCTTCAATTTCATCTGCTGTTATTGGTCTGTTCAGGCTTTCTGCTTCTTCTTCACTGAGTTTTGGAAGATTATATTTTTCTAGGAATTTGCCCATTTCACCTAGGTTTTCAAATTTCATGGCATACAGTTCTTCATAGTAATTTCTTACAATCCTTTGTATTTCTGTGGTGTCAGTTGTAATCTCTCCTCTTCCATTCCTGATTGTGTTTATTTGGGACTTCTCTCTTTTTTCCTTGATAAGCCCGCTTAAAGGCTTGTCAATTTTGTTTATCTTTTCAAAGAAAGAGCTCCTGGATTCATTGATCCTTAGAATTGTGCTTTTACTCTCTATGTCATTTAATTCTGCTCTGATCTTGGTTATTTCCTTCCTTCTACTTGCTCTGGGCTGTCTTTGTTGTTGTTCCTTGAGTTTCCTTGTAGGGATAGGGTTAGGTTGTTTATTTGCACTGTTTTTATCTTTTTAGGTATTCCTATATCACTATGAACTTCCTTCTCAGAACTGCCTTCGCTTTGTCCCATAAGTTTTGAGTTGTTGTGAGTTCATTTTCGTTTGTTTCCAGGAACTTTTTGATTTCTTCCCTGATTTCATTATTGACCCATTCATTGTTTAATAGCATGCTGTTCAATCTCCATGATTTTGAGTGTTTTGGGTTTTTTTCCTGGGGTTGGTTACTAGTTTCAGTCCCTTGTGGTCAGAGAAAATGCTTGGTATGATTTCAATTTTCTTGAATTTCTTGATGCTTGTTTTGTATCCTATCATGTGATCTATCTTTGAAAGTGCTCCATGTGCATTTGAAAAGAATGTGTACTTAGCTTCTTTGGGAGGAATGGCTCTGTATATATTAGTTAAGTTTGTTTCATCTAGGGCATTGTTCAATGCCACAATATCTTTGCTGATATTTTGTTTGGAAGATCTGTCCATTTTTGACAGTGGGGTGTTAAAATCCCCTACTATAATTGTGTTGCTGTCAATATCTTTCCTGAAGTCCTCTAAGATTTTCTTTATTTATTTCAGTTCTCCTATGTTGGGTGCACACATATTTACAACGTTTATGTCTTCTTGGTGGATTCTTCCCTTGAGTATTATGAAGTGACCTTCTGGGTCTGTCTTTATGGAAGAGAAAGAAATAGACTTCCTTTTTTGAAAGTCTGTTTTTTCTGATATGAGTATTGCTACCCTGGCTTTTCTTTCCTGTTCATTTGCTTAGAATATTTGTTTCCAGCCCTTCACTTTCAGTCTTTGTAGGTCTTTTGTGCTGAGGTGGGTCTCTTGTAGACAGCATATGTATGGGTCATGCTTTCTTATCCATTCAGATATTCTATGTCTTTTGATTGGAGCATTTAATCCATTTATGTTTAAAGTTATTATTGATAGGTATTTATTCATTGCCATTTTCGTACCTGTGTTCCTCTCTCTCTCGCTCTTCCTTCCTTTCCTTAAAGCAGTCCCTTTAGCATCTCTTGCAGAGCTGGTTTGGTGGAGGTGTATTCTTTTAGACTTCTTTTGTCTGGGAAGCTCCATATTTGGCCTCCTATCTTGACTGAGATCCTTGCTGGGTAAAGTAGTCTTGGTTGCAGGCCTCTGCTTCTCATTACTTGTCATATTTCTTGCCGTTCTCTTCTGGCTTTGATCGTTTCAATTGAGAAGTCAGCTGCTAAACTTATTGGGGCTCCCTTGTATGTTTCCTCATGTTTCTCCCTCGCTGCCTTTAAGATTCTCTCTTTTTCCTGGAATTTTGCCATTTTAATTCTGATGTGTCTTGATGTGGGCCTCTTTGGGTTCCTCTTGATTGGGACTCTCTGTATTTCCTGGATTTGTGTGATTTTTTTCTCTCATCAAATTAGGGAAGTTTTCCGTCATTACTTTTTCAAATAAGTTTTCTATGCCTTGCTCTTCTTCTTCCTTTTCTGGTATCCCTATTATATGGATATTATTAAGTTTCTTATTGTCTTGCACCTGTCTTAATCCCTCTTCATTCTTCCTGAACCTCTTTTCCTTTTCTTGCTCTTTCTGGGTGTGTTTTTCTATTTTGTCCTCCAGCTCGCAGATCCGATCTTCTGCTTTATCGATCCTGCTTCATTCCTTCTACTGTGTTCTTCAGTTCAGAAATTGTATTCTTCATTTCCTCTTGGCCCTTGTTGATACTTTCCATTTCCTTTTTCATGTTGATATAGTTTGCAGTGAGTTCATTGTAGCTTCCCTGTTTTTTCTGGTAGTACATTGTTAGCTCATTGAGCTTCCTGATAATCATTGCTTTGAACTCAATATCTGATAGTTGAGTTGCCTCTATTTCATTCAGCATTCTTTCTGAGGCTTTCTCCTTTCCTTTCATTTGGGATTGTTCCTTTGTGTTCCATTATTTGTGAGACACTTCTTGTTAGCCTCAGCTTCTTAAATTGGTCTGTTCTGGCTCCCTGGGTTTATGGTGTGAACTTCTGTGGTAGAATACCTGTGAGATTCAGTGGTGCCTTCTCCATGATCTCCTGAGCTCACTGGTCTTGGGCTGTCATTTAAGTTGGCTCTGTGTTTGTCTTTGGTTTTGATTGTTCTTGGGTCTTTCTTTGGTGGGTCCTTCCCTCCAAACATTAACTGAGGATCACTCTGTCTACCACCTCCTGTATTTTGTTGTGCTGGTGAGGTCAGGTTGTGTTGAAGCTGGTTCTTCCATGTGTACAAGGTTTTGAGGATATTCTCTTGCTCTTGTTCAGTTGTTTGTACTGGGGAGTTTCTCCACTATTTAGTTGTATTTCCAGATAGGTCCTTGGTTGGGGTTTGTGTGGATTCCACTCCCTCCTTCACCTTCTTCTCTTGTTATCTGTTGATGGTTCCTTTGTTGTTGGGATTCCTTTTCTGGTGGGTATCCTGGTGTTCACTGCTTCCACCTATACTTTTTTGTGATCAATTGGAGGGGGAAAGCAAAATGGTTTAAGACAGCAAGAAAGTATTGTATGATATTTACAGTAGCAGCTGGTAGAGAAAAGATAGGGGATCCTTTGGCTATGTACAGTGTTAACCATGATCTTCCACCCTACTAGCAACTTTTTAGAAAAGGTGGAATGTAGATAAGACTCTTGGGAGGGAGGATTGTGAGTTGGATCTAGAAAGTAGTGAGTTTGTGGGAGGTGAGATTCTGAGGTAAGGTGAGAGTAAAGGATAGTAAATAGGTGTAGTGTGTGAGAGAATGGAGTTAACCACTACAGTAATAGAGTTCAGGAAACCGTGAAGTGAGCTAAGATCTGGGAGGGCTGTTGTGAAGTATTTACAACTCTAAGGAGCAGCTATTATTTACAATAATATTAGAGCAACAATCATATGATAGAATCTATATGATCTAGATAACAAGAATAGGGTGTATAAGACTTTGTGAGTGTGTTAATGGGACACAAGTGAAGTGAAGGACATTATAATTAACAACACACTATGAAAGAAATATCAGGGAAAACTTGTCAAATGATACAATGTTACCAGCCTAGCAAAACAGACTTTACAGAAAAAAGAGTGATACAAAAATACTATTAAAATAAAAGATGTAAGAATAATGGAAAAAATAATAATAATACAAATATACAATAACTTGCAGTTTCTCTGTAATAACAGAGTGAAATTTGTCTCACTGTCACAGCTGTTGTGATGATCCTTCTTTGGGTCCAACTCTGGTCTTTTCACAGTTCCGGGGTTTTGTTTTTTTTTTTGTTGTGTTTTGTCTCACTTGTAGGTATAAAAAAAAAAGACAGATGAAGGTCAGAAAAGATATAATATTGGAAAGAAAGGAAGAAGGAATAAAACAGGAAAGAAGGAAAGAGAGGAAAAAGGAATTGAAAGAGAAAAAATATTAAAATTAAAAAATAAAAAATTGTTTAAAAAATACAAATAGAATAAAATTAAATTGCCTCTAGGTTTCAAAGCAGCCAGACCAGTTTTTCTGGTCTTGATGGCTGCAGCAGGCTGAGGGGCAATTGGTATGGCTTTTCTTGCTCCCTGATCTGCACTCAGTCACCTGTGCCCATTCTCCGGGGAGGTATCCTGGCACCAATCCCTTGTGCCTTGCTTGTGGGATCCAGGCATTTCCCAGGGGTTGCCACTGTGGACTAGGCTGCGGGCACATGTGCACTTGTCCAGGCTGCCTCACCCTTCCCAGTGCTATGGGGGTGGGCAGGGTCTCCCGCACAACCTTCTGCATAACCTCAGGATTGCTGCCAGCTGGGTGGCAGGGAGGCTGGAGGGATTACTGCAGGAGAATTCCCCAAACAGTGTCTGTCTTTTCACTTTTTCTTTTTGAGAAATTCCTCCTACTCAAGCCTGCAGCTCCATGCAGTGGCCTGGCCTCTCCCACAGCCCAATTCTCCAGTCAGACCAGTGACTATCGGGGTCAGGGCCCGTCACTGTGCGACCCTCAACTTTGATGGTCTCCACAGACTCTGGGGGTGCTCATAGCCCCTGTGTGTTTGCTAGTAACCAGGTTTCTCCTGGTGCTTCTCAGGCCTTGTTTGGCCGGGGAGGGAGCAGTTGTACCAGGTGTCTCCCAAGGTCTCTGTGGCAAACCCAGCAGCGGGCGTCAGGCCTGGGTCTGCATTCCCCCTGGACCCTGTGCTGGTTCCTGGGACCTTATTGTCCTGAAGCAGTCTCCTTACCATCTGGTTTTTCAGTTCTGCTACAATTTTTGGTCATTTATTTTTATGTATGCTGAGATACTGTTGGTTATTTGCTTTTTTACTTCGTAGATTGGCTAGGATTTTCTCCTGTGTGTAGGGGGAAGTGGAATATGGTCCCTCCTACTCCAACGCCATCTTCCTTTCTCTGTACATTTTTTCTTCTTTATCTTTTATCCATTTGTGTAAATTTAGGTTTCTGTGTCTTGGCTACTGTGAATATTACTGCAATGAACATGAAAATGAAGTTATCTCTTCAAGATTCTTTTTTAATTCTTTTGGATATATACTCAGAAATTGGATTGCTGGATCATGTCATAGTTCTATTTTAATTTTTTAAGGAATCATCGTATTGTCTTCCATAGTGACTGCAGCAATTTGCCTTCCAAGTAATAGTGTACAAGGGTTGTATTTCTTCCATATTCTCACTATATATTTTCATAGCAGTTATTCTAACATGTGTGAGGTGATATCTCATTGTGGTTTTGTTTTGCATTTCTGTGATGGTTAAAGATGCTGAGCAAGTTTTCATATGCCTTTCTATGTTTTCTTTGGAAAAATACTTGTTCAGGTTCTCTGCCCATTTTTTTTCTTTATCCAAAAAAACCTATTTTTATTATAATACATTAAGGAAAATGGTAAGCCAAAGGTGATATTACTATTTTTTAATTAGGTTTTTTTTGGGGGAGGGTTTGCTATTGAGTTGTAAGAGTTCCCTATATAGTTTAGATACTACCTCTTTATCAAAATATACTTGTTAGTAAATGTATTCTTCCCTATAAATAGTTTTTTCGCTTTTTGTTCCCTTTTCTGTGCAGAAGCTTTTTAGTTTAATGTAACTCCATTTGAGTATTTTCACTTTTGTTTCCTGTGCTTTTGATACTATATCTAAAAAATTATTGCTACATCAGTGTCAAGATGCTTTTATTGCTATTTTTTTAGATGTTTTATAGCTTCAGGTCTTTGTTCAAATCTTTAATGCATTTTGAGTTGATTTTTGTATATGTTGTAAGATAAGGGTACAGTATCCCCACTACTTTTGCATGTGGATATCCACTTTTCCCAATACTATTTCTAAAACAACCTACCCTGTATTGCATATTCTTGGCTATCTTGTCAAAAATCCATTGACTGCATATACATAGGTTTCTTTCTAGGCTCTCTACTCCCTTTCTTTGGTTTACATATCTGTTTTATATTAATACCATATTCTTTTGACTACTATAGCTTTGTAATATATTTTGAAATCAGTGAGGTTTCTTTCATTCTGTTCTTCCTGCTCAAAACTGTTTTGGTTATTTGGTATTTTTGCAGTTTCAAATGAATTTAAGGATTATCTTTCTATTTAAGTAAAAAATGCTGTTGGGATTTTTCATAGAGATTTCATTAAATGCGTATATCACTTTAGATAGTATGGACATTTTAACAATTTTAATTCTTCCCATATATGAACATGGGAAGCAGTATATGCAATACATGAGTCCCAAGAGAAGGAGAGAAAGAAAAGGGGGCAGAAAGCTAATTTAAAGTCATTAAGGCTGAAAACAGGTGAAAACTAATGTAGATCTTTTGTAAAAGTGAGGTGGCCTAATGGGAACTTTCAGAAAGCAAGAGATTCCTGTGCCATTAAAAAACTCCCTATTTGCCCCAGACCCAGCTGCTGGCAGCCACAATTCTATTTTCTGTTTCTAAGAATGTGGCTACTTTATATATGTCATATAAGGGAAATCATATACCATTTATCTCTTTTATGACTGACTTATTTTACTTAGCATCGTATCCTCTAGGTTTATCCATGTTGTAACATGTCAGAATTTCCTTCCTTTTAACGGCTGGATAACTTTCCATTGTATGTATATACCAAATTTTACCTATTTATTCATTTGGACACCTGGGTTGTTTCCACCTCTTGGTTATTAACTATAGTTCTGCTACATACACAGTTGTGCAAATATCTCCTTAATATCTTGCTTTCAATTCTTTTGGGTATATACCCAGAAGCAGAACCTATGCTTTTTACTTTTGTTTATTTTGCTTGTGAGATAGTATTATTTTTTAATTATACTTTTGAAAAAACAAGTTCATAGATACAGAGAATAGATTGATGGTTGTAAGAGATGGAGGGTGGGGGAGGGTGAGTGAAATGGGTTGAATGGAGTCAAATGGTTTGAACTTCTGGTTAGAAAACAAACAAGCCATGGGGATTTGATATACAGCATAGCACTACACTGTATTGCTCATTTAAATATAGCTAAGTGAAATCTTAAAAGTTCTCATTACATGAAAAAGAAATTTTCTAGCTATTATGGTAATGGGTATTAACTAGACTTATTATGATGATTGTTTCACAATATATGCAACTATTAAATCATTATGTTTTATGCCTGAAACTAATATAATGTTGTCTGTCCATTATAACTCAATAACAAATTTTAACTATACTTTTTTTTCTCAAGGCACAAGCTCTACAGCAAAAATAACTACTATATTGCATTTTAGGTTAAATTTTTTAAAAACCATATATTTGTTTCTCTCAACAATTAAAATCACAAGATTATATTCTTTGGAAAATTCTACAATCTTTAGTAAATTTACTTAAGTTCTTTTTAAATTTCACTTTCTCAACTAGTACTTTGTTCAAAATAAAGTAATTGTTACAGTATTATAAAGCATAAAAGTACCCAGGTATATGGTAACTTCCTGTTACATGAATAATAATTTTGTGTTCAAATTGTTCAAAAATTACCACATCCATATTGATTCACTTGGAGAAATTTTCATCATCTTCGATGAATTGAGAGAAATAAAATGTAGAAAATTGCATATAACATATATATATATTGGATTTTTTAAAAAGAAAAAAGTAAAAATAAAAATGCTAAGAGGAGAGATCTTATGTTAAATGTTCTTAACACACACTCAATAATAATAATAATGACAATAACAATAATAATGGGGTGGAAGAAGACTTTAGAAGATGATAGGTTATTTTTGTGGCATTGATGGTGGAGATGGTTTCATGGATGTACACTTACCTGCAAATTAATTGAGTTATGTACATTAAATATATAAGTACAGCTTTTAACAAGCCAATCATGTCTCAGTAAAATGGTTAACAACAACAACAACAAACCCTAGGGTAAATCCATACTGCATTAAAAACTAGAGAAATAAATAAAGTTGACAGATTATAAAAGGTATTTAGAAGGTATTTTGAGGAAATTAAGTCCTTATTTCTTCTCATTTGTTTTGTTTTCCTTCTCACACCATTTTCCTCCCAAATCATACTCTATTTTTTTAGTTTCAGTGAACTCCGTTCTTAGAAAAATCATCATCAGTGTTAAAAGGGGTCAAAAGATCAGCCTCTTATAGAAAAAAATTAAGATCAAGGTTAAATTTTCATTAGTTGAGAGAACTTAGTAAAACCTGATAAGAACTTATTTAATATTACTTAATAAATATACATTCCTTGGAGGATCGAATATTTTAAATGAGATTTACAGGAACACATGTATAAAAAGACAACTTAGAAGTTAAAATAATCTAATTTACCATATGATTTTTATAAATAAGGTTAGAATGCCCTAGGAAAAGGATGTTTATTGTGCCTTAGTGGATTATTTACAAAGCCTGAATTAGAGCTCAAATCTATTCATGTCAGGTCAGTTTGTTTATATTTTATAATCTGTATTTTCCTACTAAGGTAAAGAAGTAACTAAATACTTCAGAAATTTCTTTTGTCACTATTTTTTATTATACAATACTTCTAGTCGCAAGGCATAGACACATTTTTCAGACAAGTTTTCAAGGGTTGAAATTAATCTTTAAATGTATGTCTCTTTAGATAAGCTTATGTCTTTTTCAAAAAAGGACCAGCCAACCATAGACCTTTCTGGGATAAATTATTGAGAAAATGTATGGTTGTTGATCTATGGATCAGTATAGGAGACAGTGTGTTTTAATGAGGGAGGAGTGATATACATGGTTGAATGTTTTGCAGTGAGCTAATGCATCTTTCTGAAACAAAAATAAGAAAAAAATAATCTATCAAAACTACTTGACAGCCATGCAATCAATGTGCCATATTTGTTAAGATGCTGTGGCTAGTTCATTCATAATCATCTATTTTCCACACACAAACAGAATTCCCCAACTTTCTTTTTACCTTCGGTGATGGCTGTGACAATTAATGTGCAGCCTAGGAGAGCCCTACTGCTGAGTAAAGCTAATCAGAAAACAGTTTTCTGAAGATGTAGAATACTGAGCTTGCCATGCCTGATTAAGGTTAATGGTAATCATGCATATCAGTGTCATGTCATTTGTTCTTCTGGCAGGAATGGTATTATTTGTATAAATAACACCATCTAAAGGTTATAATCCACAGTTTGCATTTAAATTGAGATACTTTTTCTTCAACAAGTTAAAAAATAATAAACATGGGGAATATCTACCTCAAGGAAAAGCATTTTATTCGTGTTTATAATTTTTTCTAAACAGGTTCTTGTTGCAAAACTGCCCCCATTTTGGACAATGACATCTTTTATTTCCTGTTTTCTTGGGTCTCATGGCAAGATTTCAGAGAAAAAAAAGGATGGGGGAGGTAGGATTTATTAAAAACATCTTGTGCTAGGTGCCATAATAAGTGTTTTAAAGATAACGGTTCATTTATTTTTCATAATGACTATAACATAAGCACTGTTGTCTTCACAAGAAATGGCTATAAGGACATAGAAAGCTTAATTATTTGACAACATTCTCATAGCTATGAAGTGTTAAAGCTAAGAGGAAAACAAGGGTTTGTTTAATCCACACCTGCCAGAGTTTGTTTCTGAACCAGAGCCTTTATTTATATCAGAAAAACAAGCTGAGGGGATATATTACTAGTTGTAAGGTATTGGACAAATCATAAAACTTCTCTGAACCTTACTTATCTTAGGTTTAATATAATGATACTAAATAGTCTATTTTCTTGTCTTAATGTCATTGAAACAATTCAAAAATATCTTTGTGCCTTAGCTCTTTCTCTGTAAAATGAGACTTCTCATACAGCCCTGCCTCAACACATGCATGGCCTCCCCCATTAACCAAATCCTTCAATAGTATGGTACATTTAATGAGCCTACATTGACATATCATAATCACCCAAAGTCCATAATATATATTATGGTTCACTGCTAGTGTTGTACATTCTATGGGTTTAACAAGTGCATAATGACAGGTATCCACCATTGTAGTACCATACACAATAGTTTCACTGCCATTGAAATCCTCTGTGTACCACCTACATATCCCCCACTTTCCCCATAACCCTCAAAATATCTTTGCTGTCTCCATAGTTTTGCTTTTTCTAGAATGTCATATAGTTGGAATCATAAAGATTGGCTTCTTTCAGTAATATGCATTTAAGTTACCACCATGTCTTTTCATGGTTTGTTAACTGTTTTATGAAGAATGATTTTCCATTTCTGTATGTACCATAATTTATTTATCCATTCATCTACTGAAAGACATCTTGGTTGATTCAAAATTATGGTCATAAGCTGCTATTAACATCTGTGTGCAAGTTATTGCAAGTTAACATATTTTCAGTACATTTGGATGAATATCAAAGAGAGTGATTGCTAGATTGTGTAGTAAGGGTATGTTTTAGTTTTGTAAAAAACTACCAAACTGTCTTCCAAAGTAGCTGTACCATTTTGCATTCCCAAAATGAATGAGAGTTCCTGTTACTCCATATCTTTGTCACCACTTTATATTGCCTGCATTCTGTATTTTGGCCTTTTAAATAGCTGTGTAGTGACATTTCATTGTCATTTTAATTTCTATTTCCCTGATGAAATATAATATGGAGTAGCTTTTTATATGCTTACTTATTATCTACAATTTTAAGTGAGGAGTCTGTTAAGGTCTTTGTCCTATACTTAATTGATTGTTTTCTTATTATTAAGTATTGCAAGTTCTTTGTATATTTTGTATAAGAGTCTTCTAGTAAATATGTATTTTTCAAATATTTTCTCCCAGAGCTCTGGCTCTGGTTAAGGCAACAATGCTTATGTTACATCATTATGAAGAATAAATGAACTGTTATCTTTAAAACACTTATTATGCCATCTAGCACAAGATGTTTTTAATAAATTCAAAAAAATATTTTTTGACATTGTCTTTTACAGAACAGAAACTTTTAATTTTAATGAAGCCCAGCTTATTAATTATTTCTTCATTGATTATGTCTTTGGTATTATATCTAAAAAGTCATTACACTGCCCCAGGTCATATAGGCCTTCTTCTAGGTTATGTCCTAGGAATTTTATAGAATTGTGTGTTTTTTTTAAATTTAGGTCAATGATCCATTTTCAGTTCATTTTTATGAAAGATATAAAGACTGTGTTTGTTTGTTTGTTTTGCATTTGAATGTCCAGTTATTTAAACATCATTTGTTGAAAAGATTATCTTTGTTTCATTGTTTTATCTTTGCCCCTTTGTCAAAGATTAGTTGACTATACTTACAAAGTCTCTTTATAGGCTCTTTATTTCATTCTATAGATCTATTTGTTCTTTAGCCAATGTCACTGGTCTTGATTACTGTAGTTTTAGACTAAGTTTTGAAATTGGCTAATGTTAGTTCCCCAGTTCTGTTCTTCATATTCAATATTGGATTGACCTTTCTAGCTATTTTGCCTTTCCATATAAACTTTGGAATCAGTTTACTGATATCCAAAAATGACTTGCTAGATTTTGATTTAGATTGTGTTGAATCTATAGATCAAGTTGGAAAGAACTGACAGCTTGACAATATTGAGTGTTTCTATCCATGAACATGGAATATTTTACATTTATTTAGTTCTTCTTTGACTTTATTCATCAGAGTTCTGTAGTTTCCTCATGAAGATTTTGTATGTCTTTCTAGATTTACATATAAGTATTCCATTTTTTGGATGCCAATGTAAATAATATTGTGTTTTTAATTTCAAATTGCACTGGCCATTTCTGGAATATAGGAAATCAATTGACTTTTATAAACTAACATTGTATCCTGTAATGTTGGTATGATTTATTAGTGCCAGGAGTTTTTTATTTGAGCATTTTACATAATTCTATTTCCTCTCTTTTTAAGGATGTCCATTATACTTCTCTTTTTCATTGTTTCATTCATTACCCTAGAGTTTGCAATATATATTTACAGCTAATCCAAGTCAAATAATACCATGCCACTTCACAGGTAGTGTGAATATCTTATAATAATAAAATATGCCTAGATTCTTCCTCCCACCCCTGTGCCATTACTGTCATTTTTTGAATTATATATAAGCATGCAAAAGTACATATATACATTAAATATATACTTAAGCATACATAGTCAAATACATTGTTGGTATTATTTGTGAAAAAATTGGTATCTGTTTGATCAATTAAGAGTAAAAAAAATGTTTTATTTTTACCTTCACTTATTCCCTCTTAAGTATTCTTCCTTTATGTAGATCTAAGTTTTTAAAACATATCATTTTTCTTCTTTGTAAAGAACTTCTGGGTTTTCCATACAAACTTCCTGCCTTGGCTCCTGCTAAAGCCCCTCCTAAAATCTCTCAAAGGTTCACAAATTGCAAACAAATAGCATCTAGCCTCAGTCTCCCCATACCTCTTGCTAAGTGGCCCTAGGAACAGCACTGGCAACAGCCAGCCTTGGTTCACAGCTTGGCTTCTCTTGGGTACCTCCAAGCCCAACATAAGTAGCAACCATCTGCAGATCACTTTCCAGCTCATGCTGTGTGACCACAGCAGGGAACAGGCAGTGTCTGACCTTGCACTTCCTGGGAGGGCCCAGAGCCAGTGCACTTGGTGGACAGCTTCAGAACAGGCTGGATTACAACCCTAACACCCCCAGGAGTGACACACTTAAGGGGAAAACTTGGAGAGCACCAAAGCCCCATTGGAGCAACTCCTGCTCTGTAAGGTCAACTCATGCACAGCAACTCCTTCAGTGTAGTCAAAGCTGGTCCTCACAGCTGATCAGTTTGATAATCAATCCATTTCAGTGATACCAGCAGCAATCAAGACTCAACTACAACTGGGCAGAGCATACAGTTTGCAGAGAGATGTATCTGGAAATCCCAGCTCAGTGCCTATGCCACTGAAATATACAGAACACCTACTATTCAAGGCCATTCTATCAAGTCCAAGAGATGTAGCTGCTATAACCTGACACATAGGAACAAACATAGGGAAGGAATCAAAATGTGAATACATAGAAAAATATCCCAAATGAAAGGACAGGAAAAAGTTCAGAAAAATAATTAAATGAAATGAAAGCAAGCAAAGTACCAGATATAGAGTTCAAAACAATGGTTATAAAGATGCTCAAGAAACTTTGTGAGAACTTCAACAGCATGAAAAAGGACTTAAAAAGCCATTAAAAACAGTCATAAATGAAGTACACAGTAACTGAAATGAAGAATAATTTAAAAATAATCAACAGTACAGTAGATGAAGCCAAGAATCAAATCAGTAGTTTGAAATATAAGGAAGCAAAAAACACCCAACAGAACAGTAAGGAAAAAAGCATCCAATAAAGTGAAAATAATGTAAGGAGCCTCTGGGACAACTTCAAAAGCATACCAACATTCACATCATGCGGGTGCTAGAAGGAGAAAAGAGAGAACAAGATCTGAAAACCTATTTGAAAAAATAATGACAAAAAACTTCCCTAACTGAGAAAGGAACTAGACATACAAGTCCAAGAAGCATAGAGTATACCAAAAAAGATGAACCCAAATGAGCCCACACCAAAGCACTTCATCATTGAAATGGAAACAGTTAATTAAAGGTAAACAAGTAATCTTAAAGCAGCAAGAGAAAGCAGTTAGTTACCTACAAGGGAGCTCCCCTACGACTGTCAGCTGATTCTTCATCAGAAACTTTGCAGGCCAGAAGGGAGTGGCAAGAAATATTCAAAGTGATGGAAAGCAAGGACCTACAACCAAGATTACTCTACCCAGTAAAGCTATCATTTAGAATCGAAGAACATATAAAAAGTTTCCCAGACAAGAAAAAGCTAAAGAAGTTCATCACCACCAATCCAGTATTACATGAAATGTTAAAGGGTCTTCTTTAAGATGAATAAGAAAAAAAGATCAAAGGTATGAACAATAAAATATTAAATAAGAGTCTATCAACAATGGAATCTAGAAAATAAAATAAAATAGCAATAAGAGAAAAAAGGCTCATAGATACAGAAAACATTTTGATGGTTGCTAGATGGAAGGGGATTTGGGGGGATGGGTGACAAAGGTGAAGAGATTAAGTACAAGTTGGTCATTACAGAATAGTCATGAGGATGTAAAGTATAGCATAAGGAGTACAGTCAATAGTATTCTAATAACTGTGTATTGTGTCAGATGGGTATAAGATTTATCTGGATAATCATTTAGTAAGTAATATAGTGTCTAATCACTGGAGTGTACACATGAAACTAATATAATATTGGATATTAACTTAATTAAAAATAAAAAATGTTTAAACATTTTTTAAAAAGGAACATCTATTAACATTTTTTCTAAGGCAGGTCTACTGGCAGCAAATGACCTCAATTTTTATTTGTCTGAGAAAGTCTTTTTTCCTCCTTCACATTTGAAGGTTCATTTCACAGGGTACAGAATTCAAGGATACAGGGAATCTTTCAACACTTTACATATTTTATTCCCCTCTTTTCCTGCCTCCATGGTTTCTAATAAGAAGTTGGATGCAGTTATCTTTGCAAGTTATTATATTCCTCTAGCTTCTTCAGGATTTCTTTTTCATTACCTTGAATTTTCTTTAGTTTAAAAATATTATGCCTGGCTGTAATTTTACTGGCATTTATCATTCTTGGTGTTCTTTGATCTTCCAGGACCTGTGGTTAGGTGTCTGACATTAAGTAGGAGAAATTCTCAATCATTTTTTAAAAATATTTCTTTAGTCCTGTTTTTTTCTCTGTCTGCTATTTCTATTTCACATATTCTACACCCTTTATAGTTTTTTTTCCACAATTCTTAGATATTCTGTTCTGTTTTTTTCCAGTTTTTGTTCTCTTTGCTTTTGTGGTTTTGGAGAGTAATATACCCATCTGTTCTTGAATGCAATCTATTTTATCCATTAGCACCCTTAACATATTATTAATAGTCATTTTAAATTCCTGGTATGATAATTCTGACATATCTGCCAGGTGTGGTTCTCTTCAAATTGTTTTTTGACTTTTGGTCAGCTCTGTAATTTTTTCTTGATAGTCAGACATGAGTTACTAGGTAAAGGGAACTGCTATAAATAGGCCTTTAATAATGTGGGGGTGTTGTATAGGTATAGGAAAAGCATTTTATAGACCTATGGTTAGGTCTTAGTCTTTCAGTGAGTCTATGTCTCTGGACTGTGAATTTTACAGGCGTTTCTCAGTTGTTTTTTCTTCCCTGCTTAAGCAGTACAGAATGGCTAGAGTGGCCAGAGTAGACTGCACTTGGATGCTTCCCTCCCCTCCCCAGGTCAGTTAGGCTCTGATGATACCACAGCAGGTTAGGCTTTCGATAACTAGTTTCACCTGAGAGCAAATCTTATTAAGAACAGGGAAAATGAGGACATCTTTAATATCAATAGTGTCAACAATAAAAATAAGGCTTTAAAATAAAGAGTAGGCCCTGGTTAGGTGGCTCAGTTGATTGGAGCATTGTCCCATGCACCGAAAGGTTGCAGGTTTGACCCCTGGTCAGGGCACATACCTAGGGTGTGGGTTTGATCCCTAGTTGGGGCGTGTACAAAAAACAACTGATTGATGTTCCTCTCTCACATCTCTCTCTCTCTCTCTCTCTCTCTCTCTCTCTCTCTCTCTCTCTCTCTCACTTTCAAAATCAACAAACATATCCTGGGTGAGGATTTAAAAGAAAAAACCCAGAGGGCTCTGGTATATTTCAAAATGGTTCATTTTCACCTCCGCTTGCAGGAAACAAGAGAGAATTCCTTCCAATACTTACACTAAGAACCTGGCTGAGCTCCTTGAAGTAATTCTCACAGTATTGTGAGATATGGGCTATGCTTATTTTCCCTGGAGTTTAAATCTCAGGCTTGTGCACACTGAGACCCCACTTTTGTCAATTACAGTTCAGGTTTTCCTATCCAACACTGGTTCCCACAGTTTTCACTTATGTCTCTCTACTCTGGCAAACTTGACTCCCTGTATTTGCCTAGATGGGCTAAGACTCGACTCTCAGAGGCAGGGTTTTGCCCTGTGTCCTCCCCATTTACGAAACTAAGAAGAGTTTAATTTTTCAGACTTTTCAGCTTTTTATCTGTTGTTAGAATAGAGTGTAAAACTTTCAAGCTCCTTACATGTGGAAACAGACATCAGAAGCTTTTTTTAATTCTAAGGTATTTTTATGGCAAAATTTTATTTAAAAGTTAATTGTAACTATAAGGAAAATATAGCTAGAGCACCAAAGATTGGGAAAAATGTATTACAAGTTAAAATATACTTCAATAGGATATTTTAAAAGTAGTATGGTTACTATTAAAACCTCACATACTAGTGACAGAAAAGCAAAGAACAAAAGAACACAAACACTGAATATCATGAAAGCAAATAAAAACCTTAGTGATTTGGAGGTCATATGTAGGCAATTCAAGAAGAGATTTTTTTACTAAAAATTCAGGAATTTTTCATCAATGTAATATTTAAAGAAGTAATACAGGAAAAATGTCCTGAAATGAACATGTAAATAAGGTAACCATCTAATTTATGGTCCAAATCAGACTGCTGTAAATGTAAAAGTGGTAAGTAACTGGATGGAACACTGGAATTATAGGTTGTCCCCAACACTAGGATCTACTCCAGTATGATATTAACCAAGTTTATTATTACAAAGAAAACTGTTTCAATATAGGATGAATTCCTCACATGACAGCTTAGTCATCACTTACAGAGTGCTATAATTTTCTATATTCTTTCTACATGTATGTTGATGTAATATACATATATGTTCATTTAAACTTATAGAGAGAAACAATACACAGTCCAAAATTTTTCTATATGGTTAAAATATTGTTCATTATTTTGGACCAAGGACATCTTAGGACATTCTAGGATTCAGATTAAATCAACATGTTCCATGTCTGAAATAAATATTTGAAGACACATTTTAACAAAATGAGTAGAGATATCAAAATTAGGCTAACTTGTTGGTAAATGAAATATGTCATTCCTTTTTTTTGCATTTCATTTATTAGTTTATTTCAATTTTATCTTTTACATATATTGCTCTAAGGTAATTTATTTTTTAAATTTTTTAAATTTTTGTGTTTTTTTAAATTACAGATGGCATACAATATTAGGTGCACAGCATAGTGATTGCATCTTTATATAACTTATAACATCTAATACCCATTTGGCACAATACATGTTTATTACGATATTATTGACACTATTTCCTATGTTGCACTTTACATCCTCATAACTATTTTATAACTGCCAATTTGTATTTTTAAAGTATATTTTATTGATTATGAGGTTACAATTTTTTCAAACTCTCCCCCTTTATCCCCCCTCCACCCTGAATTCCCCAACACTCCAGCATTCCCACCCCTTTAGTTCATGTCCATGGGTTGTACATATAAGTTCTTTGAGTTCTCTGTTTCCTGTACCATTTTTTATCTCTCCCCATCTCTTTAATGCCGAACCAATTCTGCTTCTTCTTCCCTGTATCTTTTCCATAATTTGTATTTTTAATACCTTCATAATTTCCACCCAGTCTTCCAATCCTCCTCACATCTGGCAACCATCAGTTTGTTCTGTATCTATGAGTCTCTTTCTGTTTTGTTTATTCTTTTGATTCTATTTATTTTGTTCTTTAGATTCCACATATAAGTGAAATTATATGGTATTGTCTTTGACTTATTTCACTTAGCATAATACTCTCTAGGACCATTCATGTGGTCACAAATGGTAAAATTTCATTCTTTTTTATGGTCAAGTAATATTCCATTGCATCTATTCCACTTCTTTATTCAGTTATTTATTTTGAATAGCTTATTTTTATTATATTTTTCATTACCATTTATCCTTTTTATGCCTGTTTCCACCTCCACCTAACACCTCCACAATCACAAAAACTGTCATCTGTATCCATGAGTTCTTTCTTTTTTTTTTTTTTATCAAGCCCTTCCCGCAGCTTCCTGAGAGCTATCAGCCGGCTCCCACTCTATAAGTCTGTCTCTATTCTGTGTGTTAGTTCAGGTTGCTCATTAGATGCCATATATGAGTGAAATCAGTCATTTATTGATGGGCATTTAAGTTACTTCCGTTATCTTGGCTATTGTAAATAGTGCTGCACTGAACATAGGGACGCATATACCTTTTTGAATTAGTGTTTTAGATTTCTTCAGATAAACACAGAAGTGCAATTGCTGAGTTATAGGCAGCTCTATTTTTAATTTTTTAAGGAATCTCCATACTGTTTTCCATATTGGCTGCACCACTTCCCACGAACAGTGCATGAGGGTTTTCTTTTCTTCACATCCTCATCAAAACTTGCTTTTTATTTAGCAACCTTGTTTATCTTTTCAAAGAAGAAGTTCTTGGTTTTAGTGATCTTTTGTATTATTTTCTAGACTCTACCTTATAGGAGCTACAACATGATTTGCTGTTGGTAGCTTTCTGTGCTGGGCAAGGAGACACATGGAAGAGGCCTCAGTGAGATCTGACGCTGGCTGCCACCAGTATCCAGCCTGGATCTTCTCAACAAAAGATACAGGGTATCCTGAGATCACTTCTCTCTTGCTGGCTGAAAAAGTTGTCAGTGGCACACTAGTTGGCTGGCACAAAGTCTTAAGGAGTAATCAGAGTGGAGTGATATTCACCAGGTTAATGCAAATTCAGATTTGGTGCCCACCTGCACCTGAAAGCTATGTGGGGGGAGGGCTCAACACAGGATTGTTGGTGCCAGCCTGCCACATGGAAGGAGGGCTCAATACAGGAATAATAGTGGCTGTCCCTACAGTTTTCATCCTGAAGCCACAAAATTCATTTTCTCTCTCTTTGTCTCTGGCACCTTTTAAGCTGTGCCTTTGCTGGAGCTTATGGTGAGTGCTTGTAAGTGAGTGAGTCTGTGTGTGGGCCCTTTAAGGGAACACCTGGGTTCTAACAGCCCTCTGTCTCACCTTAAGAGGTAGAATCTATGCTTACTTTCACATCCAGATACTGTGGAGCCTTTTCCAAGCACTGGTGCTCCAGGTCAGGGAACCTGGTGTGGAACTGGAACCCCTTGTTCTTCACAGGTAACCTCTGCAGCTGATAGAGCCTCCCCAAAAAATCCTCAACCACCACATAATGGGTGTGGAACCAGCTTGTTTCACATCTCTGCCCCTCCTACCAGTCTGACATGTGTTTTTCTTTATATTCTTAGTTATAGAACTTCTGTTCAGCTAGTCTTCAAATGGATCTCTAGGTTGATTTTTCCATAACTTGTCATTTTGATGTGTTGGTAAGCACAGTATTTATCTACTGTGCCATTTTACAGGAAGCTTGTTCCAGTGGTAATATTCTGGGCAATGTTTCTTGATTCGTCCATTAATGGGTATTAGATATTTATTTCCTTTCAATTCCTTGGGTCAAATGAAACAGCAAACCTAGGTAGATCACTCTGCTTTGTAGACTTCAAGATTCTTTTGGGTAAATGTCTAAAGGCCCAGATTGAGAGTAGACTGTCCAAAAAGCATATAAACACACACTTATAAATATGTATATAAAACTACATATTTTGTGTATGTACATGTAGGAGGTCTATCTAGTATGTACCCTGCCATGTAATATGAAAAACAGAGACATTTATTAAAGAAAATACAAGATACAAGAAACATTATACATAGGACAATGATGCCTCAGTCCCCTTCAAAGTAGGCACCTTAGAACCTCACACTGTTCTCCCAATTGCCATCTGCAGTCCCATCAGATTTTTCTGAATCTCACTGATGGTCTGAAATCTGTTCCCTTTCCAAGGTGATTTGAGTTTTGGGAAAAACCAGAAGTTGCAGGGTACCAAATCAGGGCTATAGAGGGGCTGAATCACCTTGGAGATTTGATGATTCACCAGAAAACTCTGCACAAGATGTGATGCATAAGCGGTAACGTTGTTGTGATGAAGCTGCCAATCACCAATTATCCATAGCTGGGGCCTACTGAATCATCTCAATAGTTTCTGTGGAGGAATGTTCAAGCTTAACACAAAATCTGATGCAGATTCATTGCTCTACCCACTCATTTATTTTGAATGGCACAGCCATACATTACATTTGCTCACTCAAAGGCTTCTACTGTCCCTAACTAGAACAGTGAAGTCGTCATTGTTCACACATGAATATTCCTGTCCACTCTCCATGGCTGCTAGGTTACATAAATGTTGTGCAAACTGTTCTCATTAGGTTAACAATGGCTGGACATCTTCCAAACAGACCCCATATATATAACATAATACAAGGTAAATTAATAAAGGAAATTATGGGTATATCTCAAACATAAAAAACATGTCCAAACAATTATAAATTTAATCTTGAAAAATAAATTCACCAAAAAAATTTTGAAAAAAAATAAAGAGGATGTCTCACTATTTTTGATATAAAATATATGATTAAATTATAATAATTACCAAGTATGATAAGCACATTTGCTTTAATAGATAGGAGCATAATTAAAAAACATAAGCACAACAAAATATATAAAAACCAGGTCCATAGATTCTCAACTATTATATATCACTGATCATGGGGGAAAGCAATGGAGTTACAGTAAGTACCCCTTGCAGTTATTGCACACACAGGAACTGCCTTATACATGCAGCAGGCCATAGTGCAGTAGCATTTCTGATGGCATAACAGTTGCATCAGGGAAAAACAAAATTTGAGAATCACTGTTAATGTGTAGAAAGTGGCATTTCAATTGAGTGGGCAAAAGAAAGATAATCTAATAAATGATGCTGGGATATTTAATTATTAACAGTATTCACAGAGTTATATTTAAGAATTAAAGCATAGAAACCACCAAAACTAGAATATGAAATTAAAATTTTACCTGAATTTAGAATGACAAATAGCTTTCTTAAATTGAAAAAAGAAAATAGGGGGGTTAGAAGATAGCGGCGTGGTAGGATGCAGCAGATTCTACTCTCCCACAAACAGGGAAAAAAATCTGAGTCATTTTAGGTAGGAACAGAGCAAAGAGCCAACATTATCACACCATAAATGAAAATAGGAGATCGCAAATTGTAGTGGACATTGAAA
>CM052542.1:103269065-103289025 GCA_028533065.1 Trachops cirrhosus
GAATTCTATGCAGCTGAAAGAAAGAAGGAAGTCATACCCTTTGCAACAGCATGGATGGATTTGGAAAGCATTATGCTAAGCGAAATAAGTCAGGCAGTGAAAGACAAATATCATATGATCTCGCCTTTAACAGGAACCTAAACAACAAAACAAAGAAGCAAGTGAAATATAACAAAAGACACTGAAATAGATTTGTCAGTGACCAGAGGGGAGAGGGGAGGGAATTTCAGGGGAGAAGGGAAGGGTTTACAGGAACAAATATAGAGGACACATGGACAAAACTAGGGGTGTTGGAAAGGGGAGGGAGGAGGGGAGGAATGGGTGGGTGGGCTGGAATGGGAATAAAGGATAGAAACTGTACTGAATAAACTAAAAGAAAAATTTAAAAAAAAAATGTTTCACAATTCTCCAAAAACTCTCCATTTTCCTTCCAGTCTGAATTTTTTCCATAGCACTCATCAGTATTTCAAATATTATACATTTCACTATTTTACTCTACTTTAATGTAATTTGCATGAGAATATGGGATTTTTGTCTGTCTTATTTATTTATCTCTGTATCCCCAACAACTAAAACAATACCAGACACACAGTAAGTGCTCAATACCTATTTGTTGAATAAATGAACCAATAAACTTATATAAAATAAAAAAAAAGAAAAAAGAAAATAATAAAATTAAGTTAGAAAATACAGCTTTAAGAAAAGATATATAACTAGTCTAGATATAAAATGCTGTTATTTGTTTTTTCAAAGTCATACATTTTATTGTTGAAAAGCATATGATTCAAACATATAAGGAAAATTAAAACAATTCATTAGATCATTGTCACCATCGATGTATAACTCTCAAAAATTTTTTATACATTTACATAATTAGTTGCATATAGAAAAGATTCAGAATCCAGTTTTTTCTAAGATATGTTTTTAATTTCCTTATTTCAACATATTTCTCTACATGAGTTTAAAGACTGAAGATCTTACACACATATTTTTATATGTATATATGCACATATATACACTGTACATATATTATATATACATATTTTATACATATACACCTTTTTTCTGCATCTGAACTCCCCATTTATAAGGGTCACTGTTGGGGCTTTGGTAGGAACATAGATGGGTGATTCAGCATTTCTCATTCTCTGCCTAGAAATCATCCTGTTAAGTAAGAACACCCAAACTTGTAGAGAATTTTTACAAAATGTATTTATGCCAACAAAATTCTCCTGGAAGCAAGATCTCAACAGACTGAGACAATTGCTTCCAAGAAAAAGCAATTTGCAGCTTCTTTTATGCATTTGGAATTAAGAAGGGAAGGTAAGAATGATTACATGAGGATGTAAAAAAGCCAGGTGGGGATCAGATTACAAAACAGTTAACAAAATTACCTCTCTCGAGGGTGGTCATCCTTTAGAAGAACAGGCATTTCAAAGGTGTGTTAACTTAGATGCACAGAAACAATGGACAGGGCTTGCTTAATGCAAATATAAGACTTTTACTAAAGAAGTTATAGGCCTGGAGAATGACTACCCACCATGATCTGCCCAGTTAGAAATTTATGATCAGATAACCCTGTGAGGTTATCTTCCTTAGAACCCTCCTTTTTGTCCACAATCCATATGCCAAAAAAAAAAAAAAAAAACAACAACTGAAACCCTGAAAATAGCTTATTTAGTGAAACTGCTAGAATCCACAGATTTCCAAATACACATGTGCCAAAAGTAACTAGGTTGGAAGACTCTTTGGGGGAATAAGGAAGGAGAGCATGAGAGACTGATGAGAGTATCAAAGTGAAGGCAGATCTAAGCACTGGCATTTATATTCTGCTGCAGTGGTGGGATGCAAGGGCATTTCTTTTGGACAACATTGGTATGAGGATTGTGGAAATCATATTGGTATCTCTCTCTTTTTTTTTAATACTTTATTTATTTATTTTTAGAGAGGGGAAGAGTGGGAGAAGGAGAGAGAGAAACATCAATGTGTGGTTGCCTCTCATGTGGTCCCCACTGGGGACCTGGCCTGCAACCCAGGCATGTGCCCTGACTGGGAATCGAACCTGCGATGCTTTGGTTCACAGCCCGCGCTCAATCCACTGAGCTACGCCAGCCAGGGCATATTGGTATCTCTCTTGATAGAAGAAAGCAGAGAAGGAAGAGGAAAGAGTGCTTAGTGCTTAGGTATAAACATCAGTTCTAGAAGATTCACTTGGCCATTATGTTTCCTTCCTTCACCACCACCATTTATACAAATGGCAGGTCCAGGAAAATCAAGTCCTTTCTTGATCTGTAATAAAATAGAAATTGGCACAACATCAATAGAAACAATACATCAAAAATGAGGATTTTTTTTAAAAGGTTAAAAACAGTAGACTTTTCATTGAAAAGTATATCATCGAGAAGATACAATTCATACAAATCATATCACCAAGAATATACAAAAAATAAAAGTGGTATGATTGTCTTTCAGAAGAAAAGTTGAAAAAACAACATCTCAGGAAGGAGATGGTAGGAGAACTAGAGATGAAACATGGACTGGCAAAACTTAGGAGGAAGTAGAAATAAAACCATTCCAGAAATGAGGGGAAAAATCACAAGAAATGCAAGGGGAAATACACATTGTGGAAAATATGTCATGAAACATATGGGATAAAAATAAAAAAATATGCAAAATTATATGAAAATGTAAAAAATATACAAACATACAAAATATGAAAAAGAGTTGGAAAGTATGAGAGAGTTAATGATAAAGAAGATAGATATAGGAGAACCAGCACAAAGGAGAATCTTCTTTCCCAAGGAAAAAAATAATAATAGAAGAGACTAATATTTAAAGATATATTAAAAGAAGGCTTAGGTCTACAAACATAAAGGTCTCACCATCAGTGCTAGGCAAACTGATTCAGAACAATCTATTAAAATATTCTAATACATATACAGACTTAAGAAATAAATTATAATAATTTGGGTAGCTAGAGGAAAAGATCATGCTGACCTCAAAGTTTTGTTTTGTTTTTTTATTAAATGCTAAGATAGAGTGGTGGAATATCTTCAAGATTCTGATGAAAGTAAGTTAGCCCAAGTGTCTTGTAGATAGCCAAACTCTTTTAAATATAAAGGCTATACACATTATTTGAATATACAAGAACTGGAAGAGTATCTTTACCCTAGGCCCAACTTGAAGCAACTAGTAGACCAGAATTTTCAACCAGTATGCTGTAAAATTTATTAAAACAGCTATACTTATTTATTTAGTCAAAGGCACAGACCTCTTCTCTCTTAGATTTTTCAATTTAAAAAATAACAATGACCAACACAACAATAGTTGTCTGGTGTGAATGACTCAAAATTATATCTATTTTTTGTCAGATTGGCAAAAAATATATTTTGGTGTGCCACAGACTTTTAATAATTAGTTTATGTGTCCCATGACATGAAAAAGGCTGCAAATTGCTCCTCTAGACCATAAAGTTAAGCTAACAAAGAAGTGCTTGAGAAAAATATGGCAAAAAGACCAGCAGTGGCACTTGCTTAATTGCACCAATGGGATGATGCTGCAACTAGCAAAAGCACTGCCATCTAATAAGAATCACAAAGATGGAACTTTTCAATATTTTTTCATGAGTGTCATAGGTATTTTCTCATTAAAAATTAAGGCATGGTGATTTTATCCTTATTATATAGCGAATTTTACAGCAAAGCTATGTAAATTTAACCGATGAATTTTAAAATATTGAAATCAGTTGATAAAAGTAGTAAATTTGGAAGACAAAATAGTAATGTATTTAGTGTTTTGAACAAATGGTTTAGCTGAAATATTAATGTCTCTAGTCAATTTTAGATAAAATTTATGAAACATTTAGAGTGATAAATGTGATAAAATTTATGGGTTTGAAAGCTTTGGAAGCATCTTCTTTATGGCCTAAATCAATATTCTATTTTTACTGGATCTTCAATAAATGTAATTTATCAAGGCCAAGAAACAGAGGACAGAGACTAAAACTCATTTTCTATTGTTTTAATGTTACAGAGACAGAAAAAAAAGGGCTTTTTTCTCCCTCACTAAGAATACTTCCAAAGAACAATGCTTTTGAAATATTTGTTTATTTTCCCATGCTACCCTGCCCACCAAAGGAAACTGTCAGATTTTAGGAAGAAAAGAAAAATGTAATTTTTAGCACTTTCTGATGAAAATAAACTTACTGAGTGCTGGGAGAAGAGGTAGAAATAGAGTTGCATGCTTAAGGCATAAGAGCCTGGGGTGGGAATAGAGATATGGAGGAGGAGCAGATTTTTCTCGTTGCCATATGAATATTTACCACAGGAACAAATATAACACATTCTATTTTTGAGCTATTGAATAATGGGGTTTGCCACTATATCTAGTTACTCTATGCTTCTGGCACCCATCCAACTGCATTCCAGCAAATAAATCAGGAGGTATCCATTGTTTAGGGAACAGAACTAACTACCAAATAAATGAATTGTGATTTTCAAAAGCTTAGTCCCTAAAAGGACACACAAAAAGAAAATGTGATGAATCAGAGATAGGATTCCTACATCTGTTTGGGTAGAATCCTGAGAATGATGTGAGAAGGAGGAAATATAAAGGAGAGACAAAATTGGGTAGATACTGTATGCCCTCCCTACTGTGGACTTTTCCAGAAATCTCAGATTGATGTCATGCTCAACAGCCTATAAAAGTTGTAGAAGGAGGCAAAGCCCCAGAAGATAATCTTATTTTGTTACTAGTAATAGAGAGTTGAGACCAACTGCCATTTCATATTCTGTACTCTGGCCCAGGGAAAGTGGAACTCTCTCTATGTACTTCAAGGGTATACATGGCCCTATGATTTTTCCTGTGGTCACTACAGTCATTATTCCAAAGAATAATATAGGGTTCTCTGAGCAGGCCATTGAAGTGAGCAGGGAGAACCAGAGAGAATGACCTTTAAATCAAGAACAAGAGCAACTCAGTCAGGTACTAAGTGGATTGACTGCAAGTCCAAGATCTGTCCAAAGAAATAGCTGTTGAGAAGACCAGTCCCAAAATGTGGGCAAAAGAAAGCCTCCTTCCCCTGTGCCTTAGTGTATGACAACTCCTACAACAACAAATGACAGTTGGAGGGCTCCACAATTATCTCTGACCCTTTCCATTATTCAAACAGGAACTCATAATAGTATTATGTGATGAATATGAAATTGCCAGGGCTATAGGTTAATAACATGCAAATATAGGCAATTTCACAGGATTTAGCCTAACAGTTAAGGTCTGTTACAGAAAAATTAAGTTACATATATCCTTAGAGAAAGAATATTTAACTTTTTAAAATTTTGAAATAATTACACTCAGAGTTACCAAAGGAGTATAGTCTCACCTAGTTACATAACTGCAGTACACTATCAAAACCAAGAAATTGACATTGTTGTAATGTTATTAATGAAACTAACATCTTAGTTGATATTTTAAATACTCTAATTTTTTTTTTAGAATTGCTTTAGATGTTCAGAAAAGTTGCAAAGTAGTACAGAGACTTTCCACACCTAGCCTCCACTATTTGTAACACTGTCTTAGGAGTGTACATTTGTCACAACTGATCAATCAATGTTGATACATTATTAACTAAAGTCCATATTTTATTCAAATCTCCTTAGTTTCTTTCAAATATCATCTTTCTATTCTAGAATATCACCCAGGATACCACATCACTTCAGTCATCATGTCTCCACAGGCTCCTTAGGCTCCTTAAGCTATGACAGTTTCTCACAAATTCCTTGTTTGTAATGAACTTGGCAGAATGAGGAATACCAGTAAAGTATTTTGTAGAAAGTCCTTCAGTTTTGTTGTGAGTTATGGTTTTATCATGATTATACTGGGGTTTTGAATTTTTGGCAGGAAGACCACAGAAGTGAAGTGTCATTCTCATCAAAAGTACTACAAACATGGCATCTCACTGCCCGTGCTGGTCTTGATCACCTGGCCTAGTCAATGTTCCCTAGGTTTGGGGTTTCTGCACTGCAAAATTTCTTTTTCCTTTTTTTCTTTCTGGCATAATAAGATGTTCTAGATACATCTTGTACACTTCCCAACCCAGCCCTAGAATCAGCAAATTCTCCAAAGAAGCCTGCTTCCTTTTATTGCAGAATAGTATTAGAAACCTAGACTTAAGAGTTGGGTTTGCTGATTGCTACCAAGGTGTCATTGTTTCTAGGTTTTTACAGTGAATAAAGTAAGAAAATATATGTGTGCTCTGTTTGCTTTGTATTTACCTCACAAGTGAAAGAAAGGGATCTCCCCTCCACCATAAATAATATTCGATATTGACTACACAACACCCAACATTGAGCAAATAAGGTTGACAGCAATTTCTTCATTACATACAGTTTTGGAGAGGACAACAAATACCATTCAGGACACATAGAGTTTGAGCTTAAGAAAAAGTGAACAGAGACTGCGGGAGTTAGGTTTTGTAGTAACAAGAAGGTAAGTTGTTCCCTGATTTTACTGGAGGATGGAATGTTTTAATTCCACAGGCTGGCAATAATATAAAACCTGGTAGAATGGGGAACAGGTGAGGTGCTGTTGGTTTGGCTAATAAGGGAACTAGCTGGCTGGTGAGGTCATAACTGGGGATCTCATAATTGTTTGGGGCTCCGTGGGACTCCAAGGTATCAAGGCAGCACTTGAAATTTTAGATCTTAGAATATGTATCTATACTAACCAGTGTATATACACATAACTACAAATATTTCTTTATGTATCTGAAACTATCTCTTGCAGCAAAAAAAAAAGCAATACACATCACTGAAAATAAAACTATCTTTAAATATGTAAATATGTCTAAATAAATTCATAAATTTGGAATTCTGGAGTCAGTTGAATATACATTCTAAATTATTCAATATATAATGCCAAATATCTCCATAGAAAATTTATACACATTTTCTTCCCTTCTAAAATATGTAAGATTACAGATTTTACTATACTATTCGCTATACTTTTTGCTATATTTTTAACTTTATAATTTAAATTTCCATTTGAAAAATATTGCACTTCTGTTTATAGAACACTTGTATATTTCTGAACAATTTTATATGATTTCCTAATGCAATAATTCTTTCTGGTAGTTTTTCTATCATTTCTTTAGTTGCACAAAATAAGATTAGTCCCTGGCTGGCATAGCTCAGTGGATTGAGCTCGGGCTGCAAACCAAAGTATTGCAGGTTCGATCCCCAGTCAGGGCACATGCCTGGGTTGCGGGCCAGGTCCCCAGTGGGGACCACATGAGAGGCAACCACACATTGATGTTTCTCTCTCTCTCCTTCTCCGTCCCTTCCCCTCTCTAAAAATAAATAAATAAAATCTTTAAAAAAAAATAAGATTAGGATTATAGAGCTATTGCTGAACTTGAACACAGAATTGAAATCTGTTTCTACTTAATTGAATTCTACAAACAAGTTAATATAATATTTTCTAACTTAACTTCTAACTAGAAAAGTGGCTGAATAGATACAAATCTGTCTAAATTTAAATTTTTTCCCTTTACTACATTTTATGGTTTTCTCTTTCTGAATTGCAAGGAAGATTTATGTAGTAAATACTTTAATCTCTCTGTTTTCAGTGTCTTTTATATTTGCTTATAACATATGGAGCATGATTTATTATTTTATTTGATTAATATTAAATGTTTATATCTATGGAAGTATGGAATTTGTGTCACTGAGATGCTTGCCATTTAGAAGCACAACTTTGCTCTTTTGTGTGTGCGCATGCTTTCCCTGTCTACTGATCTCTCCTTATGGGCTTTTTTGTTTGTTTTCTTGTTTAAAAATATCTTAAGCTATTATTTTGAAAGTGTAGTTCTACATTCCCAGAAGTATTTTCCCTGAGATATTAACAATGACTCATTGATTTAAAAAATGTTTTATGGTGGTGTTAGATTTGGGGAGTGCTAATTAACAGATTTCTATTATTTGTCAGATCCTTCTTTTATTGCAAATTTCGTAGAGTTTGGCTTTCCTTAAATTTATTTGAGCACAAAAGTCTTCTCTCATGGGTCATATCAGGAATTTCTTATTAATAAGAATCCATTGTGACTGTGAGATTACTTTTCTTACCCCCCAAAATATATCTTTTGGAATTTCTTTTGATAAAGGTTTACTGATGCTAAATTCTGTTTTATTTCTCAGAAATTTTTTACACACTTTCATTCTTTTTTAAAACAATAGTCAGTTTTATTTGTTTTATGTAATAGGAAGTCTGGAAATAACAAATTCAAGGCTAGTATAGATACTCAAAGAAGCCACTAGAGAGGCCAGAATCATTTGTGAATTTTCTGCAGGATACTCTTTAGCCTGTGCCTTGCATCTTAATGGTCACAAGATGGTTCTTGTAGTGCTAGGTGCTGCATCTCTTTACAAGGTGAGAAGGAGGAGGAGGAGCAAAAAACGAAAACAAAACATGTGGAAAACAATCCAGGTAAGAATCACCCTCTTTTTAAAGAGTCTTCTCAGAGCCCATTAAGTAACATCTACTTATTTATTAATGACCAAGCTGTGGAACATGGACTGTCCTAGTTGTAAGACTTATAAGAGATTTTTAAAATATTCACCTTCCTAATCTAACAAAAATTGGGTATTCTTGACATAGAAGATGACATACTAGGGAAGCCACTAGAAATATATGCCAAGATTGGCTGAAACATCTCCAAGGGCACGTGATGAAGACATCACAGTTTGATCACAAAGCATTTGATTTAGATACTTGCAATAAACAAGTACTGAAAGTACCCACATTGCAGGTTATTCGCTTTCATTCCTCAAACACACATTTGTTTGGTATATAAATGTATGATATATAAGCAATTGTTTCCTCAGCATGTTATAGGTATTTTTCATTAGGATTCATTTTTGGTGATGAAAAACCTTCATTGTAATTTTTTTTATTTGTACAAGTATATAATCTGTATATTCTATGTGAGTTCCTAGGAAGATCTTCTCTTCATCTTTTGTATTATGCATGTTTATTATAATATATTTAATGAGTTATTTTTAGCCTGATTGGGATTTAATGGGCTTTCTAGATCTGAGACTAGATATCATTAGTTCTTCATGAAAAATTCTTTGCCAGTATTTATTTATGCATTGCATCCCTATACATTTTTCCTTCATTGTCAAATTAAAGTTTAAAATCTGTTTTATTGCATTTTGCTTCTTTTCATTAATTTCCATATCTTCATCTCTATGTATTTTTCTAGATAAGTTCTTTTTTTAATTTTATTTTAATTGTTGTTCAAGTACAATTTTCTATCTTTTACTCCCACCTGAGCCCACCCACCCAGCCCTCGCCACCTCCCTCCCATTTCCACGCACCCCTAGTTTTGTCCATGTGTCCTTTACACTTGTTCCTGTAAACCCTTCCCATTCTCCCCTGAAATTCCCTCCCTTCTCCCCTCTCCCCTCTGGACACTGTCAGACTGTTCTCTACTTCAGTGTCTTTGGTTATATTTTGCTTATTTCCTTGTTTTGTTTTTTAGGTTCCTTTTAAAGGTTAGATCATGTGGTATTTGTCTTTCACAGCTTGGTTTATTTCACTCAGCATAAGGCTTTCCAGTTCCATCCATGCTGTCACAAAGGGTAGGAGCTCCTTCTTTCTTTCAGCTGCATAGAATTCCATTGTGTAAATGTACAATGGTTTTTTGATCCATTCATTTACTCATGGGCACCTAGGTTTTTTCCAACACTTGGCTATTGTAAATTGTGCTGCTGTGAACATTGGGATGCATCGGTTCTTTTGGATTGGTGTTTCAAGGTTCTTAGGATATAATCCTAGCAGTGGAATTGCTGGATCAAAACACAGATCCATTTTCAGTTTTCTGAGGAAATTCCATACTGTTTTCCATAGTGGTTGTACCAGTCTGCAATCCCACCAACAGTGCACTAGGGTCCCTTTTTCTCCACAACTTCTCCAACACTTGCTGTTCATTGCTTTGTTTATGATGGCCATTCTGACTGGTATGAAGTGGTAACTCATTGTGGTTTGAATTTGCATCTCTCTGATAGCTAGCAATATTGAGCATCTTTTCATGTGTCTCTGGATCCCCTGTATGTCCTCCTTGGAGAAGTATCTGTTCAAGTCCTTTGCCCACTTTTTAATTGGGTTTCTTGTCTTCTTTGAGTGGAGTCATGTAAGTTCTTTACATATCTTGGAGATTAAACCTTGCCTGAGGTATCATTGGCAATATGTCTTCCCATACAGTTGGTTCTCTTTTTGTTTTAATACTGTTTTCTTTACCCATGAAGAACCTTTTTAATTTGATGAGATCCCATTTGTTTATGCTTTCCTTTATGTCCCTTGCTCTGGGGGACATATCAGTAAAAATGTTGCTGTGTGAAATATCTGAGAGTTTTCTGCCTATGTTCTCCTCTAAAACTTTAATGGTGTCACAGCTTATAATTAAATCTTTTATCCACCTTGAGTTTATTTTTGTGTATGGTATAACTTGGTGCTCAAGTTTCATTTTTTTGCATGTAGCTGTCCAGTTCTCCCAACACCATTTGTTGAAGAGGCTATTGTTACTCTATTTTATGTTGTTGCCCTTTGTTAAATATTAATTCACCGTAGAAACTTGGGTTTATTTCTGGGCTCTCTGTTCTGTTCCATTGGTCCATGTGCCTGTTTATATGCCAGCACCAGGCTGTTTTGATTACAGTGGCCTTGTAATACAGTTTGGTATCAGGTATTGTGATCCCTCCTACTTTGCTCTTCTTTCTGAAAATTGCAGCAGCTATTTGGGGTCATTTATGGTTCCATATAAATTGTTGAAGTGTTTGTTCTATGTCTGTGAAATATGCCATTGGTACTTTAATGGGTATTGCATTGAATCTGTAAATTGCTTTGGGTGGTATAGACATTTTGATGATATTAATTCTTCTGATCCATGAACACAATTTATGTTTCCATTTGTTTGTGTCTTCCTTGTTTACTTTCTTCAGTGTTGTATAGTTCTCTGCATGCAGGTCTTTTACCTCCTTCATTAGATTTATGCCTAGAAATTTTATTTTTCTTTTTCCTATATAGAATGAGATTTTTTTCTTAATTTCTGCTTCTGCTGTTTCATTGTTGGTATACAAAAACGCCTTTGATTTCTGGATATTGACTTTGTATCCCTCTGTTTTGCCAAATTGGTTTATTAGGTTGAGTACTATTTTGGCACAGTCCATAGGATTTCCTATATACACTATCATGTCATCTGAAAACAATGACAGTCTTGTTTCCTCCTTTCTGATTTTGATGCCTTTTATTTTCTTTTCTTCTCTAATCACTGTGGCTAAAACTTCCAATACTATATTGAACAGAAGTGGTGAAACTGGACAACCTTGTCTTGTTCTTGATCATAGTGGAAAAGATTTTAGTTTTTGCCCATTGAGTATGATGTTAGCTGTAGGTCTCTCATATATGGCCTTTATTATGTTGAGGAATGCTCCTTCTATTCCCTCTTTGTTGAGTGTTTTTATCATAAATGGGTGCTGTACCTTATCAAATGCTTTTTCTGCATCTATTGATATGATCGTGGGATTTTTGTCTTTGCTTTTGTTTATGTGATGTATTACATTTACTGATTTGCGAATATTGAATCATCCTTGCATCCCTGGGATGAATCCCACTTGGTCATGGTGTATGATCTTTTCAATTTATTATTGGATTCGGTTTGCCAATATTTTGTTGAGGAGTTTAGCATCTATGTTCATCAGTGATATTGGCCTATGTTTTCTGTCTTCATTGTGTCTTTATCTGCTTTTGGGATTAGGATGATGCTAGCCTCATAAAAAGAGTTTAGGAGTCTTCTATCATTCTGGATTTTTTGGAACAGCCTGTGAAGGATATGGGTTAGCTCATCCTTAAATGCTTTGTAGAATTCTCCTGTGAAATGATCCAGACCCAGATTTTGGGTGTCCGGAGATTTTTAACTACCACTTCAATTTCATCTGCTGTTATTGGTCTATTCACGCTTTCTGCTTCTTCTTTAATAATTTTTGGAAGATTATATTTTTCTAGGAATTTGCCCATTTCACCTAGGTTTTCAAATTTCTTGGCATACAGTTCTTCCTAGTAATTTCTTACAATCCTTTGTATTTGTCTGATGTCAGCTGTAAACTCTCCTCTTTCATTTCTAATTGTGTTTATTTGGATTCTCTCTCTTTTTTTCTTAATGAACTGGCTTAAAAGCTTGTCAATTTTGTTTATCTTTTCAAAGAACCAGCTCCTGGATTCATTGATCCTTAGAATTGTGCTTTTACTCTCTATGTCATTTAATTCTGCTCTGATCTTGGTTATTTCTTTCCTTCTACTTGCTCTGAGCTGTCTTTGTTGTTGTTTCTTGAATTGTTGTAGGTATAGGGTTAGGTTGTTCGTTGGAAATGTTTCTATCTTTTTAGGTAGGCCTATATTGCTATGAAAAACCTTCTCAGGACTGCCTTTGCTGTGTCCCATAAGTTTTGGGTTGTTGTGAGTTCATTTTCATTTGTTCCCAGAAACTTTTTGATCTATTCCCTAATTTCATTCTTGACCCATTCATTGTTTAATAGCATGCTATTCAAACTCCATGATTTTGAGTGTTTCAGGTTTTTTCCCTTGGGGTTGGTTTCTAGTTTCAGTCCCTTGTGGTCAGAGAAAATGCTTGGTATGATTTCAATTTTCTTAAATTTCTGGAGGCCTGCTTTGTGTCCTAAAATGTGGTCTATCTTTGAAAATATTCCATGTGCATTTGAGAAGAATGTGTATTTAGCTTCTTTGGGATGAAGGGCTCTCTATATATCAGTTAAGTCCATTTCACCTAGGGCATTGTTCAATGCCACAATATCTTTGGTGATATTATCTTTGGAAGATCTGTCCATTTTTGACTGTGGGGTGTTAAAATTCCATAGTATAATTGTGTTGCTGTCAATATCTTTCCTGAAGTCCTCTAAGATTTTCTTTATGTATTTGTGTGCTCCTATGTTGGGAGCATATATATTTACAATGTTTATGTCTTCTTGATGTATTCTTCTCTTGAGTATTATGAAGTGACCTTCTGGGTGTCTCTTTATGATCCTTTTTTGGAGGTCTATTTTGTCTGATATGAGTATTGCTTCCCCAGTTTTTCTTTCCTGTCCATTTGCTTAGAATATTTGTTTCCAGCCCTTCACTTTCAGTCTGTGTAGGTCTTTTGTCCTGAGGTGGGTCTTTTGTAGGCAGCATATGTGTGGGTCATGCTTTCTTATCCAATCAGCTACTCTATGCCTTTTAATTGGGGCATTTAATCCATTTACATTTAAGGTTATTATTGATAGGTACTTACTCATTGCCATTTACGCACCTGTGTTCCTCTCTGACTCTCTCTTTTCCTTCCTTTCCTTAATGCAGTCCCTTTAGCATCTCTTGCAGAGCTGGTTTGGTGGAAGTGTATTCTTTTAGACTTCTTTTGTCTGGGAAGCTCTTTATTTGGCCTTCTATCTTGATTGAGAGCATTGCTGGGTAAAGTAACCTTGTTTTGCAGGCCTCTGGTTTTCATTACTTGAAATATTTCTTGCCATTCTCTTCTGGCTTGGAGCGTTTCCATTGAGAAATCAGCTGCTAAACTTTTGGGGTCTCCCTTGTATGTTACTTCCTGCTTCTCCCTTGCTGCTTTTAAGATTCTCTCTTGTCTTTGTATTTAGCCATTTTAATTATGATATGTCTTGAAGTGGGCCTCTTTGGGTTCCTCTTGATTAAGGACTCTTTGTGTTTCCTGGGTTTGTGTGACTTTTTCTGTCATCAAATTAGGGAAGTTTTCCATCATTACTTTTTCAAATACTTTTTCTATCCCTTGCTCTTCTTCTTCTCCTTCAGATATCCCTATTATACGGATATTATTACGTTTCTTATTGTCTTGCATTTCTCTTAATCCCTCTTCATTCTTTCTGAGCCTCTTTTCCTGTTCTTGCTCTTTCTGGGTGTTTTTTTCTACTTTGTCCTCCAATTATCTGATCCGATCTTCTGCTTCATCAGTCCTGCTTTTGATTCCTTCTGCTGTGTTCTTCAGTTCAGAAATTGTGTTCTTCAATTCCTCTTGGCCCTTGTTGATAGTTTCTATTTCCTTTTTCATGTTGATATAGTTTGCAGTGAGTTCATTGTAGCTTCCTTGTAGTTTCTGGTAGCTTATTGTGAGCTCATTGAGCTTTCTGATAACCATTGCTTTGAACTCAGGATCTGATCTTTGAGTTGCCTCTGTATCATTCAGCATTCTTTCTGAGGCTTCCTCCTTTCCTTTCATTTGGGGATTGTTTCTTTGTCTTCCCATTGTTTGTGAGACTCTTCTTGTTAGCCTCAGCTTCTTAAATTGATCTGTTCTGGCTCCCTAGGTTTATGGTGTGAATTTCTGTGGTAGAATACCTGTGAGATTCCTTGATCTCCTGAGCATACTGGTCTTGGGCTGTCATTTAAGTTGGCTCTGTGTTTGTCTTTGGGTTTTGATTGTTGTTGGGTCTTTCTTTAGTGGGTCCTTCCCACCATCTGGTTAACTGAAGGTCACTCTGTCTACCACCTCTTGTATTTTGTTGTGCTGGGCATGTTGTGTTGAAGCTGGTTCTTCCATGTGTACAAGGTTTTGAGGATTCTCTCTTGCTCTTGTTCAGTTGTTTGTACTTGGTAGTGTCTCCACTCTTTAGTTGTATTTCCAGATAGGTCCTGAATGGAGGTTTATGTGGATTCCACTCCGTCCTTCACCTTCTTCTGTTATTATCTGTTAGTGGTTCCATTGTTGTTGGGTTTCATCTTCCAGTGGGTATCCTGGTGTTCACAGCTTCCACCTACTCTTTTTTGTGATCAGCTGGAGGGGGAAGGCAAAATGGTTTAAGACAGCAAGAAAGTATTGTATGATATTTACAGTAGCAGGTGGTAGAGAAGAGATAGGAGATCCTTTGGCTATGTATATTATTAACTGTGATCTTCCACCTAGCTAGCTGATTTTTAGAAAAGATGGAAAGAAAATAAGACTCTTGTTGGGGAGGGAAGGATTGTGAGTTGGATCTAGAAAGTAGTGAGTTTGTGGGAGGTCAGATTCTGAGGTAAGATGGGAGTAAAGGATAGTAAATAGGTGTAGTGTGTGACAGAATAGAGTTAACCACTACAGTAATAGAGTTCAGGAAACCCAAAGTGGGTTAAGATCTGGGAGTGTTGTTGTGAAGTATTTACAATTGTAAGGAACAGCTATTATTTAGAACAATATTAGAGCAACAATCATTTGTCAGAATCTGTGTGATCTGGATAACAAGAATAGGGAGTATAAGACCTTGAGAAGTGTGCTAATGTGACACAAGTGAAGTGAAGGATAGTAAATTAGCAATACACTATGAAAGACATATCAGGGGAATCCTGTCAAATGATACAATGTGACCAGCCTAGCAAAACAGACTTTACAGAAAGAAGAAGAATTCAAAAATACTATTAAAGTAAAAAATGTAAGAATAATGGAAAGATAATAATAGAAATATTCAATAACTTGCAGGTCCTCTGTAATAGCAGAGTGAAATTTGTCTCACTGTTGCAGCTGTTGTGATGCCCCTTCTTTGGGTCCAACTCTGGTCTTTTCACAGTTCCAGGGGTTTTTTTGTTGTTTTTTTGTCTCACTTCTAGGTATTTAAAAAAAAAGGCAGATGAAGGACAGCAAAAGACACAAAATTGGAAAGAAAAGAAGAAGGAATAAAACAGGAAAGAAGGAAAGAGAGGAAAAAGGAATTGAAAGAGAAAAAATAATAAAAAATAAAAAATTATTAAAAAATAAAAATAGAATTTAATTAAAATGCCTCTTGGTTTCAAAGTGTCCAAACCAGTTTCTGGTCTTGATGGCTGCAGCAGGCTGAGGGGCAATTGGTATGCTTTTCTTCCTTCCCAATCTGCACTCAGTCACCTGTGCCCATTCCCCGGGGAGGTATCCTGATACCTCTCCTCTGTGCCTTCGGTGTGAGATCCAGGCATTTCTCAGGGGTTACTGCTGTGGACTGGGGTGTGGACATGCGCATGCACTTGTCCAGGCTGCCTCACCCTTCCCAGTGCTATGGGGGTGGGCAGGGTCTCCCGCACAACCTTCTGCATAACCTCAGGATTGCTGCCAGCTGGGTGGCAGGGAGGCTGGAGGGATTACTGCAGGAGAATTCCTGCAGTGTCTGTCTTTTCACTTTTTCTTTTTGAGAAATTCCTCCTACTCAAGCCTGCAGCTCCATGCAGTGGCCTGGCCTCTCCCACAGCCCAATTCTCCAGTCAGACCAGTGACTATCGGGGTCAGGGCCCGTCACTGTGCGACCCTCAACTTTGATGGTCTCCACAGACTCTGGGGGTGCTCATAGCCCCTGTGTGTTTGCTAGTAACCAGGTTTCTCCTGGTGCTTCTCAGGCCTTGTTTGGCCGGGGAGGGAGCAGTTGTACCAGATGTCTCCCAAGGTCTCTGTGGCAAACCCAGCAGCGGGCGTCAGGCCTGGGTCTGCATTCCCCCTGGACCCTGTGCTGGTTCCTGGGACCTTATTGTCCTGTAGCACTCTCCTTACCATCTAGGTTTTCAATTTCGCTGTAATTTTTGGTCTCTTATTTTCATATATGCTGAGGTACTGTTGGTTGTTTGCTCTTTTACTTCGTAGACCAGCTAGGATTTTCTCCCGTGTGTAAGGGGAAGTGGAATATGGTCCCTTCTACCCTGATGCCATCTTCTAAACTCTCTAGATAAATTCTTAATCTCTATCTTTTATTTTATGAATTTTTTCTTCAACTATGCATATTCTGCTTATATACATCCAAACATTTTAAATATCGATCTCATTTTTAGAGTCTTTAGGAATTTTTTTAGAATCTTTTAGAATCTTTAGAATTTTCTATTCTCTGTTCCTATTTTTTATTTTCTTTTAATTAATGTTATTGCCCTTTGCTTATATGTTGTCATTTTATTATATGATTAGGAGATGTATAAAATATAATTTATATGTTGTCTTGATATTTGTAGTATTTAATGTCAGATACAGTTGCCTATTGCCTGTCAAGATTTATTCATTGACATGTAATTTCCTATTTGTGGAAATTCTTTGTGACTCATATTGGAGATGGGTCTAGAAAGAACTTTTATTTGCAAATTCCAGACACTTGAAGACACCTCAGAAAAGAATTTTCTTCAAACTCAGTTTGCCCTAAGGCATTTTGGACTACTCAAGCAGTATTAATTTGACTGCAGACCCAAATAAGGACTGTTTGTGGTTACAAACTCTTGTGAAAAATTTATAGATTTTTTCCTTTCACTTGAAACCAAATTTCTAGCAAATCAATTTCTCTTAACTTTTCCTGGGAAGTAAATTTACAGCCAGTTCAATTTTCTGTGGTCCTATCTTTGTGATGAGTATTTCTTGTTTGGTGCACCCACTTGTTGGGTCCTGATATCTCATCCTATTCTCTGTGCCCTGACAACCAGTGGAAAGTAAAGCTGAAGGTTAGTCAGATATGGAAACTTCATTCAGGCACAAGCCAGCTTTAATATAGCTTTCTTATTTACACTCAGGCCAAGATATGTGATGTCATTTTAGCAGAAACCTCATAAAACCATTAATTCAAGTTTTATTTCTTGAATGACCAGTCCCAGACCATGGTTTTAAGCAATGAGACTAGCTCACATGGAAACTATTTGGTAGAATCATACACTAGGTACTTCTTCCTTAGAATCTGTATCCTGGAAGGCTCCTGCATTCTGCTGTTTCCAAGAACAACTTTTTGTTTTATTTTCTCTTCATGTTCTTTTAATATGTTTATCTTATGTTTATTGAGGCCAAACACACACAGCATGTACATATGTATTCATATATACACATCCATATGTATATATTATACTAATGCATTTTAAATTTCCTCTTCTTATAGTTTACCAATGTTTTCTATTTATTTTCATTACAAAGTTATTTCATAACATGAAGTTACAGAGACATGTCGACAGGAATTTTCTGTTCTCTGACCTTTTATGTTGAATATAAGTTCATTAAAAACTCACAAATGCCAGCTAATCTCTGATAATAAAAGGCAAAAACAGTCTAAACATACTTAAAGTAATGTTTATGTAATATAACATCGTGCCTGAACATCTAAAATTTGTGACCTAATTTTTAAAAAATCTTCATGTAGAAGCTAGGAATAAAAAATTAATAAGGAAAAACAAGAGAAACCCAACAACCACAAAAACAACAAATTTCTGTACTAACAGTGTTATTTCAGTTATATCAGGTTATGTTTTTATTAGTTTGAATAATAAAAATTCTCATTTGAGCATTATAGGGAAATTTAAGGACAACAGCAAGACTGAATAGCAAACGTTTTTGAGCATGAGAGGGGTTTTCCCTTCTGGTCTTTGAGAAATGAATTTAAGGAATATGTGCTGAGAAGAGATTTAGTCTTCTCTACAGAACTTGAATCTAAACAGGGTAATATAGGAAATATTGAGTCAGTACCAAGTTGACATACTATAAATATTGGGACTATGTCAGAACAAACATAATTTATTAATTTGCTATACTCTAGTAAACTGAATCAGAGAAAGGGCCTTACATCCTCTCTACCAAATAGAAACTGTTTTTCATGACCCTATTCCCAACCCCAGATCCCCATATACACATCAAGCAAGTGATCATAAATGTATTTATTTGCTCTCCCATAGAGAAAAAAAAGGTATGGGTAATAATATGAAACAAAGGTCATGGTATAGGCAGGTTTGTTAGGCTAGGTTATGTATGGGAATTACAAAAGTTTCTCTATGAAACAGAGTTCGATATTTTCTTCGTTTGGTAAAACACTGCCTTCATGTTCCCTTTAATAAAAAATGGATCTTTCTTCTGATTACATGAACAACCTGTATCCCACTGATTCCGATCAATTGTTTGCAGGTGCTGATAATAAGCAAAAAAGGAAGTAAAAAGCCTCCATGCAAAATTTATTGTTTTTTCCTTCAGATTCCTAAAATTATCATCCATAATTCTGGCATCCATGACTAATAGGAAAAGCCACTAGAAAGGGCTTCAGTGAGCCCTCAAATTGGGTGGGGCATCATGTCAGGAAATCACCAAGGCAGGGCAAACAATGACAGCCAGGTTAATGGAAACTAAGTCATGGTGTCTGCCTGCCAGCTCTGTGGGGGACAGGTTCAACAAAGAGGCAATAGCCTCTCCTCCAGCCTTCACCCTGAAACCAGACAATCCAGTTCCTCCCAGTAAGTACCTGGTGCCTTTTGTGCAGTTGCCCCAGTGCTTAGAGCTCAGAGTGAGTGAGTCAGCATAATGCTGTGTGAGAGCCCTTTAAGAGGAAGGCCTGGTGAGATCCTATGGTATTTGTTTTTTACCGCCTGGCTTATTTCACTTAGCAAAATGCTTTCCAGCTCCATCCACGCTGTCACAAAGGGTAAGAGCTCCTTCTTCGTTTCTCCTGCATAGAATTCTACTGTGTAAATGGACCATAGTTTTTTGATCCATTCATTTACTGATGGGCACCTAGGTTGTTTCCAGCACTTGACTATTGTAAATTGTGCTGCTATGAACATTGGGATGCATAGGTTCTTTTGGATTGGTGTTTCAGGGTTCTTAGGATATAATCCCAGCAGGAGAATTGCTGGGTCAAAAGGCAGATCCATTTTTATTTATCTGAGGAAGTTCCATACTGTTTTCCATAGTGGTTGTACCAGTCTGCAACCTAAACAACAAAACAAACAAACAAGCAAAATATAGCCAAAGACGCTGAAAGAGAGAACAGGCTGACAGTGACCAGAGGGGAGAGGAGAGGGAATTTCAGGGGAGAATGGGAAGGGTTTACAGGAACAAATATAAAGGACACATGAACAAAAACTAGGGGGGGTGGAAATGGTAGGGATGTGGGGAGGGGTGGGTGGATGGGCTGGGATAGGAGTAAAGGACAGAAAACTGTAC